>JAZFAU010000161.1:0-502500 GCA_037178615.1 Dione vanillae
GTATGAAATAATATAATTCTGTATCCCTTTAGCTTTAAAATGGCGCATCCTAATTCACGACTGGTCTCCACACTATTAAAATTCTACCTAAATGCTTCCAAATGACTCTTCCAGATCAAAGTAATTTAGTAAGATGGGGTTAAGCTACCGATAAATTCTTGCTATATCTGTAAAGGAGCAGTGGGGACAGCTAAACATATGCTGGTGGGGGTAGGGTACTCTTGGATAGTGGCAATACTCGCGGGCCATGACAAAGTACTAGAAATCATACGTGAAGCCGTTAGTCTTTCAGTGCAAGAGCCAGAGAAACATAACAACCAGCAAACGCTCAATAGAGTTGTGAAAGAAGGTTCTTATAAAAAACCTACACAAAAGCCTTTCTCCATATTAGATCCAGCTCCTGATTGGACACTTGTGATGGACACGTATGAGAAACAGTATAGAATCCCTGAGGATATTTGTGTTTCGTCAGCCAGACCGGACTATTTTCTTTACTCTCGAAGCCTACACGCGTAGTACTGGTAGAACTTACAGTTCCGTGGGAAACAAATATCCCGAAATAGTCACCACCTTAAACTCAATAAGTATTTCGATTTACAACGAACTGACCAGGAATTGGTTTAGAGCGAGCTTATATGCGGTTGAAGTAGGAGCGAGAGGTATAACAGCGAAATCTCTCTACAGTTTATTAAAGATCTCGGCCTGTCTAGAACTATCACAATTCATTTCTAGAAAGCACTTCGGAAGGCGGTTTGGTAGAATCATTAAAATTTGGTTAGGTAGTCGGAGAGCTCGGACAGTGAGGTGAGCGTTAATGCATTTTAAAGGGGGCCCTTAAACCTACACTTGGGTCGCAAGTCCCCAAGCGCTGCTCGGAGCTCCTCTTCATAACAATACGTTGGGCCCGGCACCCGCCGGTGAATCCATGGAAAGCTAAGTTGTTTCTTCTCATATTTCTCATTACTTAGCTGTAGTAAATATTAGATCCAATGCGCATATAATAATATTATTAATAATCCACATTTAAAAAAGAAAATTATTAAACTAAACATATAAAATATTTGTCGTAGCGTAAAACCTGTGTCATTGAGCAATGTCAAAGTATTTTATGTTTGTTATAAATTTGTGTTGTTAGTATCTTTGTAGGACAATTTGTACGAGAAGTGCGGGTTCAAATCCTGCTGCGTTCTTTTTAAGGTTTTTTTAGTCCAGGTCACCCGAGATCTGCTATCCAGAAATAGGGAGAGAGAACTGCAGGAACCATAGGAAACTAGTGTTAAGATTCTTCTTTGCTTAGTCCCTGCTTTCTCCGCCTAGAAATCATTTATTGGAAATGCATAAATGTAATGTATTGCTTTTTACTTATTTAGCAATATATTGCTTTCATATGCAACTGTAAAATGATCACTATTTCAACCGTGTGCAAATATTTATATTTACAGTCCATACTAATCAACTTCCGATGTCCAATATATTATTCGAGACTGGTGGGTATGGAGTATAACATTGTATTATAATATATCAGATGTGGTTTCACTTGGTTAAGCTAATTCCAGATATTTACTTGTTTAATTTAGATGAAGCAGGAAATTATTTGTGATGCTAAGAGATTTTGTAGAGCATATATATTTTACATGTACCTAATAAATCTATTGACTATAATTTTTTTCGATAGTTAATTAATTAAAAAGAATTATTTTATCTTATATTTTTTTGATATCATATTTTAGTAATAGTTATTAAATTTTAAAGCTGTTAATTTTAAGTTTTATATTAAAAGCTTTAAGTGTACGCTTTGTTAATGAATTATCTTGATCTAATAAATTAAATTACAGATTAGTAGTACTTTTTAAAAATGTATAAAATAAATAACTGTGAGAAATATTATGTAGAGATTTTTCTCTCTCATCAACCTCGTATATAGTGTTCGAAGTCTGTACTGTATAAACGTGTAAGTTTTTCCGGACACAATCAATATAAAAACAAAGTTATGAGTATATTAAAGGGTTATATTTTTTATAACTTATTTGTTATGCAGATTAATTAAAACTATTGAGTTACCCTCAGATGCGCGTTTTTAAGCTTAACACCTTGTAGGAATGAAAAGTAAAAAAATCTTTTATTAATTTCACTATTCCGTCTTTACCAAAAGTACCAAAGTAAAATTCGAGGGTCAAAAACTTGCCTAGAGAGGCAGTGTGCACAATTAAAATATATACATAACTCATGATATATAACGATTATTCGCTCTTACTCATAGTTTAGTAACTTTACTAATTTAAGTTATCTAATTTAAAAACTTTAACCCAATCAGAAATATTTACTATCCAACAACTAAATACTTATTACTGCTTGAACAAAACTTATTCGTATCAGTATTAATAGCTGCCAGCGAAACCAAATTCTAATAGGACCCAGCTCAGGACTTGCCAAGTTAAAGGTCGCCGAATGAATTAACTATAGTTCAAAACCAACATACACAACATAATATGAATGAAGATAAATTAATTTAATACAAGACCCTTACATAACGGCTTGTTGGTCTGAAACTGCTGAAACAGAATCTTATCTGTCCTTGAAATTTTAGCCTTGACATGTAACAATAGAGACAATTTTATCGTGATAACTCAATTCTAAACTACTTGTGAGGCGTCGTTATAATTGTAGGGGTGCTAAGTTTGAATAATTATTTTAAGTCGTTAGCTAATTCCACAGTTTGCTTAAGGCTTTGGATTTAATTAGAATGATATTTATTATAATTTTGTTGAAAAGTTTCGTTTTTATATATAAATGGCCGTAGAGGTCGTCGTGTAACAGCGTCATAACATTTTGGTTGTGAACTGGATTTGTGGGCTCGACTCCCACTCGAGAATAATATATTTTTTATTTTTTTGCTATAATAGTAATGATAATACGTAATAAATTCTTTGATTTTCGCGATTTTTAAAACATTTAAATAGAACATTTAACCGGATTTATCACATATATTGACATCCGTGACCACGGACTACTACAAAGTGTTCGAAACGTCGGGTTTATTAAAAATGTCAATATTCGCGATAAATCCGTTTAAATTGTTTTATTTAAAATAATACATAATATTTTAAACAAAGTAGAAAGATATTTTTGTGATTTTTACAGTGTTTATCCACACTGAGGATAGAAAAAATACTTCAAGAAAACATAACAAAGGTTCGAGTGGCGGGTAAAGTAAAAAGATTTTTAATTTTCGAGACACTTTTTCATGAATACTGTACGGTAGTCAACGCCGCAGTGAATTAATGTCAGATTGCAGAAATAAAAGTACCAAATTGCTAATTTGCAGAGCGCCAAAACGCTACGCTAACCTAATATATATTAGAAATTTTAAATCGGTCAATAAATTATAATTTTTCGTCCTTGAAATATAAATATCGATAAAAATATACACGCAAAATAATGCAGAGGTAGAAAGTAAATTATTCATTAATATTGGCAGAAACTGTCACCCACAGTCGTAGACGTCGTCTTCTGTCACTCATTCGTCATCCGTCATCTGTCATCAGTTATTCATCATTTTTCATCTGGTTTTTTTTTTCGCTGACGTTTGTTTTGGTTGACACACGTGTTACTGAGAGTTTTTTATCAAGGTAGTGTTTTTTCTTTCCATTTACTATAGTGGAAATTGTTTTGTGTTATAAAAGGTTCCATTCTAACAAGGTGATTGTTTGTAGTGAGTATTTGTGTTGTTTATTTTGGTTAGACTAGTTCAAGTAAGTTTAGGTTATCTTTTTTCATTATGGATCCAGACCCTCCACCTGATCCCCTGATCCTGGTGGTAATAATGCTGAGTCGACAGTAACACGAAAAAGACAAGGGGAAACTTCATCCTCTAATAATATAATTTGTTGAAAGAAGACCATTATAGATCCTAATATCGCGACGCCTTCTATCCAAAACTTATATGTTCACCCGTCCCTTTCTGAAAGTCCGAAATCCTACATAGATTCCGATAAAGGCCCTTTCATTGTATACGTGTCGAGTTAAATACCTGACCCCGCAGCCGGTACTTCCATAAAAGCAATTAAATTCGGCTAGTTCTTACACAGAAATAAGATCACAGGTATTACTAATGATGGTATTGAGAATGTTTGTCGGAATAAGATCAGCATTCAGTTCTCTACTGCAACTGCAGCGAATTTGTTTTTGACAAACCCTGTATTAAAATTAAGTAAATATATTGCGATTATTCCAACTTTCAATATTACTCAAATGGATATAATTAGGGATGTTCCTGTGGATTTTTCTTTGGACGAACTAGTTGAGTCATTGGTGTTTCCCTCTGGTTCTGGCCAAGTATTGAAAGCAAGGAGATTAAATAGGAAGAATGTAAGTGAGGGAGTAACTGCATGGGTACCGACCCAGTCGGTTGTAGTTACTTTCCGTGGTCAAGAGTTGCCTGATAGGGTTATTTTCCTATCATTCCTCTCTTCCTGTTGAACCCTACAAATTCCCCACAATCCAATGCCTTAATTGCGGTCGTTTTGTAAATGTAAAATCTCAGTGTAGATCTCAGCCAAGATGTTATAGGTGTTCCAAGTCACATACGGGTGATGCATGTGACAAAACTAAAGACAAATGTGATAATTCAACTGATTCCCGCAAGGATCTGTTAGTTACTCTTACAGAAAACCCTTGTAAGCATAATCTTAACTTGTGATGAACTTCCCTTACTGTCCAACGTTGCGCAAAACCTACTCAAAATATTCAAAATCCTAAACAATGGCTCCACTGAACTTCCTCCAGTGGAACAGTAAAAGTGTTCGGCCTAAAAAGCCTGAACTACTTCGTATTGTTTCACTATATAATCCTGTTATCTTTGCCCTCTCGGAGACATGGCTGTTGCCTGATAACCGATTCAGGGTGTCAGGTTTCTCCTGTCTAAGGAAGGATAGAAATGATGGGTAGGGAGGTAGTACCATCCTTATCCGGCACTCCTCTCCTTATTCCCGTATCCCTCTCCCTTCTCACACTCAACAGATTAATGCTGTTGCTGTGAGAGCCTTTAATATTTCCTTTCTTTCTGTTTATATTCCTCATCCTTCCTCTTCTCTTTTCCTTGAGCTAAAGTCTATTATTTGTCGCTTTCTCTCTCTGTGCTGGTCCTGGGTTACTTTAACACCATCACACTTTGTGGGGGTGTTATTACTGTGATGGATTCTCTCCTTCGTTGGTGGATATAATTGATGATGTTGATCTCTGCATCCTCAGTGATGGTTCACCGACCCGTAGGGTTAATCCGAATCAGAATCCTAGGACTGTTATTGATCTTTCCTTTTCCTCTCCTTCTCTTGCTTCCTTACTATCATGGTCCGTACTTCCTTCCACCTATGGTAGTGATCATTTCCCAATTCTTTTGTTGATTGATAATCGACTTCCTTCCCCACTTAATACTTACCCGCTTCTAAAATTTAATTTAAAAAAGCCAACTGGAATGAGTATGGTGACTCTGTGGATCGCATGTCGGATAGTCCTGAGTCTGTTAATTATGAGAATGTCATTTTTGCTATGCACGGTTTTGTCTCTGTCATTTTATCTGCAGCTGACTTACATATCCCCAAAACCATTATATTCAGATCGAATACTTTCCAATCCCTGGTGGGATCAGGAATGATTCTGTCAATCGGCGACATCTGCTGAGGTGTCATACGCAGCCTGTATGTCAATGGAAAATTATATTGAATTTAAACGAAGCGATGCTAATTTCAGGAAACTTATTTGGAAGAAGAAAAGACTTGGGTGGGTTAATTTCTGTGAATCCTTAATCCTCACACCCCTTAATCCTCCTCTCCTCCCCCTTCCCTTAATCCTCTTTCTGTTGTGTGAATAAATGTTAAGAGATTGTTGCTGACAAATTGGCTCCTCCTTTCGTTCCGTCCTCTGATTTATTCTTTGAGTTGCCGAGTGAGTCTTCAGAGGAAATGGATGCTACATTATCTTTGGATGAGCTCAAAAGCGTCATAACGGATTTGAAAGACACTAGTCCCAAACTTTTTTTTGGATTTGATTAATATTATATTTCAATCAGGCAACATTCCCAGTTCATGGAAATCCCAGTTTGTGATCCCTATCCTTAAGCCTGGAAAATGTCCTTCCGAATCAGGATTCCTACAGACCCATTGCGCTATCATCTATATATCAAAATTACTGAACGACTTTCGAAAAACCGATTGGAATGGATATTGGAAAGCAGAAATATCTTAGCTCCTTCTCAGTTCAGCTTTAGAAAGGGGGCTAATACGGTAGATAGTCTCAGTATTTTTACTACAGACATTCGACGAGCTTTTGCCAAAGGAGAGTATTTGTTGGTTGTTTTCCCTAGATGTTGCATCTGCTTCTGATAATGTCAATCTTCCGTTGCTCAGGGAGAAAATGCAACAGCTGAGTATTCCGATGAGGATGATTCATTTCATTTGTAATTTGCTATCCGTCGTACGTTCGTATCTGTTAAATACCCGCGTCTTACTGTACCCTTCAGACTCGTCTGGAAAGGTCTTCCTCGGGTTCCGCTCTTAGGTCCTCTGTTGTATAACATTTATACACATGACCTCGAATTTGCTGTTAACATTTCTGTAATCCTTCAGTATGCTGATGAACATCGTCCTTTATTATTACTCAAAATCTATAGAGGACATAACTGTTCGCTTAATTCTCTCTTCTCGGCATAGTACTCTCGATAAACGACTGAACGGAATTGCGCACGCTGATTATCTCAGTAAAAATGTGAAAAAGGCATTAATGCTTCTGTACGGTGTTCTTATCCGTAGTCATATTGATTACGCATTATTTGTTCTGGACCCATTCACAAAGTAGCCACTGACAAAACTTAATAGCATCAGTACAAATGCCTGCGAATTATCCTAGGAGCAATGAAGTCTACTCCTACTAATGCACTTCAAGTGGATGTGTTGATCCCCCCTTGCCTTGATTTGTGGGTAAAATGCTGCAGCTTTCGCCCATCCCCTGTGGTCTAAGCTAACTGAGCTAGCTGGCCTATTACCCTGTAATAAGCCTTTACCATTCCTGCTTATAGGCTTCCTTAAGTTCACTAATCTTCCAAATCCTCTGTTACGGTTTTCCTGTAATCCTTTGTACTGTACACCGTACATGCATGTTTATTTCCCACATATTATCACAGCAGGTCTGTGACCAAGAGTGATCCGGACACTAACACAAAATTTCTAGAGGCAGTTTATGAAAATGGTTGAATTACTTACACATCTACACTGATGCGTCTAAGCTTTCAAAAGAAGGCGGTGTTGTGCTGCTTGCTGATTCCAAAATTCAAAATTATTCTACAATTCAAATGAAGTCATTACGCCTTGGACATGCATGTACACCTATTCATCTGGCCAAGATCCGGGTCAGGGACCATTCACTGTGTGAATGTGGACTAGACGACGGTTCTCCTGCCCATATCCTTTTCTCTTGTCTCAAATTGGCTGCCCCATTATGATGTCCTCCTTCTTAAAGTCCCTCGCCCCCTTAATGTTCAATGTTTGTTAATGTTTGTGTTTAGTCCTTTGTGTAAATGTTGTGTAAATATATTAAATATAATAATTAAAGTATAGCTAACAAAAGTATATTATTGTAGAAATCTGTGATTTGTTTATAGATGAAGAATAAACTGGATCTCTTTTAAACATGCATTCTCCAACTGTGTAAGATATCTCTTTTTTTTACCGTACAATCTCCTTTGTGTGTTCTCCATTCAACGTGACATTGGCGAAGTGAATTGTGCTCAACTGGCACGCTCGAAACGCCATAAATAAAGAGAAGAAGAAGAAGAACATTTGTCATCTGTCAATTAATGAAGCTTTTCCATATTATTTTGTTTTGGCATAATATACTGTTACATACAACTTTTAACTAAGTAACTATCAGGTACTTGATGAATATTTCTTAATACAAGCCTTGTGTGTCTATGAATTTTAAGTTTATTTACTAAGAAGCTCTCGACGTTTGTTTCAATATTTATGGACTTTGCTAAAAGTTGGAGATTGAGCTTTTCAAACTATAGTTCACTTATAAGACTTTAGCCTCATGCATGAACTAGCGTCTTAATTTTATATAAAGCATAAACATGCTTTATAACGTAATTCATTATTTAAGAGTAGTAAATTTATGTATATTTTTTATATATTTGACATAAAAATTATATGAATGAAAGTTATAAGAAAATGTAGTAAGTATCGTTTCTTGTTTAGGAAGGATACCGGTACGAAATGCATTATATGATATAGGCCTACAGGTAAAAATATTTCTTTATTAGAAATTGTTTAAATATTTGAATTTTGGGAGATCTAAAACCATGGCATCTTCATAATCACGGAAGCACTCTAAACATTAAGCCATTCATTCTCATCAAGTTACGTCGAACTTTTCTATACAATTGTAATAGCAATTTATTTGGTTATTACTTTGTGTGTAGGGAGTTTTTACTTACTTCTTAACCCATAGATAATAATTATGAATGATCATTTACCAAAAGAGAATGCTATATTTACAAATATCTTCAATGTTAATCCACTGTAACGAAAGATTACATTTTAAACAATGTATAATGGGGTCGAAGATGGAAGGCTTGCACGTAGCGATCCCTGCCAGCCCTACCTAGGGCTGCAACATTCCATCAGCCACGAGCACCATACGGGGAGCACACTGCTAGGGCGTCCCCCGAGGCGACGCGCACCAGTGCGTCCCCGCTGGTGTGACAAGTGGGAGACGAATGCGGCGTTGGGGACCGCCACCCAGCACGCCATGTCGGGAACGGCGGAAGTGGAGGACGGAGCTACAAATAGCTGCGTGGAATGTAAGAGGAGGGATGGACCAGAAGATGAATGAACTATTAGATGTGATGGATGATGAAGTGAGAGATGCTGTAGAAAGAAAGAAGAAGGCATGGCAGGATTATAAAGCCTCGTGTAAGAATAAAAGTATGAGAGAGATTAAAAAGAAAGAGTACAAGCTGCAAAAGCACCAAACGAAAGCACTGATAAAGATGAAGCGTGAAATAAACGAGAGTAAAAGAGATGAAAGGTTGACGAGCAACTTCCGGATAACACGAAGCTTTTCTGGCGAGAAGTTAGTGATTCACGGAGTTGTTCGTCAACCTTTAGAATGAAAGGGGTGCTTTCGAAGGACGGTGAGATATTCACAAACAGATCACACGTTTTGCAGCGATGGGCGGAATTCTATAAGGAGATGTATGAATGTGATGACGCTTCTGCCTCAAGTAACAGCGACAAGCCGAGTCTTGATGTAGCAGATGGCGAAATCAGTATAAAAGAAGTTGAGAGTGCAATAAGAAGCTTGAAATGTGGTAAGTCAGCGGGAGCGGATGGAGTTACTGCCGAGATGATCAAATATGGTGGACCTCGCATCTTGGACTTGTTCTGGTTTCTGTGCAATTTGTGCTGGAAATCGGGGGAGGTCCCAGATGATTGGCAAAGTGCAGTCATCGTGCCTTTGTATAAAGGCAAAGGTTCACAGATAGACTGTGCAAGCTATAGGGCTATCAGTTTGATTAGCTTAGGTGGTAAAGTATATGCAAAAATTTTAGCGAGAAGAATGCAAGAAAGATCCGAAAGGCTACTGTGGGAGGCCCAAGGAGGTTTTAGACCTGGAAGAGGATGCATGGATCAGATCTTTTCCATCCGCATGATCACAGAGAAGTTTTTGGCTGTAAACCAAAAGGTTTTCTGTGCTTTTGTGGACTTGGAGAAGGCGTTTGACAGGGTTTTGAGAAAGAAATTGTGGGAGATACTACCCCGGTACAATGTGAGCGGACCCTTGCTGCAGGCTGTAAAGTCTCTTTATAGAGATCACTCAGCCTGTGTGCGAGTAGGAGCCGACATGTCGCCTCGGTTTGGCATCCAATCGGGTGTCAAACAGGGCTGTGCCATGTCGGCTTGGTTGTTCAATTTGTATTTGGATAGCTGTCTCCAAGGACTGAAAGAAAGTGATATGGGTGTAAAAGTGGGTGACTTGAAGGTAAATTGCTTGTTGTACGCAGATGATGCAGTGCTTATTGCATCATCAGAAAGCGAGTTGCAGGCATTGGTCACCATTCTGTAGACGGGTGTGAACTAATGGTCTAAGCCTGAATGCAAGTAAGACAAAGGTTCTGGTATTTGAAAGAGACGAGGAAAGGACAGATTGCAAGATTTTCGTGAACGGAAATTTATTAGAACAAGTGAATGAAGTAGTATACTGGGGAAGTATGTTAAGTAGAGATGGTAGATACGAAATGGATGTGGAAAGACGTGTTGCTGCCGGTAACAGAATGAACGGTGCCTTAGCTGCGTTGTTGAGACGGCAGAACGTCAGCGTCGCTGCACGTTTGGCCGTACACAATGCAGTTTTGGTTCCGACGCTGTTATATGGCAGTGAACGTGGGTATTACAGAAGAAGAATGAAAGAAAGATGAATGCTGTGGAGATGCGATCTCTTCGAAGGATATGCGGAGTCAGCTTAGCTGACCGAATCCGCAACGAAGAGGTACACAGTATGGTAGGTACCAGCGAGGATGTCACAGTAAGAATGAAGAAGAACGTGCTCAGGTGGTTTGGGCACGTTGAAAGAATGAGTGACGAAAGAATGGTAAAAAAGATATACGATGGAAAAGTGTGTGGTAAGAGAGGTAAGGGGAGACCTCGGTTGACTTTCGAAAACACAGTATCGAAGATACTGGAGGAAGGTCACGTAAAAAGCATGAGGACTCCCCGGAGAGCATGCATGAAGAGGTTAATGACAGTGGACGAGGCGAAAGAGGTATGTAGGGACCGCAGCGTTTGGCGCTCCGTTCTCTCTGACTACCCCGCTAGGGATAGAGCGTGAAGATATGTATTATGTATGTATGTATGTATAAAATGTAACGGAATTTGATATTACACTTATAATTAATATAATGTGACCACTTTGACAAATATGACTATTCACAAAGCGCCTGCGGGATTATTGGGGCAAATTCATTTTTTAACTTTGTACTTACTGTACTCTGCTTTTCTTTACGTATAAAAGATAATTATTTTAACAGTTTGCACAACGCAGAACAGCTAGTAATAGAAAATTATAAATGCAATAATATATACTATCTATACAAATATATAAAGAAGTAAAATTTGTTTGGTTGTAATGAATAGGCTCAAAAACTACTGAACCTTGTAAACGATTGAACAATAAAATATTTTAATTAATTGTAGATCTTATAAACCTATACCTATCATTGTCGATTGAGGCACAACAACCATTTTTTTATTTAAAAAATCTTGATTTTTAACTCCTTTTAAACGAATTTATTTTACTAACGATAATAATCCTTATTAAAAAAAGTATTACATTACTAAATATAGTTTATTTACATTATATTTGGTCTGTGAATGATTAAAATTGGACACTTTATTTTGAAGTTATGGTGAAAATAAAATATTACTATTTCTACTAAACCACCACCACCAATCAACAGAAAGACAACCTGTGTAGCCTGCGGATGATGACTGTCTTCAAAATTTCACTTGATACGATATTAGTGTCGATGTCTTTGAATTGATCTAGGAATCATTTTGCTGGTCATGTTTTTCTTGGGTAAGCTTCTTGAAGCAGTAATCGACAGCTACGCGGGCAGAGCCGCAGGCATCCCCTAGTAATAGTATAAAAAGGTTCTACAAACAATTTAAAGCTATAGGAAAATTATTAAGCTGATTGCGGTTAGTGACATATGGACCTACAATTTAATAGTAAATACAATTTTGTGTTGACAACGAAATAAATATATTTTAATTTTGTCACTGTCACATCGATTTGATTCAATTTGTAGCTTTATTTATGAAAATATTATTTTCAGTTAATTATGAATAGTATAACGTCGACGATAGAAGAAAGTTTTGAGAGGAAGACGAAGAACAGAGTATCTGTATACCTAATAGGTCCCCCCTATCTCGTTAAATGTATGATAAAGCTATTAATATATAAAATAATAAGTTTTGTAAATATATTCAAATATACTATTTTTTTTTGTTTTCAAATTTTTATAGTATAAGTTGAAACTAGTACTAAATCAATTTGTTATCTCATTTCGAGACAACTTTAGATTTATTGACGTACATGTCTGTACTTAAAGTACTGCTATCTAATGTTCTATGGTAACATGCAATGTATTTTGTTTAAGTTACATTTATAAATATAAAATCTAGTTTAATCTACGTATCGCCACTTTTATTTACAACTCAACTGTACAATAAAGCCGTTTAATTAAGAATATGGTTGAGTGTTGTGGATGGTCTTAACATCAACTTACATACTTATTAACAAAAGAGAAAAAAATGTAGACCGTCATGGCGCAAGGGTGTAGCGTCTGCCTGTAAACGAGACGGTTTGTGGGCTCAAATTCCACTCGGGAAAGATGGATTTTTTTATTTTAATTTTCTTCACTTAGGTAACTAAGCAGGTCTCAAAAAAGCGGAAACCGGGGAACGAATTGTCTTAACACTAGGTTCCCACGGTTTTTGCTGTTGAGGCGATGAGGGACATAAAGCGTGAAGTTAAAAAAAACAGTATAATTATTTTTATTCCATAGCATAGGACCGTCGTGGCACAGAGGCGTGAGCGTCTGTCTGTAAACGCGACGGTTTGAAGGTTCGATTCCGACTCGAGGAAGATAAAATGTTCTATTTCCATTTTCTTTGCTCTGGAAACTAGACAAAGCACAGCGTTGAGTTCCGCAACTCAATACGCAATGCCTCGAAAAAAGGCGGAAAGCGGGGACGGAGAAAGCAGGAAATAAGCAACTGAGTATCTTAATACTAAGTTCGTGCGGCTCTTGCCGTTCCCTCCTTCTGCCTACCCTGCCATGTGCCTGTGCTAACAAAAAGCGGTAAGCGCGGTTTGTTGGCTTATATTTTACAACAGCCTAAAACATTTTTTGACTTTATAAATAACCTTATAATGTTGTACATTATTTCATTCAAATGATAGAATATTTCACTTCATTAATTTTTGTGAATATTTCTACATTACAATTTAGTAAATCTTACCCATCTTATTATAAAGTCGGAGACAAAGCTCGGTATAAGACTCATAACAGTAATATTACACTCCCATTGCATTAAAGTATATTATAATAAATGTAGCAGTTCGCTAATGTTAATGCAACCAGAATATTATCATAAAAATTCATTTTACATACATATAACAATAAAGTGATACAAAAATAATTGTATCATTTCTTTTGTTGAAAACCAGTGGCAAAGAGTGTATATAATGCAATTCCCATCGGATTTGCGTGCGTTGCGTACGTAATCATAATAAATAAATTAATAAATACTAAGCAATATATAAATTTAAAATAAAATAGATTTTCTTTAAAATCAAAATTACTTTTTAAATTAAAAATTAATTTGTTACTGTAAATAAATTTAGTTCACGCAATACCAAATATTTGTTAAGTAGATATACCTAGAAGCTAGGCTTAATTTCTAAATATTTTTTCTACTTTGGCTTCATAAAATTTCCCAATTCGTCAATAAAAGATATATTGTATCAGGTATGCAGGTATTAGGTATTATAGTATAATAAAGTGATAATCAACGAGCACTGAACCAAACACCATCGCGTAAACAACCACGACAACCTCAAAATTCAATAACAGACTTCCATATATGGAAACTGCACTACAATAAGAATTCCATTTCAATACAATACGATCTACCTACGACTACTATGTGGGAACCTTAGATCAGTGTGCAAAAAGAATATACGGAAATGGTATAGACAAAAACCATATGATATCCATATAACAGTTTTTGAAATTAATATAACTTTTCAGCTAAGTTTTTATGCTAACGTGGTGACTACGTAGATTTGTCTTGCTAAATAGTAAAACTTCTATTTTATTCTTTATTAAAAATTGTTAGCATTTTTATACATATAAATACTAAAAACCAGTAAACCCGAACGTCTTGGAAACCTGCAAAGTTTGTGATTTTTAATAAGTATACATATTTATGAATAAAAGAAGATATTTATTACTACAAGTAACAGTGAGTTTATTTTTGGTGCATTTAATACAAAAATAAAATAGCACTAATAAATAAGATTACATTAGAATGTCTACATGTTTCTTTGTTTTAAAGGAACATATACTTGATAATATTAAACTATTAATATCAGAAATGAAGGCTCCCAAATTTCGCTCTAATCAAGACAAAGGTGGTAATTTTTTATCAATTTTGAAAGACAACGACGTTTAAGTCAAACTAAGTAAATATAGTGTTGAAACTTTGTTGTTTTTTAAACTAACCTAGTATCACTTCTGTACGCTTCACTTTAAATCAACCGCTGAGACAGAAGAATTTCTCGTAAACTCAATATCGCTCGTGTGTTTTCCGACTGCAATATAAGCGATGACTTTCAGGATTTAGCTTTCCAACTTTAGCTGTGCAGTTCCTGGTTAGTGACAATTATTTACTCTTTTCTATTTATGTGGTCCGAGTAAAATTGCGGCAATTGTGGATTCAATGACAAATGAAACCAGTAGGGGTTATAATAAATCATGTTCATTTACTTTAATATGATATATAAGCTTGTAAGACGTTATGCGGTGTTAAGCTACGGTTAATGCTTAAGGTCTTGTCTTTTAAGGAGACAAAAAATTAAATATTTTGATATATAGACAGAACTTAGAGTTAAGACTCTCCGTTTTACCCTACCTAGTGTACACCTATATAAGTGATAATTCACTTTAGGTAAAGCCCCGCATTCGAATTATCCACATAGGTGTATGTTTATGAAAGTCAAGGTGGCAAAAAAAGATTAATTCAAGATGTGATCGAATATTTTTTTTTTTTTTTTAGCTTCACGCTGTATCCCGCACATGGGCAGGGTAGGCAGAGGGAACTGCAGGAACCATACGAACCTAGTGTTAAGACACTCCGTTGCTTAGTCCCTGCTTTTATCCGTCCCCGCTTTCCGCCATTTTCGAGGCATTGCGTGTTGAGTGGCAGAATTCAACGCCGCGCTTTGCCTAGTTTGCCAGAGCGAAGAAAATGGAAATAGAAAAATCCATCTTCTCCGACTGGGGATCGAACCCAGAAACCATCGCGTTACAGGCAGACGTTGCGCCTCTGCGCCACGACGGTCCTCAATATGATCGAATATTCTTTCTTATTATTTAAATAGATAAGTATAATAGTAGTGTATTAAAAGAATTTTAACAAAAGTAAAATTATTAGTAAGGAAAGTTTAAAGGAAATGTGAATATTATACAATAACGATGAATTCCATGCTAAGTTCTATCAACAAGAGAGAAGGAAAATAGGAGAGAGAAAAAATACACAAATACAAAATCATTACTACGTTGAAATTATTAAGAGTTATTTTTATTTTATACAAAAATCCAAATTTATTGCTTTTCATCTATTCCCAGCCGCCGAGGCGCTAGTTGAATTTCTAAACAAGTTATATCAACAGAATACAATAAACAGTGGTGCCTTGAGTTCAGACAATATGTGGTGTTGGTAGACACAAACAGTATAAAAGACAACAGCTTGATCATATAATAGTAAGACTCTTGGTTGAACAGAATAGAAAATATGACAATCATAAATGGAAATTCAACTTAATACTCGTCCAAAACTCTGCAAAGGACCGTGTAGAACCGTAGTGTCACAGAGACGTAGCGTCTGCCTGTAAACGCGACGGTCTGTGGGTTCGATTCCCACTCGTGGAAGATGGATTTTTCTATTTCTATTTTTTTCGTTCTGGAAATTAGGCAAAAGTGCGGCGTTGAGTTTCGCCACTCAACACGCAATGCCTCGAAAACGGCGGAAAGCCGGGACAAAGAAAGCAGGGACTAAGAAACGGAGTGTCTTAATTCGTACATAATGATTCGTATGGTTCTTGCAGTTCCCTCTGCCTACCCTGCCATGTGCGGGATAAAGCGTGAAGCTAAAAAATATCTTAATATTAAAACAGGTATCTCGCCCCGTCGTCTCATAGCACTGGGCGTAATGGCGAGAAAAAACGAGATAATAAATAATAAATATAAATAAAAATATGTATAATATAATAGTTTACCGTATGTATGTGCTTGTAGATGTATAAAGAATATAAATATTTAATTTACATATACATGTAGACTTACATATATTATATAATTACATACATATTTGTATAATCTATAGTATATTACCTAAATAGGGAAAATGAAACTTAATAACTTTAAAATCCCAAACACATCCTACAACAGAGTAGGATACAGTTAGCTCATTCTGCAGGAATCCAGAGCGGTACTCGAGGCAACTCAGAAACCGTTGGCCATTATATCCTCCTATGGTAATTATATCAAATGATTGACGAATACCACGTGTTCGAATCGTCGGGTTGATAGACATCTTAGTTATGGGCAAAAGCCTGTGAGGCAAAGTGATATTTTACTCCTTTATCTTATACTTAATTTAATGTTTAAGTACAGGACAAACAAGTAGAGTCAAGCAAAACCAAAAAAGATATATAGCGCGGGATCTGAAGTAGCTGATAATATGATGTGGTCAGGCAAACGTAGAGGTCAGAGCTCACACACAATACCCCAGTTTGTCATCGGAGTGTTAAAAGGAGGCCGTCACATTTTATGAAACATGTGAATTCTTTAAAGAACGAGGTCAGGAGCCATTAAAATCACATTCGGTTATTTTAAATTTTATCTGTTTAATGTAACTATCACGCGAAATGTATTTATATTTTTGTGTCATACGAGTATTTTCCTAACTACTTTTCATCATCCGTAATGCTATTAAAATATAATATGGTTATTGATTTTGAGGTTTCATAGAAGGAATGGCTTTTAAAAGACTCTATGAATATATAAAATCATACGAAGCTGAAAATAAGTAAATTTATTTAAAACATAATTTATTGACATACAAAATTTCTACTACTTTACAAGGTGAATTCTTCTGTGTACTTCCTTATTAAAGTTATGCTACCAACTTTTACAATTCGGCCAAGTTTGTTTTGTCTAGGTTCATTCCAAGATCCCCTCGTCTTGAAGAATTTGCCAGGATAATCGGCATTTCTTCCACATCTTGCCGACAGCAAATAACAAATATGGCAAAGTCCATTGTCATTTCTTCGTTCGCTTTAGTTGAGCGTCTTAAAGTCATCTTTGAAGGCCAGCCTTTCACAGTTTTTAAACAGTTTCGGAAAAGTTATATCTCGCTGTCTTAACCCTTGAGGCAATTTGATTGCTAATATGTTCTCATTGAGTACTAAAATAGTCGTAGTTTCATGTTTATTTAAATCAATTTAATACTATATCACTTGTACCGACACACTATCACTCTGCGAGGATTCCAGACCACCCTAAATCTCGTACGTATTGATCGATTTCTCGTTTCCCCGTAGTTTCGGTTTCTCATAGTCCTAGTACATTAGGCTAACTATATATATTCATTCATTTTTTGAATAGTTTGTCTATGAGTGCTTATATGGTCAACGGTGCCAAAGTCTTTTCTAAACCCGGCCTGCTCCAAAAGGAGTCAGCGAAGCTTATATATATATATATATATATATATATATATATAATATATATATATATATATATATATATATATATATATATATATATATATATATATATATATATATATATATATATATATATATATATATATATATATATATATATATATATATATATATATATATATATATATATATATATATATATATATATATATATATATATATATATATATATATATATATATATATATATATATATATATATATATATATATATATATATATATATATATATATATATATATATATATATATAATCAACATATTACATAATTATAAAATAAACCGCTTCGATAAAAGTCGTGCAAAATATTTCTTTACGTATCACCTTGACCGTAGTAGTATTCCTTTACCATTCCTCGATGACAAGTCAAAAATATCACATTTTAAAACACTATAATGTATCGAAATTAGAAAGTCTAAACAAGGCTAGAAATTACTAATGCTCTATTAATATGTACACATATGTAAATTGCACATGCTGTTTAGTACTTACATTAGATAATCACTATCGATCTGGCTTTGCAATGACATGGCGATGTCTTTATAGCTGCATTATGTAAATATTGTATATTTGAAGTATGAGTTGATGTATGAATTATACCTGTAGGTATTTTATTTATTGAAAAAGATTTAATTCATATTAAGTAATAAAATGTATTCACACCGATGAAATTTTTTTTCTCGTACAAAACCTTAGAAGTAGGGAAGTTTTCAATGTAATAAAAAATGAGTATAACGTTATATTTACTTTTAAATCTATGAACTTCAGAGGTTTCGTGTCTAAATGAATGAAGAAGGCGAAAGTTATATGAACTTTATAGTGAAAAAATATATAACCAAAATAGATCATTTCATGATTATGTTAAAACCTATCCTAAATTATTTCAATAAATATGTTTCATAGCAAATTCTTTATATATAAAAAAAATATTAAACAAGATAAAATGACATGGAACGTTAAAAATTGTATGACTGGAAAGACTAAGAATCGCAAGAATTAATTTATATTGATATTTATATTCTGAGCAAGTAGTTGCTGAACATTTATTGTTTCTTTGCCTATATGCTCTTAGTATGTTCTTCGACCCAAGTCCAAAGTATTTAATTGCACTCAACATAAAACACTATCTATCACGTTATGGAATGATCTTGATCTTTTGATCTCTTATTTATCTGGGGTTTAGAGAATTGATATATATGGCAAGAAATCCTCTAGGTCATTAATCTGTATGGGAGTTCAATATTTGTTTTACATGGATCACATATTCTTTGTTATTTGTTGTTTTTAATATACATAAAATACTAAATTGGAAGGAGCCATGAGATTTTCAAAATGAAAAGAAAACAAAATGCAGACAATCCAGCTCAAACGTATCACTGTCAAAAATAACTGCTATATATAAAACTTAAATGTCAAGGCAAATATATATGCGATTGGGTCTTAAAAAAGTTTAATATTATTATGTTAACATTTAACATTTTAATAAGATATGACTTTTTAAACGCGGAAAACAAAGTGGCTTAAGTTTAGTTATATAATTAATAGCTGAAGTAAGCATTTTGTATTAAGCATTCAAAGTTTTGAAGGTTGTACACTATATCAGAAATTGCTTAATTGTATATATTGAAAAAATATATGAAATATATTATTTATATTTATTTCTTATTTGTCTACCTTTTAATTACTGACAAAGAAAAAAATTATTTATTCTTTGATAAAGTATAACAAAATCACGGAACATGCAATATTTCTAAGAGCGCGAAAATTATGTCAGGAAACCTCACTAGATCATAATACATCCATATAAAAAAAATATGCACAAAAAATATTAATATAAATTTCAATTGTCACATTGGATGTCATCCTAAATAAATATACACCTGAATGAATTGAAGACTAACATTTTATATACGATTTTCATGTTTATTAATTATTTCTATAAAAAATTATAACTATTTGTACCTAATTATATGTAAACTAAAATATTTTATAAGTTCACTAGCAATTACTTAATTATATTTATTAATCGTTTTATTTACACCCACTCTTGGTTTTCATTTTATTTTCACCCTCACACTACTCATAAGGCAGGGTAGGCAGATTCAAAAATAGGCACATAATCCATGTATCAAAGAATCGTGGGAACGCTTTTTTAATGCTTTTATATGACATTTTATATCAAGCGGGGGCGGAGAAAGAAGGACTAAGCTACGCAGTGTCTTAACACTAGGTTCATATGGTTCCTGCATTTCCCTCTGCCTACCCTACAATATGCGGGATAAAGCGTGAAGCTAAAAAAAATTTGGCATTTAAATGTTGTCGTACACGTATGTAGTAGTATTCTATATATACTATGTACTTACTACGTATCTTGTTTTTAGAAACAGAGAACTAGACCTAGTATTATTTCACTAAACTTTAATTATTAGCTTTTTAGAAATGTATCGACATTTCACCCAATTTTTCACACACACTGATTTCAGTATCGGAACTCAACGTCGCGATTATCATTATATTTAAAAAAAAAAGTTGTATTATGCCAAATAGATCTTAAATAAATTGTGTATGTCACATACATACACACATTTAAATATCAATTAAATCGCTTCATACAACCTATTCTCATTCACTTTATATAATATAAATATCAAATGTTTCTGATGTTCCGTTTGATCTACTCGTAACAAACGTTACGTTACCCTTTGTTGTTTGTATAATGAAATGAGATTTTGATCTCCATACTAATTTGTTTCAAGGCAGCTACTGCAGTTTTATCGCTACGTACTGACGGTTAGTGGTGTTTTGTTTTAAAATAGTGACTTAGACTCTTGCTTTGGATTAAAATTATTATGTACAGTGTTTTTTTTTACTTTAGTATATGATTGACGTGTCAAGTGTTCTGCCAAAAATATAATATATTGGTCTTACTCCTACAGTTTGAGGTTTCTACAATAATATATATTTGAAATGAAATTTGTGTGAATTTTTGTCGTAAATAAACAATTTCACATATTTAATATACCTGAAAGGGTTACGAAACGTATTTTGTATAAGTTTATTAGCTTAAATCACATAACAATAATTTGAAAATGAAGTGCCAAGCTGATGCAATGTTTCGAATTCAGGTTTCTCCCCGCCACTTTCTAGTGTAGAGGAATTATTTTAAGATTACCTACAAGTTATCGCTATGGAATGGAATGGAATAAAAAAGTAAATTTTAAAAATTATATATTTTTGGTATAAAATAATCCAAATAAAAACTGACGTTACTTTTTTATATACTTATAAAAAAATATACACGTTAATAAATGTTAATACATAATAATATATACGTGTGTATATATGTTTGTATATTATATAGACAGTTGACCTCAAAAATGTTCGCATCAACAAAACCGTAAGTATACGCACAATTTTTAAAATTCGAATATTTTGGTGAACTCAAGCGAATGCTATTCTATTAGTAATACGGTAGATACGGTATTTTAATTTGAACTACACAAGAATCAAAATTCCGTTTACTTACCGACATTGGATTTCCTAGTAAATATTTTGCATATAAAAACAATTCCACAATAATTTTTACAATCAGAGATAAAAATTGGGAACAAAATCTGAAAGCAATTTTGATAATTTTTCCCTACTATTTTTTTAATTAAGAAATTAATTGACTTTAGGGGACCGTCGTGGCGCAGAGGCGCAACGTCTGCCTGTAACGCGACGGTTGCTGGGTTCGATCCCCAGTCGGAGAAGATTGGAGAAGATTTTTCTATTTCCATTTTCATCGCTCTGGCATCTAAGGCAAAGCGCGGCGTTGAGTTCCGCCACTCAACACACAATGCCTCGAAAACGGCGGAAAGTGGGGACGGAGTAAGCAGGGACTAAGTAACGAAGTGTCTAAACACTAGGTTCTTATGGTTCCTGCAGTTCCCTCTGGCTACCCTGCCATGTGCGGGATAAAGCGTGAAGTTAAAAAAAAAAATAATTGACTTAGTAAAAATAGCCATGTCAAAATTTGTCATACATAAACATTAATTTAATAAAGCTACAAAATGATTCTAGAGAAATGATCTAGGCAATTCATTAAACTGTAGGTGTACCTAGAGTGTGTTTACCTTTCTATTGAAATTCAACACTAAATTTTTCTCAACAAAGCCAGGAAATAAAAATAATTAAATTCACCTAATGAGATCAGAACTCACAGACATTGCGCTTATAAAACTTCTGTAATGCTATCACGCTTTACTTTTTTAAAGCTTATTATTTTTAAAGTATTAAATTGAAAAATGTTATAAAACAATATATAAAAGTTATAAAAATAGTATAATTTGAATCTGTGCCTCTTTTAAGCTGTTGCAGTCACTGTGTCTTCATCTAAGACCATGAAATAGCATATCCGAACTAACTAACAGCATTGCATTAAACTGTAGAGAGAGAGAATCAGATTAACTGTTTCAATTTGTCTGACGAATACCCAGTTTATTTAGCTAAGGTGAAATAGAATAGAAAATAGTTTAACTATAATTAACTTTGAGTACCTAATCTTGCTAAACTGTACGCTAGCTTTATTTGTGGACATTGGCTCCGAGTATTTTTACGTTTTAGCTAGCTATTCTTATATATATATATATATATATATATATATATATATATATATATATATATATATATATATATATATATATATATATATATATATATATATATATATATATATATATATATATATATATATATATATTATATATATATACATATATAAATTAATTAATTAAATATTAAGTGACAAAGCAAGCAATATTTTCTTGTAATTAACTAAAGTTAATTAGAAATCATTACGAATTGAAAAACTGTAGCTTATCATCAGGTGAATATAAAAGATTATAAAAAAAAAACATTTTTTAACGTAATAATGACATAAACTAAACTATTATTTTCGGTATGCAGTACAAAAGTAACGAAAGGTGTAGAGAATCATTTATCACTCATAGATACAAATTTAAGATAAAATAAATAAATAACAATATTAAATTAAAAATATATTTACTTAGTTTAGAAATCTTCCACAGTGTATTTATAAAGTTAACTTATTAATTACACAGAGAAAAGTGAAATTAAACGTGTTTCCAAGATGTTATATTATAAACTTAGTACTCTGTTGCAGTGTCTATTCAATTAAAATAATATAGCTTAGAAGTAATAAAGTATTTAATAGTATCTTATTTAACTTAGGGTGGGAAATAAAAAAAATAATCGCACTGAACATAAAGTTTCCCGTGATATTAAAAAAATATATGAAAACATTAGAAGTAGCCTTATAGCTATCACTATTTATTTTGGGCGTTGTAAGAACAGGAGTTCAAAATAAAACGTTCACTTGCGTTGTCCAACGTCTTATTGCTTATTTACTTAACAATGTAACATAAAAATATAAGGTTTACATTGTATTGAGAGCCAATACGTTAGTAAGGAAAATCCAAAAGAAATATCTAAAAATAGTTTATTGGATTATAAATGAAAATTATAATACAATATAATATATAGCTATATTCTATTTCTACTTTAAAGTGGTAGATCCAACCTAAAACCAAAACCAGTAGCTCAAAAGGGCCAGGCTCGAACCGCGTAGTTTAAAAATACACCACGTTTTGATATTAATGCTGCTGTATTTATGGGGGACCTACGTATTTGGTTGGAAACGCATCCACATCCTATAAGGTTATGGATGTCTATAGGCGAGGGTGTCCACTTATCAACAGGTGGCCCTTCTGCTCGTTTGCCATCTTATAATGTAAAGTTTTATATATATTTCCATTGATATTAAATTATACTGTTCCAAAGAATATATTAATAAATTTCCATTAATATTAACATAAATATATTATTCAATACAATCAAATCCGTTTTAAAACTATTCAAACTTATCTTTCTAGCGCTAGGACATCTGCTTCAAATAATTACTATGGCCTTTAGTCCTTACTGTGTTAACGTTAATTGTCATGTCAAACGATTCTAACTCCAATTGACCGAAGCAATGACCGCGGTGACACATCTCTGAGCACCTGCTAGTGATGTAGCTTAATTATCTCACTTATCATCCAGTTGTATTATGTTGAGCTCTCTATTAAGTGATAAATCACTCAATTATATACTTATGGTGATTTAAAAAGTAGGTTTAGTATTAATATTGATAATAATAAATCTTTTTATTTCGTTAATCAATTAAGAATACATTATTTTATATTATCTAATAATCTAATTGTGGACCGTCGTGGCGCAAAGGCCTGTAAACGCGTCCGCCTGTGTAAACGCGACGATTTGAGGGTTCAATTCCCACTCGGAGACGATGGATTTTTCTATTTCCATTTTCTTCGCTCGGGAAACTAGGCAAAGCGCGGCGTTGAGTTCTGCCACTCAACACGCAATGCCTAGAATAAGGCGGAAAGCGGAGACGGAGAAAGCAGGGAGTAAGCAACGGAGTGTCTTAACATTAGGTTCATATGGTTCATGCTGTTCCCTCTGCCTACCCTGCAATATGCGGGATAAAAATGTGAAGCTATAAAAAATATATATTATCTAATGTACTTAAATCTAATATAATGAATTAACATTTTAAAAAATCATTAAATAAATCTATTTAATGATTTTTTAAAATGTTAATTCACACTAAGGATAGAAAAAATAAAAAGAAAGCATATAAAAATGCAGGAACAATAGTGGAATGGCGGATAACAACGCCGCGCTTTGCCTAAATTCAGAGCGAAGAAAATGGAAATAGAAAAATCCATCTTACCTGAGTGTGAATCGAACTTGATCTCGTACCTAACAGCCTATAGGCTATATATTAAAAAAAATAACTGTTATTATAAATGCATAAAATTTTAAATAAATTTATTAACCATATAATATTACATTCTCGTTATTCCACACAATTTTTTGGTTTTTTTTTGTTGAGTGTAAAAACACAGTAAAAGCGTATTTGGGTTGCCAAATGTATAGCATTTGTATTTTGCACTAGATTCTCTTTGTCTACTCTACTGTGTTCAGATATACTAAATTAGCTCAAAATTAGTTAAATCTCTAAGTTTTGTGCACGTAAAAATAAATATCTTGGTAATGTCTTTTTATAATGTTATGTTTATATTAAATGTAGAATAATTGCATAAAATTTAATCTAAAGAAAAAAGCTTGCATTACATAAATATCTGTACAAAATTTACAATATTATTACATAAAAAAATCAAGGAGGACCGTCGTGGCGCAGAGGCGCAACGTCTGCCTGTAACGCGACTGTTTCTGGGTTCAATCCCCAGTCGGAGAAGATGGATTTTTCTATTTCCATTTTCTTCGCTCTCGCAAACTAGGTAAAGCGCGGCGTTGAGTTCCGCCTCGACGCAATGCCTCGAAAAAGGCGGAAAGCGGGGACGGAGAAAGCAGGGACTAAGCAGAGTGTCTTAACACTAGGTTCCCACGGTCCCTGCAGTTCCCTCTGCCTACCCTGCCATGCGCGGGATAAAGCCTGAAGCTAAAAAAATAAATAAATATAAATCTACCTTCTCATTTATAATTCGAAAAGATCCTCTATTTTAAAGAACAAAAAATTTTGCTTTAAAGAACGTAATAAAAATATATGAAACTGTCGTATTCGGTGTAATGTATGTAAATTAGTTTGTAACTCCACTCCTACCGTGGGATGGTCAACGTAGCAGTTCCTATTATATCCAACAGTACCCCGTTATGCTTTACGACTGTACTATAGCACTTACAGTGAGAAAATAACAGTTGTAGCTCGTTTATTTTAAATAGGATTCATGATTGACTTAGAATTATTAATGAACTAATAATACAATGCATATTCATAGGGTGGAATATGAGAAAAGTTTTTAAAATGTAATAGCTTAATTACTCTATTATTTTTTATAATTGCAGGGATATTATTTTGTTATTTACAAATATATCAATCGGCTGTGTTCGGCACTGTTGTTTTCTACATATAATATAGTAAGAACGATAAGACACTCTTCTCTAACAGTCGAATGTCATTAGTGGATTTTTCATGAGAACTAAAGTAGTTAAAAGAAAAAATCACCCCCTGAGTGGGCACAAAACCCATGACCACTGTTCCTACATTTATACATCATTGGGATACTAAGTTCCCAAAGTATACGGTCCATGCAAATGGAATGGCGGATTGCAACATATAAGCGTAATTACATTTTTACACCTTTTAACCAATGGGCCAATTTTAATAATTTTTACGAGAATATTTCAGTAAAGGTTCGGTTTAAAAATAAAATTAAATTCGAAGGACAAAATACAAAAATTTTCTATTTATATGATAGCTTGGAATTTTGTTCACGAAAAAAATTTAAAACAATTTTTTGCTTAAAAAAATGCTTTATTTATATATATTATAACAGTTGTATCTGAGATAAAAATCTATTTATTGGTGAATGTACTTTAACATTAGTGATCTGCACAAGACTTTTTTTATTTTAACAATTATATTTTTCTGATGTTACAGTGCTAATAATTGAGAAGATGAACAGGGCTTTAATAAAATATGCATATGATAGACTTGTGACTCTTCAATTTAAAGCAATATGTATATTAATGAAAGTCAAATTAAAATCTGTTGCGTAATTTAAAAGAAAATTAAGGAGAGAACACGTGAAAAGCTTAAAGGCCACTCTGAGAGCATGCATGAAAGGGTTGATGACAGTGAACGAGGCAAAAGAAAAAGTGTCTGCAGTTCTCTGTGACAACCCTCCTAGAGATGAAGAGCGAAGCTATATACACATAAAGCTTGATTAAAAGAAATATAAATAAAACGTTAATGATATTAAAAATAAAATCTTTTAATAATTTAATATTATTTTCAAAATAAAAAAAATCTAAGCACCTATAGATAAAATTAAGTTTACGCCAGTAACAAGACGTGCATCATACGACAAAATTAGATCGAGTTCGCGTAGGTCAATACAATTACTCGTAATTGGAAGGGCGGTTGAGCTTTTGCTTTAATGTATGTAATATGTTATCATAGTGTTTAGTGCTGTGTTGTGAAGTGGCATGTTCCGTAGCAACTGGTATGTAAATTGTCTTTTTACTTTTTTATTTGTGTAAGCTTTGGTAGGAAAATTAATGAAAACAAATATAATGCTGAGACACTTACTAATTTACTTAACTTTGATTAGTTACAGTTTGACTATTTTTATTATATATATTTATTAGAAAAAATATCAAAAAACGAGCATTAGATGAAAGAAAAATAAATTTATTGTAAATAAACGAGACTTCAATTAAATCTCAAAACCCGATTTAATATCGAGTAGACCCCTAATTTATAAGCTTCTCAAGTAGCAACCAAATAATAATTTTAAAACACATTTTTAAACATATTAAACTTTTAATGCTTTTTATTGTACTTGCTGCGGAAGAGAAATTTTAAAATTTTTAATATATATTCAAAAACAATATAAAATAAGTATTAAATACAAAATTGGGCTTTGAATCAAACAAAACGCGTATATGTAAACAGCTGAAAGTCTGGATAGTATTTAATCTGTATGATTGAGGATTTAACTTAATACTTTAAATACAGAATACAAATTAAGCTTATTTTAAAAACTTAGTTTATCTGTAAGCACTCATGAATTTATTAAACGGTATTAAAAATTTTATTTTATTTTATTCATATGCTTTTATGGTATTAATTTTCAAAATCATTTCCATTGTTTTTAATACAAAAGTATAGCTTAAATATTATAAGGCCTTTTTTATGTTCACGTTCATTGAATAGCAGTAACATTAAATTTTCAGCTACATCCGTAAATACTTTAATAAAATGCTTTGTATTTAATTTTAAAAATCACTAGTCAATTCTTTTTGCTACAGTCCCTAGAAATGTTAATTTTCCAAATAATAACTCTTTGAATTTTAGTTATTTGCTAATGAAAAAAAAAATCATAGTAAAAAAATGAAAAAAATAAATACAGAACTGTTGATACATCGACCGAGTTACAATATTGTTTACTTATGATGAAGTCGTAGTGGTTTACCAGCACAACGTCTGTTAGTGAACGCGACTGTTACAGGTTCGATTCCCACTTCAAAATTAATAAGCTTTTATTTTGCAAAGTCTAGTAGCAAGATAAAGCGTTACGTTACTTAACATACCACTGACACTTACACTTACAATTACATACACAAGTTTTAATTTCCTCTTACCTTTCTCTAATATGTGAAAGATAAAGCTATTATTTTGGACATTAAGTACCATCACTTAATAAGCAATATCTAGAATATTTTATAAAGTTGGAGTACGAATTTTTTTACATTATAATCTTCTATACAACATATCTATCTTTTAAAATAAAACTTACATATCTGAACTTACAAAGCTTCTGATGACGTCTTTACATAAACTTCTTATTACAGGGCCGGATGTTTGGTTTCCGTTTTTATTTATATTCATTAAGCTTGTTAAGCTTAAATCAACACAATAATGATGGTATGCGGTAAACGTATGATTCAATCATGTTAACTTTTGTTGTTTCCTTTAAAAGTGTTTTTAATGATATTTTTTATATTATCTCGTAAATCTGTGTACAAACCTGATATAAATTTAAAAGATTAACTTTTAAATATATTGTGTTAATAAAAAAATAAAATATATTGTATGTAATAGAAGTAGAGTTGAGAATTATAATATCGAAATATCTCTATTTACTTTAAGGAGGTTTACTTCAAGGTGTTAAGTAAGTTTAGTTACTGAAATTTAAATTGGATTTAAACATCTTAAATCCCGATAGGGTTTGTAAATCGGAAGTAATCGTTTTGCCCATTTCAAGTAAATTTCCTTTTGACTTTGACTTTGACTTTTATAGTGGCAATTAAATTGAAACAACGATCCTAAAAAAAAAGCAATATATAGCTATACCACTCGTACTGTTTTATAAGTTAAGTAGTCTAGCCTTTCCATCTATTATCCTAGAGTAAACATTTACGTTCCTAAAATATCTTAGCTAATTTATTAAATTAGGCTGCTTAGGAACAGCGAATTGCCATTTAGAATTTTGAACGTATTTCAAAGTCAATTTTAATTTGAGGACTGACAAAATTCAAAGTTGCGGAGAATCAGGTTAAGCTACTTATATTTATGTTAGATGAAAATAAAATAGCGAAAAAAATTCTATTTTTAACCGGGACAGTGTTGATAATAAATCTTTTTCTCAATACTTCAAACGAAAATGACCCATTTTATGATTAGCAATAGGCACTTCAGGCCGAATTACCAGAAAGGGTTTCTACCCGGAATTTCTGGATGCTTGCATAATAGTTTAACTGCTAGCTTAAAAGACGCCAGAACGTGTGAAAGACAAGTTACGGATAGATTTAGAAAACGTGTTTGGATCAGTACATCACGATCTATTGATGTTCGCTTTAAAGTGGTATAATTTTCCTATGACAGTAAGCAACATAATCGCGTCATATTATTCAAAATTAAAATTTGTTATAACCTCAAAAGACGGCCATTCAATACCCTTAGGGTATAAAGTAGGTCTTTTTCAGGGTTGTTGTTTATCCCCAACAATATTTAATATCATCATAAATATTTTAATAGATAATTTAATTAAACATGAGAAAAAATGGGCTTATCGGTTTAATTTAAACAATAATTACACAGAGTCCATTCTTGCTTTTGCGGATGATCTCGCGATACTGACAAGGAATCCAAAGCAAAGTCAGCTGCTATTGGATGAAATGGACGAGTTTTGTGCGTGGACGAAGGAAATGAGGACAAAATCTAGTAAGTGTCAATGCTTATGTCTGGATAGACGAAACACTAAATATACCTCATACGATCCGGAACTTAAAATAGGTGGTAAAAACATTTCTATAGTTTCCGAAGCGGTACCTTTTAAATTTCTCGGCAAGAAAATAGATTATAAGATTATATTATAATATATTATATAAAGGCTGCACGGTGATATACTAGTCGTAGTAGACAATTTTTTAACGTCACGTCTGAATTGGCCTTTACTCGTATATGATTTTAATAAAACCTTGTTGGCTAAGTTAAATACAAGTGTCATAAAGATACTGAAGTTTTTGCTTGGGCTAGCGCATTTGGCAGACACCTCAACTTTATTTAGGGAAAAAAATAATTTTGGGTTGAGATTAAAGAAACAATCGGAGCTCTATAAACATCTAAGAGTTGCCAAAACACATATTCTGCGATTGTTACCTCACTTCCAATAGACAGAAGTGTCCCAGAACTCGATTCAAGACTTCAGTTCCATAAACAATTGATGATAGGAGCACGTAGAGTAAGGTTAGGATCAAAGAGGAAAGTTCAAGACATGGACATAATAAAATCTTTTATTGGGCAAAACGAGAATGATAGGTATAAGGTGCACGCAATGGGTTTAGAAATGCAAAGCGAGTGACTAACTCTGGGAGAATTCTGTATCCCTGTAGCTTTAAAATGGCACACCCTAATTCATGACTGGTCTCTAGCACTATTAAAATTCTACCTGAATGCGTTTCAAATGACTCTTCCAGATTAAACTAATTTAGTAAGTTAGGGTAAAGTTACTGATAAATCTTAAATGCTACATCTGTAAAGAGGCAATGGGGACAGCTAAACATATGCTGGTGGGGTGTAGGGTACTCTTGGAAAGTGGTCAATACTCGCGGCGCCATGACAAGGTACTAGATATCATACAGGAAGCCGTTAGTCTTTCAGTAGCAAGAGCACAGAGAAAAATTACAACCAGCAAACTTTTAATAGAGTTTGTGAAAGAAGGTTCTGTTAAAAAACACACACAAAAACCTTTCTCAATATAAGATTCAGCTCCTGGTTGGACTTTTTTGATGGACATGTATGAGAAACAGTATAAAATCCCTGAGGACATTGGTGTTTCGTCATGCAGACCGGATATTTTTCTTTATTCTCGAAACCTAAGACGTAGTATTGGCGTAGTAACTTCAAGTTTCGTAAGAGACAAATATCCCTAAAAGTGATAAATTAAAACTTAATAAATATTTCAAGCTTACTAACGAACTGACCAGGAATAGGTTAAAAGTAAATTCATATGCAGTGGAAGAAGGAGCGAGAGGTATAACAGCGAAATCTCTCTATAACTTACTAAAAGATCTCGGCTTGTCTAGAACTATTACTAATACATTTATAGAACGTACTTCAAAGGCGGCATTAGAAGAATCTTTTTGAATTTAGTTAGATAGTGGGAGGAGCTCGGACAGAGAAGGTGAGCGTTAATGCATTTTAAAGCGGCCCCTTTAAGCCTACACTTGGGTCGCAAGTCCCAAGCGCTGATCGGAGCTCCTCGCGATAGGCCCGGTACCCGCACGGTGAATCCATGGAATGCCAAGTAGTTTCTTCTCTTCTCTTCATTTTCTACGTCATATATAGTACAAATATGTAAAATATTTCCATGTAAATCTAAAATTATTATAAATGTTTCTTATTTTATATTTTTATGATTTTTAAAGTTAATCTACACTGAGAATAGAAAAACGAGAAAAGAATCATATTAAAATTTGAATGGAGCGGGATTTGAATTCGAATTTTAAAGCGGCACGTGAGTTCTACATACTCACGGCTTAATGTACAGAACGCTTACACGGCTTGCAAGAGTCGCGGGTTTAAGTCCTGCTGCATTAAAATGTTTATGTATTTTCTTTAAGTATTTTTGTCATGTTTTGCTAAAATAAATGGTTAATTTAAAAAAAAGCTACAAATGAACGAAAGAACAGCGCTGAAGCAAAAATAAACGAAGAACGATTTTCATTCACAAAATACCACAAAATTAGATCCAGAGTAATAAGACTGCCGAGAATTTACGTCAAACCTTTCAAGTGTAAAGGGAAAAGAAAATATCGTCGCGAAATAATTGGGCATCCACATTTCATCTTTGACATCATGTCAGGTGACTGACAGAAAGAATTTCAATCGCATTAGACCACGTGTGCGCCTGTACTGAGAAAACGCGGCGTCTAATCATCTAAGTAGTATGGGAGAGCGTTTATATATCGATTATAATATTATAGAGGGTTATTTCGATCAAGACTTTTTTTATTTATTGGAAAAAAAGTGAAAATTAAAAAAAAAACGACTTTTAATGCTACAAATACTTGTACGTACTTATTGTTGTATTTAATATTGCTAGTAAATGTATAAAATATATAATTAATAATGAAATAGTCAATTATAAACATATATTCCTCATTATACTTAATATAATCAAATTTAAAAAATGAAAATTATTTCTTATATATAAATTAACTCTTTGTATTCGGGATATATTGGAAACTACATCAATTCTATGTACAATCTATAAATAAAATATCGCATTTACTCTACTATACTATATGACAATGCCATTGCTCTTGTAACAGTAATTTAGGATATTTCATTAAAAATAATACAAATACCGGAATAAGCTCTATATCTAAAATAAATCCTATCCTTGGCAAATCCATAGAAATTATCTTTTTATAATAATGTAAACGTACTCTTACATTTGTTAATGGAATTTAATTTTTGCTTTCCCCAACGTTGATTGATGTGACGTTGCTCTGTAATCCCATTGTGGATTGCTACGTTGAATAAGATTCGGTCCAAAGTTCCTTATAAGTTAATTTAACTCAAAGTCTTTTATTCTTGCTAAAACAAAATTGCTTATTTTACTTTCTTTCAAGTTAAATGTGACTTGTCATATAGAATATTAAGGTTAATTGTCCGAACAGGAAAGTAAATTTTGTATGGTAATGTATTATTTCTGGTTATTTAGAAGATTTATGTGAAATAATGGTGGCATACAACAGAGCCTTTCTACAATTTCTGAAGTAGCACCTCTTATTTTAATTGATACAAAAGTTCTTTTTTTTTTATAGTATAAGTGGCAAACGAGTAGACAGATCACCTGATGGTAAGTGAATACTGCCGCCCATGGACATTTGCAACACCAGAGGAGCTACAAAATGTTCAACAGAAGATTTCTGTTGATATATTAGTATCATATTAAATTTGATTTTCCTTTCCAGATATTTTAATTTACATCTAAATTGATTTCTAAATTCAAGCATTAAGAGAGTATTTAAACTTTGTCTGTTCCGTTAGACATCGTGAGACGTTGAATCCCACGTTTCAATAAAATGTTTCAGTAATAATTTAAAATTTTGAGAAAAATATCTATTTTATATTCTTATAAATTTCCAAATATCATCCCCTGGGTCAAGGTGATTCGGGGAGATTGACGAAAACCACTGACTAAAACTTGTTGATAATTTCTAGAGTACTAGAAAGAGGTCAATACTTGCATCGTCATGAATCTTACGTGAAACAGCATCGCTCTAAGCTCTTCATCCACTCTTCACATCTTTAAAATACAATAAGAATATTTCATAAAAAGCCTACAATACAATAAATAATAAAAATATATAAATTTAGTCATGATAAAAAATAACCGACATTGTTCTAATTTCCATTTCATTTCAATATGTGTCATAGAAAATGGCCTCTAAAAGAATTGTTATCTCTTTGATTCATTAGAAACAATGATATTATCCATATGTTTATTATAAATTATCATACCATCACGTATTTTATATACAATCTCTTCATTCAATAGCTCTTACTTAATGAGGTCGAAATATTGATACGATATAACACAGCAGTTGCATTTCGAAATTCACATATTTTGTTTTGTTTCTAATTTGTTTTGAAAATAAGTGTCATTATATTTGTAGGACTGTAGGTCATTTATTCAAGTGTCATAATACTCAAGTGTTTTGTAATTATCTTTTAATTTTATAATAAATAATGTTTCTGTATTATTTATTAACCGATATGACAATGTAGAATTGAACGTGAAATTTCTCTTTTTGTAATAGAAAGAGTCAAAAGCTTGCACTAACATATTATCTTGATTAAATCAAAGATTTTTAAAATGCTGGATTTGGAATGGAATTTTGAAAATGGAGTTTTGAAATGCTTATTTTTGGGAAGAAATAATGAGCAAAAAGAAATTAGGTTATTTAATGAGTCTATCAAATGGAAGGCCATAATCAACTTGTCCACGATAATTCCACGTTCAATGTTTTGAATTTGTCTAGTAAGAAAATAATAGTAAAACTAATAATATTATCTAATTTCATCTTAAATTTCCTCTCTCTTAACATGTACGTAATTTCACCTACAACACTCACAAATCATTCATTATACACACACACACATACACACACACACGCACATACACACACACACACACACACACACACACACACACACAAAATATTTTAACCGTATAATTATGGGTGGTAAATATCAGCTCAAACAATCTGTTTGTATTTTTTGAAGTATAATTTATTTTTTATTCATTTATTTATTTAATTTATATAGATACATAAAATTTATTACACTTACCCTATACTAGTCAAAGGTTAACACTTCTTTACCATTAAGATGACTAGTTGCGTCAAAGTAATACTATAATTATTCATTACATGCGGGTAGACGCTTTGTTCACCATTGTAAAGGAAGCTAATGAGCTCGAAATGATACGATACAAAACCAAGCTCGGTTATCTTTAGGCAATTGTGTGGTATTTTGAATGCTTCGACATCTATACGTGGTTAATATTAATATGACACTTAAATAAGTATTTAGTATCCCAAGATCGGTAGTAGCACGACTATTCAGTCGTTTACTTTAGTTTATTAGGGTTTCTATGTTATCTTGAGGAAGCTGGCGTTTATTTTCTTTGGTAATTGTATGTGACTACGGTCTGTGTATAGGTTTTGTAGATTAGATTTTTATTTATATTATTTTTGTAGTATATAGAAACAAAATTTAATTTTGAATTAGAAGCGATCTGTTTTTACTAATATTACTCGTCAAGAATCATGAGAATAATTCTATGTAGTAAATAATTTTATTTTCTTTTTAATTAGTTTACAGTATTTTTGCACATTTTTAAAGTCAAACACAGATGTACACGAAAAATAAATGAGATCAAATATTATAATTTTAAAATAGTTGTCGCAATTCTTGATTTGTGGTAAAATTCTACATATAGATGAATATTATGATGTTTCCCTAATTCTGGTTTTATTTTATTTGTATCTATCTACATGTATAGAGAAATGAGTAGACATTAAGATATATATCTATACATTTATCTATCTATATATCTATCTATCTATATGCAAATTTATCTATCTATTTTTCTATCTATTTATATATTTAGATTTACGGTGCATACTTTGTTACAATATTTATTTTATAATTTTAAATTTGCCAGAGGTTTAAGAATTTAAAAATAATACATCTAAAAAATATATGCATAATTAAAAACACTATAAAAACAATGTCTACTTCATAAAACAAAACGTTATTTAACATCACTTTATAAAATACCGTTCTTGTTGCACAACCTCATATTACATCAAAAACATAATCAATTTAATATGTTTTTCTAACGGCTATACGCTATTATCGAACGATATTTCAACGTATATTACACAACCTTAATTAGTACACGGACTCGCATCAACATTAGAGAGAATATAAAACAAACTTTCCACATAAATTTATAATTTTCACGCTGTTACTCCCCGCGAGAGCGAAAGGTACTTTCAATTTGCATTCAACTTTCGAAGCCATTTTGATGAAGACAGTATAAAACATTTATGAAATTAAAAGTGTTATTAAATGAAGCTTACAATATGGTTTATATTTTTTCATTGTTCAATTTATAAAAGGATTCAGAGTCCATTACTGTATTAGATACTTTTTTCTATTTCGTTTTTATATATTATATTTTTTATTGTATGTTTGGTATGTTTTTTTTTCCTATGGATACTCTTTTAATATAGGATTTAAATTTTAATTAATACGAAGTACTTACATATACATTCTTGCCGCGATAAAAGTGATACTAAGCATATATATATATATTTATATATATATTTATATATATATATATATATATATATATATATATATATATATATATATATATATATATATATATATATATATATATATATATATATATATATATATATATATATATATATATATATATATATATATATATATATATATATATATATATATGTTCGTTTATCTTCATGTTTAAGACATTATTCTAACAATTTAGCATCGAACTGAATGTTGTTCGAAGAATCATACTTTACTTTTTCTGCCTGGCAGTAGTTTCAGTATTCGCTTAAGGCACAAATTATTCTACTTTGAAAGGTATTCAGCATGCTCAATGATCGGTTCATTGGTTTATATATATAATGGCTCATTACAACATTAAGTCATCACTTTTTCGAGGGGTCTAAGGATCTAAATCAATTTACTCTTTTATTACTTAAAATGATTTGATCTGCATATTATAAAATAACCCAACTAAACTAACTTATGACAATAGCTATAAAAACAAATGTTCCGCACAAGTTTTTAAATAAGCACTAGTAGCAAAAGAACTAAGTGGAATATACCTAACTTTCTTAAAGAAAGAAGGTAATGTATGTAAATGAATGTAACTTTATTCCCCCGGAGCAGTTAGCAAGACTTTGACCGTTTGATAAGTTTTCTCGTTGAGTTATGGTTTCGAAATAATATGCAGATCTGTTAATGTAATAAACATTTAAGAATTTACAGCTCTTTTAAAGATAATAGAAAATATTTCCGTCTATCTTTTATGAAATTACTTTAATGCCTTAGACGTTTTACGATGGAGTGTCGGAATAAACATTTAGGAGGGAAGACGTTATGGAAATTTACAAGAAATAATATAAAATCTATTTTTCAATATCAAATTCGAAATTACGCAGAGAGAATGAAGTGTGAGGCACTACGTTCTCTGTTTTACGCTCAAATCTCGAATTCCCTGAGTGGGAATCGAGCCGACAACCTCGGCTAGGCTTACAATCAATCACTGGCCCATAGCGCCACTATGGCATTTTATTACATATCTTTATGTCATATGAAATTAATGTTATATTTTTTAGCGTTTATATTTTTATTCCAGTATGTTTTAAGTTAAAGGAAAAGAAAAACATATTATAAATCATCATCTTATATGTGAGTGACATGTGTATTCCCAATAACATCCACATATAGAAACAAAAATATCAACATCTAAAACCACTTAAATTAATAACGTAAAAAAGGTTTTACATACATAGGTATATCTAGCAATCTCGTACGCAAATATTGTGTATCAAAATAAATTTTGAGCTACGTAACTGACATTCCACTAAGTAACATGATTAAATAAGCTCCAACCGGACCGTGCTGAACTTTTTTAGTACGTACGTAAAAGTTACTTCATGTTCACCACCGCATGAAAAAACAATTATGCCCAACCGTTTGCTGAAAAGTGAAAGCATTTCTACCTTTTCGTTCCAATTTCGAGGCTTTATATCGTATTAGAAATGTCATATGGTAACACCGAATTTATTCAAGCTATATTCAGTACATAGTTTTTTTTACTTATTCGCTTTATCCCGCTTGTAGCAGAGAAGCAGAAGGAATCACAGGAATCGTGGGAAAAAAGTGTTAAGACACTCCGTTTTCCGCTAATATTTTCGCGTACTTTAGTATATATTAATGTAGTTAATAAGTGCCTAACGTTGTATACAGCATATAATTAAAATAAGCAGAGAAAAAATAGTGTTAAGACACTATATTCCTCACTTTCACTCCAATTTTCAGCAGGTTGTTTGTTGTTTTGTTAGTAGAGCGATCAAAAATAGCCATAATATATCAAGAATATATAAGCAAAAGGTATTTCATATATATCTATTTACTCAAATATCTGTAGAAGGTCCATTATTTACCTGTATAGACTAAAATACATACCTATATATAACTGTAACTGAGAAGATGTTCTAAATCGTACAGGAACATTGAATCGATTACTTTATTTATACATATTCACTGATACTATTAGTGGGAAAGGAGGAAATAAAGCATTGCCTTCGTCGTCACTTAGTGTCATGCGATACAAAACCACACCTGGTGCCCGTCTAACAATATAACGTGGATAATTTGACGTTACCCCTTAAATAAGCCGTGTTGTATAAAAAGGTCTATTATAAATTTCTTTATATTGTTTTTGTTTGTATTTTATTATTTGGTTGAGAATACTTTTGTATATTTGTGTTTATGCAATTATTAAAGTAATATATATATATATATATATATATATATATATATATATATATATATATATATATATATATATATATATATATATATATATATATATATATATATATATATATATATATATATATATATATATATATATATATATAATTCAAAAATAGGTTTAAAGTACAGTATATAAATTAAAACAGATGAAGTAAGAAGACGACTAGTTGTGCGAGTAGGGACATAGAAAATATATGTTGAATGTTCTCTTCAGGTGTGACGTAGTGGATAGTGGATGAGGAATAAAGGAACCTATGATCATCATCAAGCGGTTTACAGCTTAGTTTTATATTATAATTTTACCATATCCTAAAATAAATAATAACTCAAAACCTTTATTAGACAGAAAAAGAATTTAATAATGAAAATAATGTCTAAACGTTAATATTAAATATATGAACAATTTTCAAAAGACTTACATTAGTTTTAACTGCTATTATTAGTAAATTCCACCTACACAATTGCCTACGGTTATTGGTTTCGTTATAATAAATAGCATGTTAAGGTGCTTTTATGAAAATTTAATCATAATATGATATATATAAATAATACAAGTATTTATAATAAGAAGCTTAGAAAATTTTCTTTTCTCTAAAAATTTTACAAAATTACATTTTAAATTTCATTCATTGCACGATGCAAAGAAGGGTAATGTGTTTACTAGGTAAGGTAGGTTGTTTATTTTGTTGGGAGAAACAAGGCAAACTAGCGTTCGAGTCCCAGAAGACATAGTCCCAGAAGATCTGGGAATTGAACACCGACGCCCACGACGCCATGTAACACTAGAAGTGATACAAGTGCGTTGCTGTCTTTAAAGTGAAGGTAGACCCGCTTTTTTGAAGTACTCATATCGATAGGCTATTCATTCCCCAGTTGCGGGGTACATGGTAAAACGCTACTATGGAACTGCACAGTAGCTGAGTTCCAAGTCCTGGTAATGTGAGGGTAATATTCAGTTATATGATTTTTGTAACTAAATTCAAAAACTAAAGCTATTATAACATAATAATTAATCTTTATGCATAAAATATCTTAAAACTATCACTTCACGGATACTTTCAATTTTTTTCTACATAAGTCTAAAATTTTACATAATTCAGATAAAAAATCCCCAACTAAAACCTAGTGAACATTTTCTCTGTCTTACAATTTATTGTACAAATTCAGCTTACATTCTAATTCATTCACATCCAAACATTAATTTGGACAGTACATTTTTACTAATGAACGTACAATTAATTATAGGCAATTTATCATACGGGCGTGACCGTTCCGGGGGGAGTGTGTTTATTCCTTAATAAATAATTTCGTTTTGTAAAACGTCGCCTCTTTCGACCGGTCAAGCCTAGGTTTAAGTTGACATTACATTAATATATCACTGAAAATTGTTATTTGACTATTTACGAACGTTCCTAATAATAGCTAGCTAGGTAGCTTTATCGTGTATAATCGTGACTTTAGGTTAAGTAAATAAAGAGTTAAATAAAGTAATATATGTAGAATTATATGTAATTTTGATCACCCAATGAGTTTATAGATTAAATGTGAACAATCGAATTCTAATATAATATACTATACATATTACATATTGAAATACGTAAATAGTGACCTGTTTCCTTTATCTCTTAAACATATTCAATATGTACTCAGTTTATATATATGTATGTCTAGTGATTAAGACCTTTTATAGTTTATGACCGCAAGTAGACAAAAATCTTTTAGAGTTCCAAAGGTAGTGTTTTAAGGGTTAGTATTAACTGCAATTACAAAGATCACATCCAAGCCTCAAATATGTCCTATCTATTATTCCAATATAACTATTCGTCAATGGTAGTCATGGCGTGAAAAAAAAAGGTACTGGGGCCCCAGCCTCTCTCTATGAACTTCGAGGAACACGGGTTTACATTCTTGCTGGAACACACTGTTAAAGATACATTATTTAACTGCTTGCCGCCGATTTGTATGTAATTTATGTGTAAAGGTATTTATTACGCTTATTGTTTTATTACTGTGTACTTTCCAAAGGTACTAATACATTTGATTATGTAGATTGTAATGGAATGTTGTTGATTGATCAAGTCCTTAATTCATATGCCAGTTCTAACTCCCTACCGCTAGAAGGGAGTTACAACTGGCATATACCAATGTGTTAAATAACCACAGTACAAACTTAGAAGCCGTTTGTCAGAACCGACATTTAAACGGATTTAAGTGCTACTGACTTCAGTTACCAATAAGCTTTAAAGCTCCCTGTACCCCAACGGTCGTATATCGCTAGTAGTATAAATGTTCAATGCTATACAAACATCGCTTGAGCATTGGAAGATAACATTCACTATGATACAGGTAACCACCATTGTTATAGGAATTCACTGAAATCATACCAATGTAACTGAAGCCAAGCACTGCTGAGCAATGCCACCGATATCAGATTTTAGCTAGTCATAGACTCGGCGAGCATTGACTGTCGCATGTTACAAATTACATCAACGTAAAACGCCATAGATAGCTTTCGCAACATGAGACACTATTGTACTCTATATAACAACGTAATATCGCTATTACAGTTCGCTTAAGCCCAACGTGTCAACCTCCGCGACGCTGAGAAACGTTCAGGCATTTTGCCCTCCCTCTGTTACCAGGAAGCGGTAGCCTACCAAACCACCTTAGACACGAGAGCGTTATGCACTTCAAGGCTAGTCTAATGACAGACATACATACATACCTAGAGTAATAATATTACAATTTTGATCAAAGCGACCTTTAATTCACTATTTTGCTAATAAGATTCATCCATTTAAGATCGTATAATAAAATTGAAGCACGTTTTAGCGCTTTAATATTTCACTTGATTTCATTTCGTCTTCATATATACGAGTATACAATTATTTTGGTATTTGGGACGCTGTAACGTGAAACTTTATTTTACACTAATAAATAAACGTCTCCAATCGAAATAAGATAACGAAATACTACACGCGGCGTACCTCAAAAAAAATTGAACCATATATCAGAATAACGCTAAAATATATGATAAAAAATTGCAATTCAATTTACGTGCTTGTTGCTAGGAGTAAATAAAATGAGCATAACGATTTTTAAAACAATAATAGTAAGTACTATCAATTTTATAAAAGAGATTCAAATAAGAAAATTTACAGTCGTTTTTAATTTAGTATAATTACACTACCTGGCAAATAATTATTACATCATTTAAATTCGATGTTAAAAACATTTTTCTACATTACGTAATTTTCTTCAAATTGTAGTGACAAGTATATATAAAAATTCTATTCAAAAATAGAAACGTTTTAACAGACCTGTATCCATGTAATAGTTCTTTCGACTCAGAAATATTGATATATACCTAATAAAAAAATAAGTTTAGCTCAAAAGAAAATAATAGCGCTTTCTAAGTAAAATGTAACCCACTTTCATGTAAATATTAATTATTATCTTTTTTGTTTATTTCCATTCAATAGTCAAAGAAAATCAAAGTTAAATATTTTTCTTTACTACCTAAGCATTACAGTTGAGAGTGCTCGCTGTGAGTTCAACTAAAATATCTTAATTCCGGGAATAAAGAAAAAGTATGCAATAGAAACTTGAAGACTTTATTATACAAATATAACCCAAAGACAATTATTACAACAAAGCAAATGTTTGTTTTATTTTTTTTATTTTCTATATCACTTGCATATTATGAAGACGGCTTAAAACCAAGTTTTAAAACAATTATATACAAAAATGAAAAAATACACGCTTAAAATATTTTACTGGCTGCCATACAATAATTATTAAATTATTTATTAATTTATATTAGAAAGCTGAGTCTGTTTGAATATAGGGGCGTGTCTCACTGGTTTCATTTTGAAAATTACAGTTCAGTTCTGTTCATGAGTTATATTTATAAAATAATGCTATATACATACCGTTGCATAATGTTAATAATATTATTAAAACCCATTGTTAGTGTTTACTTAAGCACTTAAAATGCAGGTACTATGTCATCAAATATGGAAATAAATGGACTTAACTTACCTGCCTGTTTTTATGTCCTTTCAAATGAATATACCAATAACACTACTATATATATATGTATATTAACTTATATGTTGAATTTCATTAAGATTATTACGCTTTCACGTATTCTACACACGCTGAGTGACCATTTAATATAATTGTTAAGTCATCACAATTACAAGCAAATTTCACTCAATTATTAGAGTCAGGGCTTAAGATTGTTATCCTATGTTAACATATTATTTAAAGATATATAAGGCGAGTGTATTGCTATAAGTCGCTATCGTAGAATAATTGGAAAATGTTAATTTAAAATGCGACGATTTTGGGGCTACGGGATGATTTTGGCATTTTTATCTTTCCAATATCAACGTTTACACCAACGTGGCGCAGTGGTCATCATTTAACTGGAAACGTAATAGTTGCGGAAGCTTTCTTTATTGGGAGGAGGGGTGAATGTATTTTTTTTTTCCAACTAATTTCTAGAAAAATATCGAAACACATTTTGTATAAGAAATTAAAATTATACGTGAAAAAGCTATACTCAAACGCGGCTAACGTCTAATTTAAAAAATAATACAGAATTATTATACGAAATTAGGAAATTCTTCGATGTTGTCCCTTTACTAATAGATTTTATCAATAATTATAAATTAAGGTTTTAACACCTATCGTTTTTTTTAAATTATACAAAATATTGTGTATTTACATTGAATTCTATATTGCAAGTTATCTTAATAGAACGGATTGATACTTTTTTTTTATAATATAATTAATTCTTCAACTGAGAATCAAACCCGCGACCATTATTTATGACATTATTACAATTTAATAATTATTATTTCATAACTTATTTGAAAATATATAAAAGATATTTTAATTTCTTTTTTAATACGCTTAAAATGGCCTACGGGAAAAAATAAAAGTGTAAATTTGCGTAAATAAAGTGAAAGAAAAAGAGATAGAGGACTCTTTAATCAAACTGTTTAATTATAAAGAATGAAACAGCAAATAAAGTTTGATTGGTTCTACGTGGGGTGAACTGCTTCTGACATATTGACATTACTTCCGGTCTGGTAAGGACCGCCACTCAATATTATATTAGCCAATAAATGTGAAAGTGTAGGACGATACGATGTCATATGTACATATAAATGTATACATATGTCTGTTATATACATATTTCGTGTAATGGAGTAAATGATTATGTATATCAAAATATCGTAAAAATATATTAATAATAGTAAGAAACGCTTTACTTTGGCAATCAGGTAAATCGCGGCGTTTCCTGCACTCAACACGCAATGCCTCGAAAAAGGCGGAAAGCAGAGAACGGAATGTTGTAACACTAGGTTTCTATCATCAGAGAAGAATCTGTACGTATATAGCAAGACAGATACGAAACGTCACAGACGGGTTCAGTTACAAAGAAATTGCTCCCAGATGAGAGACTGGCATTCATTGTAACGGGGGCAATGGTTCTTACACTGTGGCTCGTGCAAATGCTGTCGGGTCACGGTGGCATTTCTAAATACTTATACTGATTTAAGCTCAAAGATTCTCCATTTTGTGAATGTAATCCAGAAAAAAATGAATCAGCTATGCATATTGTGCTGGAATGTACAAGATTTGCTGTCTACCAGTTAGAGCTTCAAGCGCAAATTCACAAAGAGCTATCAAAGGCTAATCTGCCAGCTATAATGGAGGATCCTAAGTCTCGAAAAGTTTTACTTGCCTATGCCTAAATAGCTTTTAGAATTATATGTAGTCCGAACAGCACCAGAAGTTGCACACAAGAAGACTCACATGCTCTACGTACGCTTATAATACATGCAAGCACGAATACACAACAACACGCGAAACGCGGAAACAAGCAATGTAGAAATCCAGATACCACTAGCTACTTACTGCAACAGGCTCAAATCGGTAAACCATGATTAAAGACCATAAGTGTAGCTCTTTTCATGGGAAAAAACTCAAATGTTGGGCATAAGTTTCTGCCGCCCTAGAAATCATAAATACATTTAGATTTTATCTGGCCTGGCTGCTCCATTGAATGACAGTACTAGCAGAACTGCAATTAGACGCAAAATTTATGAAGCAGTACCCGCGAAAATGGTCTGTGACATCAGCTGTCGCGTAGTAAAATCCAAGAACAAATCGATAATACTACTCGATTGCAATGAAAAAAACGCCTTTTATGTGGGCTGTGAAAGGTCCTGACGATTCATGAGGCTCAGACCTGACCAGCGAGACTGTTGTAGCCATTGACAGCAAATCGGCCAAGCTGCAGCTACATTATAGTGTCTCGCATGCGGTCGTAGCAATATCGCGACACACCAACAGCTACACCTACTATAGCGAGGGCAAAGACGATGCAATCACGAAACTAATTCGTAATGCGACGGGTGCAACAACTAAAAGCAATGTAGAGTATAACTTGAAGATGGCCATGAAAGACAGGAACGCAGCAGTGACAACTTCCATTATAGCGGACATGCTTTAATATTTAAGCTATAAGTAGCATCAAAGCTTATTTTCTGTCATTATTGTGTGACCCCACCATCAAATGACCCTAATTTATTATAAAATTTAATTTTTTTATAACACCAAAAATGAAATGTGTAAACTTGTGTAATTCACTTATCAGCCATAGCCTTAGTTGTAAGTAATAATAAATACAAAAAATGTAAAGATTATTATAGATGCTCATTATGATAAATATTAATTCTATATATAATGTATTAATATAATCAATATTTGTAATAAGAACATATAGTATAAGTTAAAAAAGGGTACGGATCAAGTGTATGTAGAGCAAACTATTTTTTAAATAAAAAATAAAAAAACCACCAGGTTTCTATGGTTCCTGCGGTTTTCTCCATGTGCCATGTGCAGGATAAAACGTAAAAGCTATAAGAATATATGTAATGCAGTAAAGTATAAATATATTTTTTCGTTTTATTATTAATATTATTAATTTTTCTTGTTTGCGATGTTAAAATCTAATATTCGCTAATCCCCGCCTAATTGAAATATCCAAGTAAAAAATATCCTAATAGTGAAAGGAACTGAGAGTCCGTCCGAAATGACCGTCGTGGCACAGAGGCTTAGGTTCTGCCTGTAAACGCTACGGTTTGTGAGTTCGATTCTCACTCAGGGAAGATAGATTTTTCTATTTTCATTCGCTCTGGTAACTAGGCAAAGTGCGGCGTTCAGTTCCGCCACTCAACACGTAATACTTCGAAAATGGTGGAAAACGGGGACGGAGTAAGCAGGAACTAAGCAACGGAGTGTCTTAACACTAGGTTCATATGGTTCCTGCAGTTCCCTCTGCCTACCCTGCCATGTGCGAGATAAAGCGTGACGTTAAAAACGGAGTGTAGTAGCACTAACATTTCCTGCTTTATACGCAATAAAGCGAATAACTGAAGCGTACAGTAACTATTAAAGTAGCTTTGTTAAGAAATGTCTTATGGCAAACGACGGCCTTCACATTTAATCCTCTTTCCTCTACTAAGAAATTGTTCAGTAAGCATTCTCTTTTATCGCATTCTAATGCAAATAGTTTAATCCTTAGAAAGTTTGTTATATTTTTCTTTATTGAAATGTATTGTTTTCTGCAGTTTTGCGTTTATATTTCGCATCTAACAACGTTTAATTTATTTTTTTTTGTTCACTCTTCTTCTATATTTGTGTGCATTTCATAGTGAAAATATTTCTGAAATGTTATGCGAATTTGAAATAAGTTTTTAATTTTAATTCTTTTCATTAAATTAAAGTATAATTATCATAGTATCTTATTATCAAAATTTTACTTTCATTAATATTTGTTGTTGTTGTTTGTTGAGGACCGCCGTGGCGCAGAGACGCAACGTCTGCTTGTAACGCGACGGTTTCTGGGTTCGATCCCCAGTCGGAGAAGATGGGATTTTCTATTTCCATTTTCTTCGCTCTGGTAAACTAGGCAAGGCGCGGCGTTGAGTTCCGCCACTCAACACGCAATGCCTCGAAAAAGGCGGAAAGCGGAGACGAAGAAAGCAGGGACTAAGCAACGGAGTGTCTTAACACTAGGTTCGTATGGTTCCTGCAGTTCCCTCTGCCTACCCTGCCATGCGTGAAGCTAAAAAAAAAAATAATATTTGTAGAAGCTACTTGATATATCTTATGCTTTTGGTGGTTAAAATTATGTATTAAAAAATAAATAAAAATAATAGTTTTAGTTTAAACAATTTTTCACAAGTTAATTCACATAAAGAGAATGCAAATTGTAATAATTTCAGTCGTCTAAATTTTAGCCTTCCACTTTATTCTGCATACAGTATAAAATGTAGGCATCTAATATTGATACATATTGTTGTCCAATTCAGGACGTTGTGTGTTGACTGGACGTTTATTGTTTCAAAATATTTTGCCTTTATATCCTATTTCGTATTTATACTACTAAATTTCGTACATTTTCACCTCACAGTACAAACTAAATTAATATATACAGCTCATTCAAATATAAACATGGCAAATGGAGTTATTCTCTTTGTATCGCTACCTTAATGACATTAGCGCCTGCTATTTGCTCAGCAAGCACGCAGAAATAACAAGATTGTGTTTATATGTGAATTTCAGTTTTGAAGTAAGATTCACAATGGCACTTGAATAGTTGATGAAACAAGTGTTTCAGGTGTATTGTTATATTTACAGAGTTGCTCCATACTATAGAATAGAAAATATTGTTGAGAATGATTTATCAATATTATTATATATTTGACTATCGTTATATATATATATATATATATATATATATATATATATATATATATATATATATATATATATATATATATATATATATATATATATATATATATATATATATATATATATATATATATATATATATATATATATATATATATATATATATATATATATATATATATATATATATATATATATATATATATATATATATATATATATATATATATATATATATATATATATATATATATATATATATATATATATATATATATATATATATATATATATATATATATATATATATATATATATATATATATATATATATATATATATATATATATATATATATATATATATATATATATATATATATATATATATATATATATATATATATATATATATATATATATATATATATATATATATATATATATATATATATATATATATATATATATATATATATATATATATATATCAGTGACAGCGAAAAGTCTTGTCGAACTTGTCAAAGCATTATTTAAAGTGCATGCCAAAGCATTATTTAAAAAATGTAAATTTATCCAAATGAGTTTATTGCCATGACCGCTTTCAACTACAACACGGTCCTATTAACAACAAATGATCTTCGAAGAAATAATTAAAATTGTTACTTTTATAGCTTAACGCTTTTATCCCGCACATGGCAGGGTAGGCGGAGGGAACTGTCGGAATCATAGGAACCTAGTGTTAAGACACTCTGTTGCTTAATCCCTGCTTTCTCCGTACCCGCTTTACTTACTTACTTACTTACTTTACTACTTTTATGTTTTATTTATTTTTGTATTTAGACATATAAATATATTGTAAATACAAATATGATTTATTTGTAGATGTAGATATATGTAAGGGTAAGAATGAAGAACTTCATTATGTTAGATTAGATATACTTTTCACATAGTCCACAGATTTTAAAAAAATGATGCTACATATATTATATACTTTTTTAATGTAATTATTAAACTTAGATTTAGTCAAATATTGCTCACATAAGCACAACATTACTTAAAAGAACCAATACCTATAAATCATTTAACATTGTTCTGTTCTGTTTTATGGTAATGGCGTTCCATTTAACACTATAATTTTAAAAAATATATAAATATGCATACAACTATCAAATTACAAAATACAAAACGAGTTTAATAGATAAGTTCCATTACAAAATTTCTTTAGTTACAAGCAAAGTTTACATTCTGCGATCCAAGTCAACTCGAGCGACATCGAAGAGACCAAGCCAAATATTTTATTAGGAGTCTCGACTAATACAGGAGGGTAGAAAAGTTGATATATTAATTAACTAGTGAATAAGTCCACGGCGAAGTCACTGGTCTACGCAAGCGCAATGTAGGTCTGTTATACGCCCTTTAGTAGTGTGTACTCGACAGTCGGGTATAACGCACGAAGCTGGCCGCTGCTACCCAAAGTGCGATGTTTGATTTCCCCCTAAACAAAAAATCGAAGTCTGGATACTGTGACGAAGTGTTGATTCGGTGACTTTAGCGTAATGTAGTTAAGTTTTTTCTAAATAAGTTAAAATAAAAAAGTTTTTTAGTGATTTTTAACTTTAAAAGTTATTTACGTTCACGTTGTGTCGTACAGTGTTCGTGTTATGTGCTGGATGATGGACGAGAAAAGTTTATCTCAGTTCACGGTGAGTTGATTTTTTTAATTTGAATCCATGTGATGATTTATGATTTATGATCATGTATCGGTGGTTGGTTATTAAGGTTTTTCAGTTATTTGAAAAGTATACGTGATTTACAAGTTAGTTGTCAGTGTTTGTTTTGGTCGCACGGGTATTGTTTTCATAGTTAATTCCTTTTGCTATGTCATTTTTTTTTTCATTGAGTAATATTACGTATATTTGGCGTAATAAATCTTGGTAAAATTATTTAACATGAAATAAATATATATACAACAAGTAAAATTTAGACACACTTAGAATGTTAGGAAAATAAAATTTTAATTGTCATTTTCTAGTAATTTCAACAAGAACCAAACGTTCCTAAAGGTTGTTATATAGAATTATCTTAAATATTTTTCTCTCGTGAGACGGGAAAAAATAATAAATAAAGCTGCCAAAAATTTCTTAAAGTATTCCTAAGAGTTTAATTAAATTATTCTTTTTCAAAGTTTGGGAACTGTTTCAATAAAGTTTATAAACGATATTTAGATTTACATATATAATATTTATAAATTTTAGTTGAACTTTTAATGAAAGTTCTCTGAATAATTATAATATGCTATGTCATATTTGTATAAAACTGTAGGTTATAAATGAATATCAGATAAAACGTGTGATTATAATCTTTGCGTATTTCCATTTAAATTAACTTTTATGTATAAAATCGAGTTGTAATTAAAAAGCTGCATTAAAATAGATTAAAATGTATTAAAATTTTAAAACAGATTTTGGTATTTGTAAAGCTTTATGAGGCTTTTATTTTAATAATTCACATTAATATTAAACTTAATATTATAAAGTTTTATTTTACGGGGGCATTTTCTTATACTTTTCAATAAAAAAAGAGTGAAGACTAAGCATGACGTTAAGTTGCGCTGCTAAACACACGTAGTGTGTTACTTGTTGTGGTGTCTTGAACACTAAATATTCTAAGCTCAGAATATAGCTTAAGTTATATTCATATGTATTTAAAACATGTTATAAATTTCCACAATTGAGATGTTAACCTACAATGAAAGTTTCGCATAGTAAAGTTGTAGGAATATTTTATAATTTTATAATAAAGCTTTAAAAGCTCCCAAACTTTGGTACACTTTAAAATAAAACAATCGAAAGCTAGTTTACTACGTTGATGTGAATAATGTAAAAGAAAACGTAAACGTGCTATTTACCTGTTTATTTCTGAGACGTACCAGCTTTAGGCGATTGCACAAAGTAAAATTTGAGTTTTTTATACTGCAGGGTTTCTACGCAATAAACGATCTCGAGATTAGAATTTTGTCCAAAGAGAAATATAAAGCAAAATGTGTATGACAAAAGAACCTTTTTAGAGGAACGAGATATAAACGGTGTTTTGCTTACATATGTAAGTCTTGGAGGTTGTTTTTTACATTAAACTTAACTTTGTAACAGTTTTACTTAAGATAATACGTAGTTTTATACTTCATAATTTGCAAATACTTCAATATTATTTTACTGAACTTACTTATCAAATCCTACCTATATAATATACTTCTTTATAATTTTACTTTTATTAATCTAAAAGACTTGACATGTTTGTTTTGTTCAATATTAATCTCAGAAACTAACTGTTTGAACTGATTTTTTGAATTGATTATATTTTTTTTTTTTTTTTAGCTTCACGCTTTTATCCCGCACATGGCAGGGTAGGCAGAGGGAACTGCAGGAACTATTAGAACCTAGTGTTAAGACACTCCGTTACTTAGTCCCTGCTTACTCCGTCCCCACTTTCCGCCGTTTTCGAGGCATTGCGTGTTGAGTGGCGGAACTCAACGCCGCGCTTTGCCTTAGTTGCAAATTGATTATATGCTATGTCTATATACGTCACGTTAATTGTTTCAATGCAACGCCTTTTCTAAACTACCAGGGCATTAGGCAATTAAATTTTTTCATAGCAGAAATGCCGCTGGTAACATTAGTTAAATATAGATGAAGTTGACTATGTAGAGAAGATACTAAAAAGCCTTTTTTATCCTGAAAAAGACATATTTAATACTATTACCAACTATGAAGGACCTACTTAAGCTAAGACTTAGGCAGTGTACGCCAAGATAGCAATCAGAAGGCAAAGTTACATGAAACATATGACATGATATGATTCGATTATAATACGACCAAAATTAGTAAAATAATTACAAATAGTAGCTTTTATGTTCTACTGATAATCTGTTTTAATGTAAAGTTTCATCAAAATCCACCCTGTAGTCTTTTCATGAAAGAGTCACGATTGTACATCCATACTTCCGTTCTCAAAAACTATAAAATATAGTTTATAACATTGGTAGGATAAGAAACAAAAATATTTTAATATAGAGGAAAATTATTAAAAGCACATTTTGTTCGTCCCGTCCGTTCATTTCTCACCCAATCATGTAAAAAATTGTATGAGGTTCTCGATTCTACTTTGCCGATAACCACTTGTGAATTAATTGATTTTACACATACATAGGTACCCTGTTTTTATTTTAATAATCAAATTTCAATTAATCTAAAACATTTCCATTTTAAAACGAAATATCCGTACATATTTCTAAAACGTTTATTAGCTGATAAATTATTGGAATTTCGAAATAGAAGCTTTATTAAATATTTGCTTATGTGATATTCATGCGCTTCAAATTATGAAGAGAATTAAATTCCGATTTATATTTTTTTTGTTCGTCTGTACTTGCATCTGACATGTTTGAGGGTGAGATATTACTAATTTAAGCGAAGCAGGGCTCGAATCTGTGCCTCTTCTTAGAAATTCAAAATCTCTATCTAATAAAGCGATACATTCTTTGAGCTACATCACAATTGAGCTAGATTATTAACAAATATCCAGTATCTGAAGATGATTTCTTGCAATCAAGCTCGAATTATTTGGCAAGCGAGAATGCGAATTCTTAAATATTAATGGTAGTTAGGACTTGGACAGTTTCCAAGAGGCGCGGGTTCGAAGTAAGTTACGTTAACGTTTAGTTTTTTAAATTTTTTTTGTTTTCAAATGTTGTCAAAATTTATTTCTAATTAGGGGACTTGCAACACGACGCTAGTAGGTTATGTTTTATGAAATTTAACTAAGGAGAATGTTATATTTTCCTAGTTCCACCACTCAACAAACATTGCCTTATAAAAGGTGTACGGAAATCGGGTACCATCTGACTACTTTGCTATATGGTATGGTAACAACATAATGGCAAAAAGAAACAGTCTGGTTAAAGTTACTTTAGATTATCAGTTAATTTACTATAGTTATAATACTACACTACTGGGTTCATTCAATACAAAAACTCATTTCTTTATAAAAATAGTTCTGATTTCAATCAAAATTGTATCTGTTATACATATTTTAAATGATACGTTCGCTTTGCTTTTAATGAATTTAATCACGAATGTTGGTCCGCTTAAGAATATTGATACGACCGTGACCCTATTAAAGTGCAGCATAGGTCGAGATCTGTAGTTTTATGAGTAAAAATGAGAACATTTTATTTTTACATGATATATTATTATTTATATTATATTGTCACATCATTTTTTTATATAATTCTCTTCGTTTGAGTTGTTATACCTAATAATAATAGTAATTAATTTGATTACTAAATTGCTAAAAATAATTAAAATATTAATTAATTATAAATAAATCAATATATAAAATAAATGATTATATATCATTGCTAATGTGTGTAAGTAGCACTACAAAAGTTACGAAGCGCAACTTGCGATTGGCTCCATGTATATAGTAGGTACACCAATATTCGATTCTCACAATGAACTATTTTATCTTGTAAATGAAATTCTACTTCTATGTTAAAATTGAAAAAATATTTTGCTACACAAAGCGTCTTCATCTATTCAATATAAATTCCATTCTCATGACAACATCTTAACGCAATCTGTCTTAGACCTAGAATCGTTTGGTGTTTGCTAACAAGCTATTGATGTCGAATTCATGGAGCTTTTGTTAAATGAAATAGGGCTGAGTTCATTTCAAACTCTCTTCGAACTGATTAAGCCTTATCCATTCCTTTATCGGGCAACTAGGCGTAGGCAAAAGTTTCATCCTTACATGGTTGACATACCCAAATGTCGAACTAAACGTTTTAGCAGCTCGTTTTTGGTGAGAGTCGCCAAGATTTGGAACGACCTGCCTGCGTCTATTTTTCCTGATAAGTTTAACCCTGGAGCCTTTAAGAGTAGAGTCTACTGGACGGGTGTGTACCACCTTCCTCTTCATCTACACTTTCCATCAGGTGAGATGGGAGACAAACGCCTGTTCCATTACAACTATAAAAAAAAATACAATATGTTAATTTTATATTTTATTTTTTTTTGTGACGGTTACAGTTTCAATAATGTGCGCATTTTTTTATTTGTACTTTAGTTGTACGTCTTGTTAAATATAACTTTTCTATACGGAATTAAGGTAGGAACCAGAAAGCGGAATGTCTTAACACTAGGTTATTTATAACTGTACTGATATATATGGAACAAAATTTGAATAGTTTTATCACAATTATGTAAAATAATGTGTGTTATCGTAGCGCAACTAAGTAATGCCTAATTTATGTAAATAGGCAAATTCAAATTTAATTTAGACACACATTGTATATGAATGTATAGACTCTTTTGACAAATCAATATGAGGCTATCTAACATAATATATAGGTATAAAAAAAAAAAAAAAAGACTTAAAGAAATAGAATTGTTTTGAAATAGAGAAAATTTTACTAAATTAAACCTTCACACACACAAAATTAAACCTTTATACTTTTTCTGTATAGCACAATATTGAGAAAGAATTTTGTATGAGGCACTCTCTTTATTAATTTGTCATCGGAATTCGTGACAAAGCGCATAAAGTAACATAACTAAACGCCGCTCCTATATGACAATTAAATTAGCAAATACCTTGAAGATGATATTATATTATAAAAAATCACTGATAATCGACATCCTTATTATTTTTTAAGTTATGTAGAGCTCGTAATTAATTTTGCTATAAAAAAGACATTTAACAATAATTATGAAATATGTAGGCCACATTCGGTTACTTCAAAAGAAAGAACTAAGCAAAAGTAATATTAATAATCTCGAAACAAAATTGAAGCTCTTGACCCGCATTCTTCTAAATTGGTGATCGTATGCACCGAGTTAAGCAATTTATACCGTCTCGACTACATTGTACGCAAGCGGCCATTAAAATTCTTTATAGAATTAACGTTTTCTATATTTTTTATGATTTTTATATATTTCTGATATTACCAATTATTTTATAACAATTTCAATTCTTTGTTCAAGTGGAGTGTGAATTTAAAATTTGTTACCCAATATTTAAAGGCTGTATGTAGCTATACCATGTAGCTTAAAGCTTTGAACTTATATTTTCTAGTCTGGTGGTTAGTGGTTCAAATCTTGCGACCATATTTTTATGTATTATTTAATATATTAAATTAAATAAAAAAAATATTTACTTTCTATGTACGTTTCGCACGGATGTATATGTATGAGGAAATATATCTTACATACATTCACTACTACCTTAACTATTTTTATACTAATTTTATAAATGCTGATAAAAAATTTACAATATGATCAAATCAATTGCCAGATATTTATCTTCATGAAAAATAACCAAAAGGCCCAACCTATCTCTATAGATTATAAATAAATCAGCGCTGATCTAGAATAACGCAATTTGGCCTGTATTTGACCCAGAAAGGATATCGCTTATAATATTGCGTGACTGAAATATTACACTTAGGGACATTAGAGGAATCCCCTAGTAATATGTGATACAAAGTTTACTAAAATACTCGTATACTGTGAAGTAAGTTAAGTAAATAATATTGAGAGTTTTATATACTTTTTTTTGTCTTTGCTTTATTGGACACATGACAGGGTAGGCAGAGGAAACTGCAGGAACCATATAAACCTAGTGTTAATATACTCCGTGGCTTAGTTAGTTGACTTAGTTAAAAAAAGAAATAGAAAAAATAATCTTCCCCGAGTGGGAATCGAACCCACAAACTGAACACTTTACAGACACTACGCCTCTGCACCACGACGTTTCTTTATATACTTAAGGAAAATATATAAATATTTGAATTTTAAGTAGGTGTTGCAGCCCACTATTTTCTCTGCATAGACTCTATTACGTAAAATCTCATCAGAAAAAAAAGAATTTCTTTTCAGGAAATTTACCTCAACATTGTCCTAGAAACCAACACAACAAATGTCAGTTTGCTACGGCTACTAATTTTAGCTGTGTTTTTCAATCAGTATTTCAGTACATAATAGTTATAACTATATCGATACTGCAATTTAAATTTTTTTTCAGTTAAAAAGATTGTATTATATAATAAAACTAATACTCGTACAACAGTTTACAGGAGACTAAAATAAAACTAAATTATAATAATATATAAGAAACCTATGAGATTAAGGAAAACCGAATAATCGTTTGTGTTATTTATTTAAAAAAAATACGTAATATAAATATGAACCGTTATGCGAACTTTGTTGTTTTTTAACTACAATGATAGGATAAAGTAAAGAAGTTTAGTAAAGATTATCCTTTACCTAACAATGATCAAAACGAAAGAATAAAAGTTACTTGTAATATACATTTCCACGAAATATATTGTAAATTATAGCAATTATTACGTGTGGCTCTAGGAAAACGTGATTTTTTTCTTTTTTTTTTAGCTTTACGCTTCATCCAGCATATGCAGCATATGCAGGGTAGACAGAGTGAACTGCAGGAACTATATGATCCTAGTGTTAAGACACTCCGTTGCGTAGTTCCTGCTTTCTCCGTCCCCACTTTCTGCTGTTTTCGAAGCAATGCGTGTTGTGTGGCGGAACTTGAAAAAAATGGAAATAGAAAAATCCATCTTCTCTGAGTGGGAATCGAACCCACCAACTGTCGCGTTTACAGGCAGACGCTTACGTTTCTGCGACACGACGGCCCTCATAATATATAGAATATATAGAAAAAGGCGAAAAGCGGGAACGGAGACTGCCTGCCTACCCTGCCATGTGTGGGGCTAAAGCTAAAGACAAAAAAAATTAAAAAAAAATAATAATTAATGCTTTATTACACTTATATAAAGAAAAAAAAAATTGGAATATACCACGCTTCGGTAGCAATACAAAATGCGGTATTGAGTTCCGTCACTTAACACGTAAAATATCAAAGGGTGGGAAATGGTTAACGGGGTATGCTTGGTTCCCTACTACATAAGGAATACAGGGTGTTGCTAAAAAACATTATGTATTATAAAATATTATAAAAGCACAATTTTCTGTAGATTTTCTTTCATGTTACAGCGATAGCAAGACTTAAGAGTCCAGAAAGACCGGCCTTAAATCTTTAAAAAGATAAATGCGACAGAGTCAAAGTTATCTGGATAGACCATTTATAATCCGTTTTAGTGCAGCTGTTAGTTTGCAGCGTTGAGGACACCCGTTAATCTTGATGAGACCCGACTGTTGACTTTGTGGAATTAACTTCTTGTCTAAATGAAAAAAGACCTGAAAAATATCTTGGAAATTTTTAGATTAGCTTAGTTAGTGAATACATTTATTATTTCATTGTGGTGTGGAGTTCTTCACGTGGTTGAAGTAATTTTTTGCCTAAATAATTTATTTTCTTTGATCTGGTCTTGTCTGGATTCTGGATTAAGTTCTGAAAAGCAAACTCTACATTTTAAATAAGATAAGAATGATACATTATTAGTTTAACTATATGTAGATAACTAGGTTATCTTCATCTACAGCAAGTATTTCTAGTAAAAAAATATTTACAAATAAAAAAATATTGTTTTACATTTTACTTTATCGTTATAAGAAAACAAAAAGGTCATACTAAAATTATTGAAATACGTGTGCATCTATTTTTTATCATAGCAACAGTCTTTAGTAAGTTGGCAATATCTATTTTAATACCAAACATTATCACGTTTGGGAATCCAACTTACAATAGTCGTACAGCTTTTAGCGTGTCCCCTCTGCCCCAAGGCATTAGTCAGGCTTCATTATTACTTAATGAAGTAATGAAGCTCAAATTTCTATCGACTTTTTTACCTCCTAATTTATTAGTATAGTGTGTAATAACGATCGACGAACGATATGTTTTGAAATTAAATACAGCCGTTTTAAATAATATTTTTTCTTAGACTTTTAAGATTTCGGCGTCTTCTACTGTCAGCATGAATGGCGGAACTCAACGTCGTGCTTTGTCTTGGTAAAATATAAATATATTTAAAATATTCATTTCTTTTAAACGAGACGGATATCTATAACTATCGTACAGTAAACTACCAAACCACAGAACCACGATGGTCATAATTAGTAGTTAAAAATAAAATTAACTTAGATCATGTCTCTTTTCAAGTAGAATTTTTTGGGATATTAGATCCATATTACGCTCCTGAGATTTCACCATTACCCAGGTCTACATTCAAGCACTAAATCTAATTTTAGCTACGAAAAAGTTCTTCAAGCATATTATTTCAACGGGAGAGAAAGCAGCAATTTATATACGCATAAATAGAAATTATACGACTATTATATACATCATATTAAATTATGATATGCTCTTGGCAGTATTATAGTAGCCTATATTTTTGATTCTATTAAAATGGTTTGACTAAACATTTTACTATATTTGCAATTTGTTTACACCAGTTTAATCTCACTACATCTTATATAAATAGGTTGAAATGTACCCATATTTAACTAACAAATAACTAAAACATAGAATGAGGATCGTTATAGTGCAGAGTCACAGCATCTGCCTGTATATAACGGTTTGTAGGTACGACTTGACTCAGAAACAGCGATTTATATATATTGTACAAAAAGCCATCATCGCCACTCCACACACAATGTCCTAAAAATCACAAAACACGAATTAGAGTATCCTAATACTAGGTTCCTTCGTACAGTTACATTTCTTACGATGGCTGTGCTTTGTGGGATATGGCATAAAATTGTTACACTAATAAAACAATACTATTAAATCTATCTATTAGTAGACGAACTAACAAAATAAATTTAGGTGTAAATCGCTAAATAACGTCGGACGCAATGATATTATTTGAATTGGGTTTGTTTACCAAATACTCGTAATATGGCTAGGAACATATATCGGGCAGTATAGAAATCGATTAAATTGCTTTATAATTGATTTACCAGTTAGTTATATATCAGAGATTGTACTTTGGATGCACAATGAGTTAGATATCTATATGTTAACACGTGAAGCAAAAGTTTTGGACACCTTTCTAAGAAAATTGCGCGTATGAAATTTGGGAATAGTTTTCAATAGTAATACTTATAAAGTACTCCAATCAACCAATAAAACATTATGTATACCGCCATATGATAAGCAATTTCAGCATTCACGCTTCGTAAGAGGGCACGGGTTCAAATCCAGCGTTTATTTTTTTTTTAAGTACTTATTCCTTTACTTCTCCATCTGTAATAAATAAATGATAAAATAATAATAATAAATTAATTTACACTACAAAAATTGAATTTTAATCTCAATTACTTCGTATAAAGGTACAATCATTCACTTTTTAACTGGATCCATACAGGATTTGATGTAACAAGTTAAACAAAATAAGCTAAAATTGTGTGATCATAAAGTTTGTATATGTCGACCTTTAATGGCTTACCTTTTTGTTAACAAAAGGAGAAATAGAAAGGTTACGTTAGTGAAGGGTAACGAATCATTTATTTTTATAAATTTTCAATTTAAACTTTAGAACATGTAAAATAATAATTTAAATGTGTACCTGGCAACGTAATTATCGAAGATTCTAATATATGAAATAACAATATCAAATTAACGTATTTAATATGTAGTTCATAATATATGTAATATGATATTAAGAACGACGAACGCCCTTCTACTAATTTCTCAAGAAGTATATTAAAAATTATACTTATTGATAATGATTTTATTTGCTATGTTGGGTAGAATTAATTATGAATTTTCTGTTCTATTTCACTATTTTAAAAGAGAAAAATTCAATAAGTAATATCGTGGCACACATTTAAAAATCTAATCCACAGCAAATTTATATAGGACTTTGTGTAAATAATTTTTCAATATACAGCATCAAATCTGAATTAGGGCATTACAAACAAAACCAAAATCGCACAAATCCTTTTAAATTTCGACTCGAGTGTACCCAAATAAATTGGATAAGAGTGTACCTGACAAGTATCGGACAAGGTACCGAATATATAAATACGGAATGTCATAAAATAAACGAGGCATGTTTTTGTTTTTATAATATGTATAGTGACTCCATTAAAGTTATTTGTAATTGTATTATGTAACATATCAATTTTGTGAATATTACAGCATAGAAAATAAAGAAATATCTTATGTTAAATATCGATTTTATTCTTTGCTTTATCAGATTTCTTTGACGATGTCAAGTTGCTGGAAAGCGCTTTCCAAAAATAGTTTTTGCAATTAAATTGTAGAAAAAAATATTTTTAATGTTTAAATGTAATTATTTTTTTCAGTATAAACAAAGTGAACCTAGTGTTTAGATTTTTTATAATTTTCGAAAGAACGAATATTAATATCACGCTTTTCTTATTGTTAGAGTGAGGAAAAGTTTAAAGTATTAAGCTCCTCAAGTGGGAATCGAAGTTAAAATCATTGCGTTTATTAAAATGAGTTTAATGTATCGAAAGTAAATCTAGACAATATCAAATTATTATAATATTCTAAAACACACACAAATGTGGAAATTCCTAAAGAAGGGCAAAACCGTCAAACACATCAGCGTTGTTTCTATTTGAGAAGGGATGTTGAAGTGTCATACAGAGTAAATGGGGGTACAGTAAATCCGGGTCATCGAATACTTCAAAGTTTACGAATAATACCCCAAATATATGTTTCAAGAGTCACTCTCGTTATATTACTATAGTTTACTATAACCGTTACAGTCACGTTTGTATTCAGATAATATAGATATGTAATTTTTTTTTTGGCTTGTAGGTTACATTGTCTATGATAAATTGTTTTTTTAGAACATCCAATGGTAGATATATTAATGTATATTAACATATACATTAATATATCTACCATTGGTATACCTTGATTATATTGATTATATGATTGATTATAGTATTGATTACATTTTGATTGATTATAGTATTGACGTAACCGTCAATAACTTGCAATATATAGTAAAATATATAATTTATATCTTAAGAGTCAAAAGGCCAATCAAAATTAAAAAAAATACCAACAATCTTACATGTGAGAATTATTTGTCCTGTAATGAAATATTCATTATCATTCTATCAAATTATATTTTTAGTAGTAAGTCCCTGATAGGGGAAAACTATATATTATTTTAGAACACATATAGTACTTATATATACTTGAATATTATGCTTTTGTTGAACCCATATTTGTATATAGAGTTCACATATTTTACTCGTATATTTGTATAATAACGCTATAAACGTTTGAAACAGCTCTTAATACTTTGTTATATTAAGTATTTAGTCTATTTATAGCAATTAAATATATGTATTATATACAATTGTATTCAGAATAAGTTTTTTATATTATAAGTTATTCCAATTTCCAAAATATCAAATATATAAATATCAAGGCTTTTAATAATATTATAATAATTTTGCTAGTATTATTATGAAATAACATAATATATATTGTACCTATACATAATTCCTAATAAGAATCAAGTTAATTGAAGTGGAGGTCTGTATGGTACATTGTAAATAATGTAAGTAGGATTACTCTAAATTATTCTGAAAATTACTAGCTACGACAATGTCAAAGCTAATTTACTTATAATATAAACTTTTACATACATTGAAGTAGACTCGTAAATATTTGCGTTACTTAGCCTTATATTTTATCTCGCTGAAAATATATTTAGTGAGCAATTTTTATGCTACCGTCTTCATGAGTGGAGCGGTGGAAACAATTTATTCTCCAATATCAATCTTATACATACTGATAGGGACACATAATTCAATTGGGATGCTTTTTCTTGTACCCAGCTTTTGGGGTCCCTGAGCGATTCATAATATAAGACGTGAATTTTATGTTTCACCTGTACGAACAATATCGAGGCTTATAGCTTCTTGTAGTGACAATTATATATACAATTTATATACTAATTTAAAACTATTAAACAATTAATTAGAAGCCTATTCACAATTCATAGAAAAAGCAGAGCTTATATATTTAAGACTTTTAGGTCTCTACAATCTTTCAAAATTATTTGAACTCTATCCATATCACTTCATTAAATAAAGAGAGCCACGTTTTCAAAATCACATCAAATCCGCATATAGCAGGGTATCAGAGAGAACCTTTTTTTAATATGGAAACCTTTTTATACACGTAATAGAGTTTTCAAACGTTCTCCCGCCACCCAGTTCCTCGGTCAGGATTTGTGATACATGATCATGGACCGCTAGATAAAACCAAACCACACTATCCATTAAAACTACTATCACTTCTTCAATTTCCACCCAATTTTAAAATTTAAAACGGAAAATTTAAAATATTTTTATTTTTTAACAATATGATCGTTTGATTTTAAAACGTCAAATAAGTTATATTAAAAGAATTTACTATAAATGGAAACGAGACTAAAAAGAACGCAAGAAAACATAAAAAAAACATATAAGTGAAATTTAAAAATAAAGACAATTTACTTTTTTTAAATTTAACTTACATTTCTAATACAATTGAGTTTAACTTCTTGAATAATGCATATTATTGCCAGACAGCAATGTATTCATAAAAGTATTTAATACTGTAGTATGCTTTACTACACAATTTACATTTAATAAAGTTCTTAAATTTGTTATATGACAAGTACCAGACTTGTCATATTATATAATATTAAAAAGAAGTGCACATTTGGGCATATTATCTTTGTTCGTATTCCTTATTTATGTATTTCCTTAAATTTCTGTCGCAAATACTCTCAAGAAAAAGAAAAATGTGAAATAAATTCTCCCATGGCGAGAATCGAATCCACAGTGGTAGCCTTTATTGTCAATTTTACAGTAAACTTCACTATCACTACGCTAATACAGCCTCACCGATACATATCCTAAATATTTATGCAGTTATCAACATTTCCTGAAATATCGTAGTAAGCGACCGATTATGGTATAATTCGATATGATTCGAAATAGGGGTATTACGAAGCCTATTTTCTCTGTCCGCGCAACACGATGCAAAATTATTCAAATTTCACACAACGTGATTCCGCCGACGAGTTCAGGATGATCTAATTATCTCATCTATTGTGTAAAATGGTCGATCATTATTTTTGACTGGATAGGAAATCGTTTTGTCGCCCCTGTCAATATTTGGTAGTCTTCTTTGAAATTTCATTTAAATTTGCCAAAGGCAAATATAATATTTATCTAAAATATTAAAAGTAAACATTATGAATGTATTGAATTTTAAAAAACAGTTTGTATTTCTTAAATAAATTTTAGGTCTTAGTAATGTTTTTAAAATTATGAAGAATTTGAAAAGCAACGGCAAATTTATAAGATTCACGTAAAGATTTTAAACTTGAAATTAATATCAAATGTATAGTATTTTTTGTTGACCTCCACTCAGTTCCCCATGAAATTTGTACAGAATTTTCGGTGTACGAGTTCGAGTTGCATCTAGCCGTAATAATTGTGTTTTAGACAAACTCAGATATACTCTATTCTAAACTTACAATAAAGGATATGATAAAATTCATCTCCTCACTCCGACAAGACAACAATATGTCTTCTATAAATGTAGTAAGCTGTGAAGTTAAAAAAAGCTATTTTAGGAATATATTTACTTAAAATATGTCTCCTTTTTTAAGCTTTCATTTTCATATTTCATATATACTTAAAATTAAATGAAACACAGCCAAATGACAGCTTTTGATATTTAATACTTTATTTCTAGTATCATCTTTGAATTTATTAATGAAAAAGGCAGTCTAAAGTTAGTATAACTGATGAAAAATATTAATATGCTGATGTTACGTATACTTTTTATTTTAATTTCAAGCTATAAATAGCATAAAACATTTTTAAGGCAGCGTGAAAAAGAACGCACCGCTTGATGATGATGACTTGAGAGCGATTGGATGGTTTCTAAGAGGTGCGAGTTCATATACAACTGCGTTATTTTTATGTGTTCTTTCATTTTTTTTAAAGAATTTCCTTTCTCGAATTACAAAATATAGTGACAAATTAAGCTACATAACATGCAATTACCTCGAAAATTTAAAATATTTGTCACAATGAAACGTGTTAGGTTTTTAATCATATAAAATTCTTATCAAATTGTTTTTAAAAGAAAACTAAAACTTTTAAAAGCATAGTAACAAATAATACATTAAGGTCGTAATACAATATAGGTCTTAATTTTATGAACTCAATTCACTAAGAGTTGTTACCTAATCACGTACACTTTGTTAGTACAAATTATACATGATTTAATTAAAATTATTAAAAAGTGAAGATCAGTAGTATTTGTTGAGTAAAATTAGGTTACTATTTTCCTGCTTATCCCTTGTATATTTTTTTATACTGTAAGTGACATATTTAAATCCATTACTTGTATAGAACTAAGTCGGTTACTCGCTCACATGCTCTTCATCTTATTACCTTAATATCTTCTAAGGATGGTAAATTTAGAAATCTTTTTGTTAAAAAGACAGAATTTTGAGATTGACAAGAAACCGGCGCAAATATTTTAAAGCAAATCCAATAGGCTAACGTGTAGAATATGTTAACTTAACTTAACAACTTAATTATCAATTGAACTGTTGAATTCCGAATATTGATTACATTTTTCACCAACCCCCTTTCAAGGCGGGTTACTTAAAATGTTACCAAAAGTAAAGTCCTGGATCAAAAAGTCGCCTCTCTATGTGTCCACAATTAAAACTATTACAAAAATAATATATAATGAAGATAGATTATTTATTACGAATGGTGCACGTCTAAAACCTCAAGTTGACCAACATTGTCATTAAATCGAATATAAATGTTACAAAGTTACATTTACGCCTTGTTTTATTTCCGAATGAAGTATTTTGGTGACTGGCATGTCTGCGCGATGTGATAAATTGTGAGTCAGGTGCTTAAGCCTACTCAGCGTCTTTACTTACGTAATTGATATATACGAGCATTTTATGCCTGGTTAATGTTTGCGTGGCTGGGTTTATTTTGTATTATTATTAATATATCGTGGTAAATATATAATAATGTTTTATTATTATTATTAAAGAAGTGAAATATTTTTTTTATTATAATTTATTCTCTAAATTCAATAATTATTCTGAAAAATAATGTCTAGTGCCTTTTAGAAGATGTGTAAAATCTGTTCCACGTGACCAGCAGGAGATGCAAGTAAATTAATGTTGGGATACTTTATTTCCAATTTCTTAAAAATGCCTTTTCCTTGTATTTGTAATAATATTTGTAGAAAAGTCTATGTATATTTATGGCGTATTTTATTTCTTACTTATTATTTTCAGTACAGCGAGCAAGCAAAAATATTTTAATAATAAATATTTTCCCGAGTGGAAACTGAATTAACATACCTTGTTGTCATGTCCCTTGAGATATGGTGAGAAGTATTAAATTAATCTGATCCCTCATTCGCTTATATTGATGTCAACTGGTATAATTATACATACACTTTACATACATACTACAGCTTAATGTATTTACTTCACATATATTGAATATTTCTTAGGACACAAGAAGCTACAAATAGCTTATTAGGATTTTAGGTTCTCCTAGGTAAAGGTAGGCAAAGGTTGAAATGGTAACCTTATGATATAAGAAAATAAATAAATATTTATATGATTACGATAGTTTTGCGTTCGACTCTTATTCGGGGAACAATGTATATTCAGTTTTCCACAGAACCTGCTTTTTGAGCTTAGCTTCCTATTAGACTGACACTACTGAAACTTTAATATATATTTATGATTTAAAAGTATTTATGTTCGCTTGATAATTGATTTTCATTTTGAATGATCCGCCAAAACGTAAAAGAAGGAAGCTGCTACCACATAATCTACGCGAATCCACTACTAAAATATTAATTCAATATTTTGGTTATTTCACTTTATACAAAAAAGGGTTTCTTAATTTACTTGATAGACAGAGTGAGTCTAGTAATAAGTTACTACGTTCTACATTTTTTTGAAACATGACGTGCTGAGGGATTGAAGTCGATGCTCTTTGTCTACCAGAACGGCCAATTGAAAACAAATTTTGATATAATTCCCTTTCCTTTTAAATCAAACCACGACGGTTTCAATTAACTGGTATGTAATCTTTTTTATTTTCATATACCATCTAAGCTTTTCTATGTCATAGTCGTACTGTCAGGGCATATAACAATGACATATTTACATTTAATTTATTTGTTTTCAATTATATATTGGTAAAAATTAATATTATATAAAAATCAATTGAATATTAAAACAATTTATTAGTAACATCACAGTTACTTCTATTAATCTAAAAGCATATCAAAACTAAGTTAACCATGCCTTCTATCCATTAGGTGACGTGAAGCTTGTTTGATCAAAATTGATTCCAATTAATCCGGGACTGTCATAAATATTAATTAACAACCTGATAGAATTTATGAATTTTAGGGGGTCTGTGATATATTCCGAAATGACCTAGAAGGACTTTACTTTGAAGCTTTGTAAATTAATGCATTTGTATTACTATACACTCAGGTATATTTAATTGAATGTTATATATTATTTTATATATATATATATATATATATATATATATATATATATATATATATATATATATATATATATATATATATATATATATATATATATATATATATATATATATATATATATATATATATATATATATATATATATATATATATATATATATATATATATATATATATATATATATATATATATATATATATATATATATATATATATATATATATATATATATATATATATATATATATATATATATATATATATATATATATATATACAGGATGTTACCGCGACCTTCATTTAAAGCTTAGTATTAACTAGCCTTCTTCTTCTACCTTGGTAAAATTTTAAAACAAGTAAAATTTCAAACAAAATAAATAAATAAATTATTTTTCCAAAATAAAACGCCATTTCTTAAGTATGACGCAAGCTTACACTATTCTGAGAGAGCGGGAAAGAGATACATCCCTTTCTCATTCCGTTTTTTTTTTAATGAAAGGTGACAGATTGACAACGTTTGATAGTATTTTTGTAGTACGAGGTCTATACGTCATTCGTTTTTCATAATCGACTACCTCAGCCGCTACACAGCACGTATAAATATCGCGAAATAGGAAAAATGATCTTGCGTCTAAATTTTTGATAATTGTGTATGTGTATGTACAGAGGCCTAGGTATGTTTATGCTTTAAGATTAGTGTAACTCGCATTTATATTAGCACGAGAGAACATAGTGTGTAAATATTAGTTTTTCTACTTTCACTTTAGACAAAGCATGGCATTAAAACGTACAAAGTTCCTTTTTGAATTTAATTGAAAATTACCTACACAAGATAAGACAGACAATATTTGATTAATATTGTTTTAATATTCAAAATTAACTTACCAAGAGAAAGTTTTAAGCTTTTAATGGTACTAATTAGACACAAGGAACGGTAATGGCCGCAAACTTGTAAGCTATAAGTACGGTAGTTTCATTCTAGTTGTTAAAGATACAGACAAACAGTTACACATTTATTATATGTAGATAAAATATCTTTTATAATTTTAATTATAATTTTTTTTATCCAATTAATTAATTTACCCAATTATTCTTATTGTTCGTATAAAATAATAACTGGGAATGGAAATCCTTGAAAATAAAATCAAAAAAGCAGCTCCTCAAACTCCAGCACATGGCAGTCTAGTCCTAGTGTTAAAACACTCCGTAGCCTAGTCCCTGTTTTCTCCATCCCTGCTTTCCGCCTTTTTCGAGGCATTGCGTGTTGAGTGTCGGAACTCAACGCCGCACTTTGCCTAGTTTCCAGAGCGAAGAAAATGGAAATAGAAAAATCCATCTTCTCCGAGTAGGAATCGAACCCACAAACCGTATTGGTAATTTAAACATTATCAACCATCGTTAGGGTTTTATTAGGCATATTCGTTTAAAAAATATATTTTAAAATATTACAATATTTAGTAATTGAAAACAATAATCTTGGTTATTTTCTTAAATATTGCATTTAATAGGCATTATCACCTTTATACAAGTACATATTTTACCTTCGAAGAATCTAAAATTATATTACGATTAATCATAACTTATATTTGACTCTCATTTGTTTCAGATCTGGACGATAACAAATTCAGGACGGCTGAGATACCCTCGAAGTTCAAGTTTCAAAGAGTGGAATTAAAATTAATGCTTAGATGAAAGTAAACGAAATGTGCGCAGTGTGGTGTTTGCGTCGGACTCTATTGGCTTTTGTTCTGATCGTCGTATCGCCATCGCCGTCTGCCACGCAAAATACTGTTATTTCAGGTAAACTGCATATATGTTAGTTCATGCCTTACTGGCATAGTTGAGTAGATATATGGCTGTAGTCAAAATATTTTTGTTTATATATTAAAATTAGATGTAGCCTCAAGCCTGTATATCTCCTTAGTTAGTAAATATCAAAGCCTTACGCTTTGATACTTGCGAATAACGAGAATTAGCTCGTATTTCTAAAGCGAACCAAGACTAATAAGAATAAGTAAGGTCTTATAATCCTTACCTGATCATCGTAGTGCGAAAATATTATATAAAACATTTACAATAATTAATAACAATTTTTCATTTATCTCAAATAAAATGATCATATATTTATATTGACCATGGGAATTTAAAAAAATAAATCGTTTGTCAGTCAAATACTTAGTAACAGAAAAGTTTCATACAAATATAGATTTGTGCATGATTTACAAATAAAACGAGCAATATAATAATAACATGCAATGGTATTTTTCTAAAGTACTTAAGTTACTTAACTATTACACAGATCATATATCAATCTACGATAATGTAAGCTAGTTGTTAGAAGTATAATACTTATTGATTATATCTATTATATGTAATGATGATTGCGATCGATTTTAATATAAAGACATATAGATACAAGGGAAGCTATAAAAGTAAGTACGGAAATTTTTCTTTCAGTACATTTTGTTTCTATTGTTCCGTCTTTAGTTTATTTTTAGCTTCACGCTGTACATACGTAGACAGACGGAAAGTGTTAAGACACTCCGTTCCCAACGATCTATCTTTCGAGGCAATGATGACCAGAAATCACCATCAAATGACCATGAAAATGAAAATATACGTTATCTGCAAATCGGAATTTAAGTTATAACTTTCACATTTATGTTTGTCGCTGATCTACAACGGCTTACATAATATACAATATATGTACGTATATATATATATATATATATATATATATATATATATATATATATATATATATATATATATATATATATATATATATATATATATATATATATATATATATATATATATATATATATATATATATATATATATATATATATATATATATATATATATATATATATATATATATATATATATATATATATATATATATATATATACGTACATATATTGTATATTATGTAAGCCGTTGTAGATATATAGATATATATATATATATATATATATATATATATATATATATATATATATATATATATATATATATATATATATATATATATATATATATATATATATATATATATATATATATATATATATATATATATATATATATATATATATATATATATATATATACATATACATATACCAACATAACATATAAGTTGAATGATGAATGAATGAACCCGTAGCTTACAGCCCAGTAAAAATTATCCAAAAACCACATAAAGCTTTTCAACGTCTACGCTTTAATTAGATTCGTCAGAACTTGAAAAGTCATGTATATATAGATCGTTTCATGTCAAATCGTTTGATGTCATATTTAGTCTCTTTGACAACTTTTTTTAATTTTCTGGTATTAAATACTCAGGATTGCTATACAAATGGAAATACTGAATAAAGTGTTAAACGGTTGATTAAATAATTAATATATAAATATATTTTGAGTAGTCTTTTTATTAAAATTAATAAGTAGGTTCTACCTACTTATTAATTTTAATAAAAAGATTTTTTAATACAATAAGTTGTGCTCGTTATTAGGGCAAGTAATTAAAATTCCATTCACTCTAATGGGTATCGAATCTATAGCCGTTAAGGTATGACACCTAATATGTAATGGTTTGAATTGAAGTAGAAATTAAAGAATGGAAAATCTGCATTGTAAGTTTTTTCCACCTAACAGCATCCGTCTTGTTTCTTTCAATACGATACAACAGAGAAAAGCTGGAAATAAGCGATGCAGTGAATTCTCTGTCAACGTTTTAATCAATTTATCTTATTTAAATAATATGATAATTTAATCTAAACATCTTATAAACTACAATTTTTCTAAATATTTTACATTTATTAAGTCACATAGAAATCAATACTAATGACTATTCATTATCTGGCTTACCTAACGCCATTTCCTTACATCAAGAAAGCCCACGACCTCAAACTAAAGTAGGCAAACAAAGGTGTCTAATTGTTTCATTTTTACCTAAAGCACACTTTTAATCACATCTTTTGTCCACGATAAATAATAACAGAATCATTAGTAGGGGTGAGTGTAGCCGCAATCTTGAAATGCTTTCGAATATTCTGGCTTTCCTCCAAGCACGAGTGCCATTAAACTTTGTGTCAATGTCGGAATATAAATAATGATCATCAAAAAGATTTTATGTATATTATATCTCATTTTCCATCGCAAATAAAGGTTTTGTATAATATTATACTCCTTTATATCTTTGATACTCTATACGTTGTATAAATTGATTTGTGAACGCCTCAGTTCAAACAGATACAATTGAATTTTTGTACTGTATTAAAAGTGTTATGCTAAATAAGTTATATTTTTTGATTTTTGTGTTCCGTTTCTAAAAAAAATAAAGAAATCCTTATAAAATGATTTTATTATTTATACATCTGTCCATCAGTCTGTTCATTCTTTCAGAGCCATTTCCTCAAAATCTGCTGAATATTACAGAATATCGAATGTGGTAGTCCCTTAAATCACAGAAAAATCAAAGTTCAAAATTAACGCAATCATAAGATACGGGCACTTGACCGACATTTTTCATACCTCTTAGATGGGCCAAGATGCTAAACATAGTTTTACATCGTTTTGTTTTGACTTTTTATTAGGTATCTTAAGCTTTACTTGGTTCAACTAGATTGATATTGGGAAAATTTTATTTTTCAGTTATTTCATTCAATAATTTTATTTAAAACAATTAATTTCTTAATGAAACACTTGTCCTTGATTTAGCTAAATATTATACAAAAATATTGTAGCAGCAATATTGGTAAAAAATAAAAAATATCCTATTAGGACTGAAAATTAGAATGCCCGTAAGCTCTCTCATAGAAGCTTTAACTAACATATCGTAAAAGCTAAGTCTAAGCTCTCAATATAAAAAATGTAAATAATACTTTTCCTTTAATATTTCATAAATCACATACATAGGTTGGACATCATGCCCTGAATTTTAGATGAATTGGAACAAACCCCTTTTAGAGTTTTCTGTACCGTTCTAAAAAGTTTGTTAATGTGCTTGCCAGTAGGTACTCATATTATGTTTTAAATTAAAAAATATTGGACTTGTTGCCCTAAACATTTATTTAGAATCTTATGGTCTGTAAAATAGAGCTTAAAATTGTTCATGACAAATTTCCAGTTTTATTTTAATGACAACTCGCTGGTACAATTTATAGATATTAGATTCTTCTATTATAGATTCTTGCCTATAATTTATTGGTTATAGAAGTACAGTAGTTATAATATCAATATACACTAATTTCACGCCAAAAGAGCAGCAATCGATAAAATTCAAAACTAACATAAAAATTTTTTATCAATTTACCAGAGCTCCACATATAGCATACATCAAGAAATGGTGCTACTACACACAAATGTTCTCTAATATTTGACAAAACACAACTGATGAGATTATTCGATTGTATGCATTCATTTCAGGAACTAAGGATAGAATGTGGTACATTTAATAATTCAATGTTCAACCTATGATGCTTTTGTGATTGAAGCTACATTGTATACTAAGAATGCCTCACAACTTTCAGCTACTATTTGACCAAGAAAGCCTAATCACCCTGACTGACCACATTTGACGACGCAGACATAGACGGTACTATCTACCTACTAAGATCGATTTACAATATAAAGATTCCCTGACGCAGAATCAAACGCATAGTCATCGTTTGTCGTCGATATTTTCAACTTGACGGTAAATTCCAATAATAATTTTCAACCAGTATTTTCCATATTACGAAACGATTTTGCGGGACTATTTGTAGCCTCTAAAATGCATTCTAGTATGTCTTCCAAATAAAATCTATTAAAGGCGTGTTGGTTCTGTATTAAATGTACATATTTTATCTGCAGAGAATGTAAAGTACTTTGAAATGACACGTGCACGGTTTTATTCAATTTATTGGTATGTGTTTTCAAACGATCTGTAGTTTGTGCTCAGTTAGATGTATAAAAGAAATTAAATATATATTAACTAAATATATATATATATATATATATATATATATATATATATATATATATATATATATATATATATATATATATATATATATATATATATATATATATATATATATATATATATATATATATATATATATATATATATATATATATATATATATATATATATATATATATATATATATATATATATATATATATATAATGTGAAATAAAGTATTTTTATTATTTATAGAAATAGTAATAAAGATTTGTTACGTTATAAGAACTGGTAAACAATTACAAAGATATAAATTGAACAACTGGATCGACCACAAGTAATAAAATACGTATCTAAAGGTCAAATTGGCTTCATATAATATTTTATTCATGACATGTCGCATATTAATCACAATTTCTATACAATGATACTTAATATTATTTATTTAATACGATGGTCCGTTTTAATAATGTCGTAATATCAGATTTGGAATATATAAGTAAATACTGACTAATATATACAATAAGCGCGGGTTGAAATCTCATAATGATTATAATTTCTTAGTTAGCATTTACGAATTAGGAAATCAATACATGAAATTGATTCTTTGAGTCTAAGTTTGGGAAATATATAAGCAGCCAATTTATATTAAAACTTTAATACAACTTTTTCTAGTGTTTAGCTTCATACTGTATCTAGAATAATATTAATACAATCGCTTTCTATATTGACATACAATGCGGTTTTAAAACCGCGCCTTTTCCCGTTCTCAGAACAAGAAAAATAAAAATAATTAATATTCCCCATACGGAAATCGAATCCACAACCTTGGCGTTTAAAACAAAATGCTTTACTAGTGCACCTGGTGTATATTTAAAAAAAACATACAATATTTTAATTACTCAAAGAGCTTTTCCACAACTGACAGAACTGTACAGATGAAAATATACTGTAGAACAATATAATCAATGTAAATAATACTAACCCATTTTGCTCCGTCTTTTTACAATGGTTTCGAAGTAATGAAACAGACGGAGCTGTGGCTATTTTGAAATTATGCTGTTTTTTCCAGGAACGAGTGTGACTTTTATGCCTGAGTCAGATAGCTGTAGTGCGATAACGTATATTAGGTCCTGACACGCGAAATACCAACGTAATGACCGGTTATATTGAGAACGCCATTATTACATGGCTTTTTTCTTTATTTTTTTTCATAATTTATTGCATAATATTTATTAAAATTGTGTTTCCTTTTAAATATATATAAATTTTATCTGAGTGTAAATGGTAGAATCAATCTTATATATATTTTTAATTGTGATAAAAATATACGTTTTTCAACGTCCACTAGTTTGGTGATTTTCAAATATGTCATGTTAGATAAATAAAATATATGGGAAAATAACATCTGAACTCTAATATATAATATATTGTGATGCTATATGTGATAACTTTGGGGTAACGATTACGATAACGATTACGCTAAATCGTTATAACGACTGTTATTGACGTTCGTCAACATATCAATATGAGTGAAGTTTGTCTTACATACCTGATATTTGTCTTCTGTGCACCAAACAACTGCAACATAGGAAATACAATATAAGCAAATTATTACGGGTAAGAAATAACTAACGTAATTAGGTAAAATATAAAGTAAAATGAAAATTAATGCTATTAAAAAATCTGAAAGGCCTTCGTGGAGCACAGGTGTCGTTTGACAGCAAGTGAGACGGTAGCAGGTTCGATTCTTACTCAGGCGGAATGGATTATTACATGACTTGAATTTATATAAAAACAAATCTCAGCATTAATTTCCGTAACTTAATACATAATATCTTGAAAGACAAAATCATATCTCAACACAGTTTTCCTTTAGTTTATATGTATGTGGTAAAGTATGAAGCTAAATAAAACAAAGTATAAATTTCATGAAAAACCAAGCAACTTTGGTTATACTCATTGATACATATAATTGATTGTGAGAACAGTTAATTAGTGAAGTATCATATTCTACCATATAAATTATACCTGAAGCCCGGAAATTTTTCAACGTACGATAAACTTTTTTAAATAAAACCAAAAATTGTCAGTAAAAAATAACAAAAAAAATATAGTAAACTAATTGGTTCTGATTTTCTCATTAGTGCCCGCTGAGGTCAGGCTCTTGCATAAAAACGGGAAACCTGCCAGATCTAGTTAACGTACCTACTGGCAGTCGTTGAGTCGAAATTGGGGAATTGGAAAAAGAAAATGACTTTGAGTATCGTTAGTGAATTATTTGAATGTGTTTAAGAATATTATGATGTTTGCTTTGATAAAATAAATAAATTGATTTTAGATTTTTACCCTTTGTGGTGTAGTGCTAGTGTGTGCTTAGGTGCAATGGTAATAGATTCAAGCAAATCTCGGATCTCGTGTAGCAATACCAAGTGAGGCGTTGAGTTTTCAAGAACTTTTTAAGCATTTGATTCTCTCTACCAGGTAGATATATGTTGAAATAAATATTATTTTTACAGTAATTTTGTAAATAAACATTAAATATACTATTTATATATGTATAGTATATGTATGGTCGCCCATTTTAGTTCACCCAGAAATGTGCTGATTCTACATATAAAAGGGTGGACTGAATATGTTATCCCATAATTCGCTTTTGAATTTACAGAAATGCGCATTAAGATATATTAAATGCTAGCTAGCAACAATTTATACAGCTATTATTAAGTATAAATATTCATATCAAATTTGAATTTACGATTTAATAACATCAAAGTTATCGAAAATAGAACAGGTACTTTGCAATTAATACATAATATTCAGTTATTAAAAGTTCCGATGAATAATCTATTATTAAAAAATAAAAGTGATATTACTTAGAATATCAATAGACGACGCCGTTTATAAGTCAACTTCATTTGTCAGTGAGATTATCTTTTCAGCGTACCCCATTTTCACCATTACTAGTCGCGAATCGATATTAATCCAAATAAGTCGAGACCATTGTAAAATACGTTTTTCAGGGAGTCGAGACCAACAAAATATTGCGGGCATCAATAAAAAGTACCCGAGGCGCCTGAAAATATATATCAATAGGCCATTCAGTATTTAACCGCACAGTGGAGAATAATCCAATTTGTGCAGGAAAAGGTGGATTTATTTGGAGCAAAAGAAATCTCGGGCAAGAAAAATCTCTATTAGGCAAGGTCGTCTCATATTTTGTGGGTACCTACAAGGGATTAGATGGATTTTGAAAGCACGCATAACTGCTGAAGAAATGAACTTTGGGAATAACTATCGGACGTCACGAATCGGAAGCCCCATGCATCCCTTGAGAGTAATATGGGCTTATCTGATTAGATTTTCGATATTTTGGCATTTGAAATGTAATTCTGTATATAATACTAAAACAGTATATTTTGGATTTGTAAATAAATTGTAAATAAATTTGCATTGTTGAAGTTTAGTACTTGGTGTAGATAAATAGATTCGAAGTGCACGTTATGGGTTTGATGAAGGGTGATTTTGTTTTGAGCTTAAAATGGAGATCTACCGCCATCTCCATATAGGCAGTGGGCCACTTTTGCCTACTTTTTGGAAATATTGCTCTCAATAAATCTCTAGGTTAAAACAGAAAAATGAAGATAATTTACTTTTTTATTTTTATGCTATATGTTATGTATTTATTTTAATACAAACTTAACCACTTCCTCTGAATCCTTATACTTACTATGCATCACGAATCACGATACAAAGTAATAGAATTAATTTTATTGTATGTTAGATTGTTAGGGACCAGTTACAAAGTGCATGATGTTACTTACATAAGCGGTAACAAGATTATTCATCAGTCTACTGGGATAGTGGCACAGTGACACGCATATCTATACATAATATTATATAGCTATAGAACTTGGTTTAGACACATTGATCTCAGGAACTACTTATATGAGTCAGTCAGTCAAGTACGAGACGTATTTAAATTTATTTTTATAATTTGAATTTTAGTCCTATAACAAAATATCTTTAAATAACATAGGATTGTCGTTTGATCATTCTTGTGCTAAAAAAAATAAATACAAAATAAAAACAACTAAGACAAATTTGAAAAGTCAACATGCGGTATAGACAGAATTGAAGTGTCTTAGTGTCGTAATACTAAGGCACTTGCTTTCTTCTGCCTTCCCTGCTGTATGTAGTATAAAGTGTGAAGTAAATTAAAATATATTTTAAATGATATACTATTTCAGTAAAACGTAAACTGCTCCACAAACATTTCAATAGAAAGCATTAAGCTTGATTCTCACTAAAAGAAATTTCTTATAAACACTTTTCTCGCAAGTTCAAATAACGTATTTCATAATCTACCAAATGAGTGTACGCTTCGAAGATTCTGAAACGTTCTAAGACCTCTTCAATATTACGCTTTATAGTTCGATGATAAATTCTAAAATCCTGATAGATTGCTCGTATCGTATTAAATATTTTTCTTACTTTGTAAATATTTTATGGGGTAAGTTTATTACGTTTCTATTTTGTATCAACCAACGCCAGCTACAGCGTTTCCCTTCTTTCTTTCTGAGATGATAGTAGAATGGTAGGCATACATACACGTTGATTTTTCCTTCCATATACATTCCGTTATAAATGAAAATGATTACCGTTATTTATAAAACGAATTAAAATGTTAAATGAATAAAAAAAACACTTTAAATATAAATTTTGCACCAAGTAAGAATCAAACTCGAAACAATCACTTTAGCCACACTTAAAACAAAAATAAAGCATCTTTGTGTTCCTTTTTTTAAACGCTTGCACATTTTATGTTTAAGCGCGCTCCTTTTACTTAGTTCCAACTGAACTTATTTTTCGAAACAAAAGTGTTGTACATTGTAAAACTCGCAGCAAGAGATAAATCTTTCAAAAGATAAGGGCTAGATTTAAGGAGCAATGTGAAATAGAAATGAAGAAACATTTTTCTATTATTGCATTACCACTTCCTACTTTCCTAATGAAATAAAAGACCAACAAATCCTTTGTTATTTATTATACAATAATTGAAAATGAAATCAAATTTCTATATTAATTATTAGCCTTTATAATATTGGATGAATATGGAGCACGTATAAGTGAATAGAGGTTATCGTAGCACAGAGGATCCCTACTCAAGTTAACAGCGTTTTAACAGTGTTTAGTTCTGACGCTTTATACACAACGTGTCAATCTAATGTAGATTTAATTTAAGGGTAGTAGATTAGTTTAGCTTAATTGTAAGAATCCTGTTACCAAACTTTATCGTATAAAAAGTTTTTTCTGGACTTATTTTATCACTAAAATTCAATCATAGTATTCTTTAATTTTTAAAATGGTACCTAAGTTAATAATAAGACAATTAATACTTTTGGAATTCCGTATCACTCTATTTATATCTAAACAGATCATATTTCAATATTGTCAATCTTGCTTGAAAATCAAATCAGAGACTACTCAGATTACACTCAAATGATGGCTTAAAATGGCTTCAAATTTACATGAAATGTAAAGATATTTCGTCGATTTCATTAGATTTTCATTAAACGTAGCTTATTATAACTAAGGACCGTCGTGGCGCAGAGGCATAAGCGTCCGCCTGTAAACGCGACGGTTTGAGTGTTCAATTCCCACTCGAAGAAGGTGGATTTTTCTATTTCCATTTTCTTCACTTTGGAAACTAGGCAAAGCGCGGCGTTGAGTTTCGCCAATCAACACGCAATGCCTGGAATAAGGCAGAAAGCGGGGACGGAGAAAGCAGGGACTAAGCAACGGAGTATCTTAACACTAAGTTCATATGGTTCATGCAGTTTCCTCTGCCTACACTGCAATATGCGGGATAAAAGCGTGAAGCAATTATAACGTATAGGTATATAATTGTCGGTTAATAACAGCTGGCGGTGATTAAAACTGAGTGGTCGATGAGAAATTTAATGAACCATAATAGATCATAATTTCAATACTATTTTAATAGAATGTATTAAATTACTGAAATTATTATTGTTAATTTTGTTACAATCAATTTTGTGGTATATATTTTTGTATTACTTAGAAATATGTAAATAGACCATAATGAGACGGAAAACAGCTCTGACTGTTAAAGCAATGACAATCTATTATAGGAAATCCCAACACAGGAAAGAGTAATCATTTTCATTTTTCAATCCGGAAAAGACAAAATAAAAGCTATATATATAGCTAGTATCGTATAGCATATAGTATATATGTAGACATTTGTCACTTTAACTGAATTATTTTTAATATCATAATATTATTATAAAAGAAAAACTATATGCAGTTAATGTGATGTATTTATAGCTCCTTGTATAGTTTTATTTCAAAATTACACTACAAACACATGTTTATATATTATCATAAAAGACAAACGTAGTTAAAATTTGGCGCAAAGCGCAATCGGTACCAGTCCACGGCAAAGTTGGCAAAGTTTGCGAATTCGGTACGACTAGTTACAATTTAGCAATACGTCGCGTCGTACAGCGTCCGTTCTGATTATAATCTGGAAAATTTGGAAGTTATTTGTAAAGCTTGTTGTTAAATGTAGAAGTGTCTTTGCGCAGTAAAGACTAATTGTAAACCAGACGATCGTGTGTTCGATTCCCTTCGATTTCTTAGGATGAAATAATTAATTATTTTTATTGCTCTAGGAACTAAGCGCGCAATTAATTTTCACTCGTTATGACTTGAATGTGGACAAAAATGTGGGGCTCGGAGTATATTAGTACCAATTTTTCTCTTTTAAACTGCAATATGCAGGAATATTACTAATTTTTATTTGTTAAAAATGACACTCTAATTTCTATTACATTTTTAGTGTAAAAAATCGTTAATCACAATATATTGTGCTCATATCATAATAAATAATTACACTGAGAATAGGTTTAATTAGAAGATATTTTAAATATAATCATATCATTGATAAAGGAAGCTTTTGGTACAATGCAATCAAAAAAAATAACTACCCTCCTGTTTATAAATTATAATAATTTTAATAGAAAAATATAAGAATGAATTACCAACTAAATTAACTACTATCCGAAAACATAAATTTAATTACAGCTAGACAAATAATAATCAACGATGAGTTACGTCACTCAACTCACGCTATTTCATGCAGTATAGTATGTATAGATACTGGTATATACTTTAGTATATAAATATATCTCAGTAAACCATAGAAAATAAAATATTACTTGATATTTTACTTATTACTACATCAAGTAGACTCGAATAAAGAGACTACTCAAATTTGTTATTATATATTAGTTTTAGTAAAGAATTTCTGCCATCCCATGATCATATTTAGTGGTCTTACTTATATTACTTTCACTATTGTTATAACTCGATATTCCATATAATAATCTAATTTCTGCTCTCGAAATATGTGTATAATGAAAATATATTTCGTTCACATAGTGTATGCGCAGGGTTGTCAAATTAAAAACTATTGAGAGCGTAATTCGAGTATCAAACATTTCGGTGTTTGCGACTAATTTTCTGTTACCACACCACCAGTACAGTGGTTTACTAAGTTTTAATCAAATACTTTTAAAACTAGTTATTTTTATATTGTTCTAGATTGTTCTTATATTTTACGTAATTATAAAAATAACTATTATTGGATATTTTATTATGAAACAAGGCGTGATTTGTTTAAGTACGGAAATTCTGAAAACATATATCCAAAAGTACAAGTTTAATAAATATAATCACTTATTATCGAACTATACGCAAAACTTAACATATAATAATAGTAACAAAATATATACATCCATATATGCATATCCATATAAGTATGTAGTGACCCTAAGCGAATGTATCAAATACACATAATCCGTGTAGCGGTAGACACAAAACGGGTATGGCTGTGAGTATGGCTTCAGATTTAATTGTAAGCTTACGTATATTGTTGCTATTGTTCACGATTAGAACTAAATAGATATATTATTAAATTATTATAATACTTCAAGTTACATATTTAAATGATTTGATTGTTCGTGAAAAGCATTCGAAAGAATTAATTAACACTTAACACTCTAAACATTTAATATATAAGTGTATCTTTTAAATTTGAATTTTTCCATAATAAAATGAAAATAGAATATCTTAACTTTAGATTCTCTCTGCCTTTACATTATAATATTATTAAATTTATGATCAACACTTAAATTATATAACAAAAAAACTTACAACATTTCAATTAAATTGAAGTAGCTCTCAAAAAAATAAATGAACAATAAATATTTCATTGACAAAGTGTCAAAGGAAGTATTGAAATCAGTACTTAATAGGAAGACAAGTCCCTTCTATTCGCGTTTAAATATTTATCCTTATATAGAATTAAACGTGGAAAATTTCTTATATTCGTATTTACGGAATAATATCACTTTTGAGGCCTTCTTAAAACGTTGAAAGCTCAAACTATAAATATTAATGTTATATATATTAGTTTAACCTTTGAAATTCGGAAAAAGCTCAGGATTAAGCTCCACCACTCAAGATACAATATCATAAAAAAAATTACATTCCTATATGTGTGGGAGTGACACTTGAACCTTCAATAATTGTATTTACAATAAGGCATTGTTCTATTGTTCTGTGTAGTAAATACCTTCTTCGCTCTGGCAGTTGAGTTCCGCCAGTTAACACGTAATACATCGTAAGGTGGAAAGTAGGGAACGGAGCGTCTTAACACCAGATTCCCATGGCTTGAGTAGTTTTTCTGCCTACTACCTGGCTGCCTACTACCTGGCTGCCTACTACCTGGCTGCCTACTGCCTGCGTGAAGTTTAAGTAAAATTCAATAAAAATATAAAAATGAACTAACTAAACTACTAACCGAAAACATAGAAATACTTTTCATAAATACAATACGATTAATTGTGGTTTCGGTTTCGGCCACGAATTGGGGAAACCTTGTTGAATAGTTTTACGAGTCTCAAATGCATATAGACTAACACTATGTGTTAGATTTTTTATTTAAAAGGTTTTTATATGGCATTATTTATATATAATGGATAATAAATAAATGATTTTATTTGTATTTTTAAGTAAATAGAGAAAACTAAGATACGAAAATGTAATCTAAGGCAGTTCGTTGGGAATCGAACTTACAATTATCTTATGGTAAGGCACAGTATACATTTTTTTAATAATACATGGTACAATATTATTTTTTTAAGGTGAATTATACAACACGCATATTTTGTATTAAGATATTTTATTGCGTAATACTTATTCTCATTTAATAATGTGATAATTTTATAAGTAAGTGTATGTGTGTGTATATGTGTATGTATATATATCTATATGTATGTATGTATATGTTTGTTTGTATGTACATATATAATCATCCAAGTTTTTTCTATTTAGTAAAATAGAAAAAAATCTAACTTAGTTTTTATTATTTACGTAACACTATTAAAATACTTAATTCTCTATAAATCTATATCTACCTATAAATCTTTATTCATACGACATATTTGTTTAACTTAATGCATTATCTGCATTGCATCGAATGTGCATCGATTAGACCATATAGTTTATACACGTATGCAGAATAAGCAATGATGCAAATATGGAAACAAGAATAACCTACCATAAAACGAATGTAAATACATGTACTATATTTGTATATATATATATATATATATATATATATATATATATATATATATATATATATATATATATATATATATATATATATATATATATATATATATATATATATATATATATATATATATATATATATATATATATATATATATATATATATACAATCATAAATCTCTATTAAATTTTATTTTCAGATAACAATTATTTTCTATTTTTACGTAACAAAACATATTTTGAAACATCCTCGATACTTTATGTTATTGCCGAAGTCTGGTTTGGCGCAATATATTTCAGATTGCGGCTTTTCGGAGTACGCAAAAGATAATTTGAGGCGTACCCACAATTTGTACTAAAAATTTTAAAATTTTCTTTTTATACAAAATTAATTTTCAACACACTGACTTTACACAATTGTATGAAGAGAAAAAAATACAAACATTGCTATTACACACATTAAAAGTCATTATAAATCCGAACAGCTTTATTGTTAAGCTCATCTAAGTGTCAAGTGTTGACCTTTTCAAAAAGAAATAAAATTGTGTTTTTGAAATAAAAATCATGTTTGTTACAGAGTAAATTATATTGTGTATTTGATATTTTGTTTTAGATGAAGGCTATATTTTAACTGGATGTGTTTTAGCATTCTTTTTCCAATTTTAAAATGTTTTATTATTATTATTATTATTAAGAGTCTAAACTCCTTTGTGTTTTCTTCATACAACATAATAGTACACTTAATTAGTTACATGTGCTCAATTGGTACGTTCAGAATGCTACAATCTGAGAATTTTAATTGAAATTGAATGGAATATATAAAATGATCATCATTTTTATATATCGTATCACAAATATTATATTTTAAACACTACAATTACTTAATATTGCGTTGGATATTACTAAGGCGGAGAGTTGAAATAAAAATTTGTTCTAGTTAGAATCGAACTCAATACTATGATGCTCCCACTGTACCACGATAACCTTATATTCATAATTATAGCTACAACTTATACCCTCTCTTAATCTCAGATAGGTATCTATAAAAACATCTGCTACTTTACTCGTTCGCAATGAATTCTGTTCATTAGCATTAAATTATTAATAATAGCGTACATTTTTCGGACAGACTCGGTTTTGTGCAAGAATTAAGAGAAATATGCCAAGTATGAAGATTTATTCTATTCTGGTTCAGTATATACTTTTTGTGTGCGTAATTAAAAGTTAGAATTATAATAATAAGGATATGCACATATTACATTATTACACTTTTTAATGTTTTTGTAGTTGTATGTTAAATTCAAGAAGTAAATAATCCAATTGGTTACTTTTATAAATCAGGTAACCAAGGATTTTAGATTATCTTTATGGGAAATACAAATAAGAATCTATAATAAAGTCTTTGGCGAAATGAGTGATGATGAGATTAGGCGAATTTTACATTGATTTCGAATATTTTTTATATAATGTCAAGTAAAATAATTTTAATAGAAGATAAAAGGTTCTGACTACGATAAAGAAATTATTAAAATCATAAAAAATGGAGGTTTGTAATTTAAGAGAAACGTGAATCTACATTTCTACATAATAAAACACTCTAATCTTTAGTAATATTGGTACAAATTGGAAAAATAATTAAACGGCAATATTTATCAGCACAATTATGAATTAATTATAAGCTATACGAATTATTATTATTTTTTTGCAATTAAATATTTCAAAAGTAAAAAAGTAATCACTTCAAGCCTTATAACTATATTACCTTCACCTAAAAAATTATACCAACATAACACTATTGCGACGAGAAAGGAGGATATACAAATGAACACACTTTTCTATTTATAATCTTAGTCTTGATAGCATTTTTTCACTGGTTAATGCAAATTTCTGTAAAAAGTTAAAAAGCTTTTTAAAATATCAAAATATCTTAATTTACCAAACACCACTGCCTGTAAGGAACCCTTAAAATAACCGCTTTAATTAAAACAGGAGGCTTTCAACATTGACGCAATATGCTTGCTTAATTGTGTTTTTTTTCCCACTGATAATATAATCGGTGGAAATATTTCATAAAATTTCTGTTGCATTTTTTAATGTTTTGTATCTTGGTATAGGTTAATGGAATAGCTTCTAACTGTAAAGGAGGTTGAAAGTTCGATTTCCACTTATGAAATTTATTTTTCATTTACTTACTCTGAGAAGAAAAGAGCGGCGTTGAATTCCGCAATTCGAAACTAAGAGTCACTATACATAGTCAGTTTATATTGCTAACCCTTATTTGGGCTGCCATTTTATTGCATGAACTTGAACAATATAGAACATCTGATGTTATTATCTTAAAAAAATAGCACTAAAATTAATATTTTCTAACAAAAGCTCATATTATTTTATTTGTTTCTTATCTGCTCTTACTTTTAATGAGTATTATGAAATGATTTAAAATCGAATTTATAGGCATATTGTGTTTTGAGTGAAAATATTTTTAACGAATTAATATTAACCAATATTAACAATAACATTATGTACAGATTCATTTAAAATACATTTATATAAAATTATATGCTTTTATTGCAAAAAATTGAGTAAATAGATGAAATTTGTTTAAATTTTAGAACAAAATAACATAAAAAAATATTTGTACTACACAAATCGAAGTTTGGAATAAAATATTCTATCACAGTCGGAACAATTATATCTCAAAGAGTAGCGCCTTCATGCAGAAAACATTTAATAAAGGCTATCCACATAATAGAGGAACATTTTCATTCTTTAACTTCAATAAATCGGTAGAGTTTGATTCTTAGATGGTTATTAAATGTATATATTTTTTCTCTATTTTTTCTGTTTTATAGGATTATTTTATATCATATATAAGTCATCTGACTATGTACAGGCTAATAACATTTGTGTAAGGTAAATATTATGCTAGCCATTCTTTTTCTTATTTATATATATATATATATATATATATATATATATATATATATATATATATATATATATATATATATATATATATATATATATATATATATATATATATATATATATATATATATATATATATATATATATATATATATATATATATATATATATATATATATATATATATATATATATATATATATAATGAGTGTGTGATCAATAATTCGTGCCCTTATTATAATATAACTTATAATAAGAAACTCATATTCTCATACTATATTTTCATATTGTAAATCTTTTAATTTTAAACGTAATTAAAAATTTAGAATTATAAAATTAAAGAAATTCAATGTACAACTCTATCTAAATATATATCAAATACTTTACTTATGTTATTTAAGCACTGGTGAAAACTTTTTACCTTAACAAGCTTTATGAATAAAAAGAAATTATCAAACTATTTTTAAATAAATTTCCTAATGAAAAATTCCACTGGAATTAAAATCTAAAGGAATCATAAAAATTCTGTTAGCAAAAGTTTATTTATTTGTTCCTCTATAACGATATTTCGAATGAATAATATTCATAAGATTTTAAAATTTAGACGAGAAATTGTGAAACTTACTTTAATTAAAAATATATTATATTCGCATAACTCAAAGCTCAAAACATTATTTATACCTCATAATAAAAAGAAGGTTGTTGTGAAATAATATAATGTGTTCTCTAGCTTTATGGTAGTCAGTTCAAGCTCCACTTCAGGTATTTAATAATTGTCTTTTCTCCGATTTCCTTTAGAATGAGGCAGATTGTGGAGAGAGGAGATATATTGACGCTTGTCTCTTGTTTAGTATTTATGATTATATTTTATATGTACATAGATAATATAAAAATACGTGCCTATTTATTGTAGTTTTTTTTGCACTTAAACAATTCATTAAGAGATATAAACATCTATATATTCTTTTATCAAGTAATGTATGAGAAGATTGACTTCAAACTACTTTTACCATTCGTAGTTAATATATTTAACATATATTTAAATTGAGAACTAATCTAGCATTATTTACCCAAATGTAATACAAAATCCGTAACAATTAAATTTAAAACAACAGAGCAACATATCCATTATTTTCCAAACACCAAGTTAAATGAAAATAACTGAGCTACAAACTATTTCCAGTAAATCACTAAGCTCTCTTTCTCTCTTTTATTTAACTTGCTTTCTGTACCTAATGCTAAAAGCTAATGTTGCTATGACGTGGAAGTATAGGCCATATGTCACAGAGCTTTTTTACTACGCTTTCGAACGTCATTTCAGATTTTTTCGTACATTTGAACACATGTTATGATTTACGCAAGCCAGTATTTTCAAATATGGACTATTCGTTGTGAAAAATTGTTCAGTTATGTTGTTTCAGTAAGTTTCATTATATATAAAGGCAGCTGTCGCCATTATGGCGCTGTTGGAGCAGTTTTTGACTGATAGTTATTCGTTTGATTTTGTCTTCTATCCAAAGAATCTGAAGGAGAAGAGTTTATGTTCATGAGTAAGGGGTTCTCATGGTTTTTACGTAACTTTCCTCCAGTATATTAGTTAGTAGGTAGGTAGGTAGTGTTCATAAAAGTCTTCCAAGACCTGCGTCCCTTTAAAGTGTTATTTTTAGCAGTAGATTCCCAATATTTATCCAGCTTTAAGTTAGAGGTCCATAAAACAATACTGGCTTTACCCATAAAGAAAAACTGGACTAACTAAGAAAAACTAAATTTCATTAACCGAGATGCAAGATTTTTGTAAAATATAAAATCATAATCTCAAGAAACAATAAATTGTATAGCATGATAAATTGCAATATTTATTAGTAAACATGTTATATATAAAATAACATTATTTTTTTTGGCTTCATTGACTTGAGCGCTTGGACGTTTTATACAAGAATTTGTGCTTTAATCCCCTCCATAACACTTTGTATGTAAACGATACATTAAAATATTATGGCACATTTATCAATAACTTTAGTTTAATCCTCTCAAGGTGTAAAAGATATGTGAAGATGAATTTGTTACTATTCAGGAAGTCTTAAGATTTTAGAGTATTTTATTATTAGGTTAGGCACTTATTTGCAGGTTAAAGTATGAAGCCATTATATACTTAAGTATATGTATACGTGTAACTACATAAAAAATTAAACCAATCATCTATAGTCACATATATCTTTACTACACCAATGGGGAGTCAGTCATAGTACTTTAAAAAAGTAACTCTAATTATTTATTTTTTGTATATACAAAAATCTATATCATTACAAGTAACAGTACTACAGTAGCTCGTTATATTGCTTTCCTAAAACACTTAAAGTTAAAAACGTAGCGTGTTGAATATACTCTGAGAATATAAATTCTGGCCCTTGTCAAATTGAATTGCCTTAGGTTTTGTATTTTGTTGCTGGATAGAAAAAGAAAGATAAGTGTTTACAAATACAATAAAGTTCCGTGTATTTTAAGATATCTTATAATATATTATATAATATATATATATATATATATATATATATATATATATATATATATATATATATATATATATATATATATATATATATATATATATATATATATATATATATATATATATATATATATATATATATATATATATATATATATATATATATATATATATATATATATATATATATATATATATATATATATATATATATATATATATATATATATATATATATATATCGCGGTTTTGGGATCATTGAGGGTTTCATTCCCATCTAAGAAAAATAGTGATTAAACAAATAGAAATTATTATGTTTTTCGTCTCTGTTCTGTTCTAGTTCTACGGTAATGGCGCTCCGAGAGCTTTTCGTCTCTCTAGTGACAGGAGAAGGTACGTTGAGTTTTGTCATTCAACACGCCATGTCTCGGAATATGAAAAGTAGGTAATTAACATCTGATTATTCATACCAATTGCAGTTTCAAAAAAAATTAACGTTAAATTTTGGTATCTAAAACCGAAAAACCCTCTATAAAAAAGTAATTAAATTATTTTTCAGCTTTACATTTTATCCCGAATAATGCAGGGTTAATAGAGCGAACGAGGCATTGCTTATTGTGTATTGCGAGTGGCAGAACTAAACGCAGATTGAGGAAACTGCAGGAACTGTGGGAACCTGTTATTTAGACTCCTTTCCCCGCTTCGCAGCTTTTCGAGACATTGTGTGGTGAGTGGTGGAGCGCAACGCCGCGCTTTGCCAAATTGCCAGAGGTTAAAAAATCGAAATAAAAAATCTATCCTCAAGTAGATTAAGTGAAACCACAAACCTTCACGTTTAGAGGCAGACGCTACGCCTCTGTGCCACGACGGCCCACGGTTTTAATATACAACTATGTAAATATTTCAATAGCATTGTAGTTAGTTATACAAAATACACTGACCACAATTCTAAGGTTAACTATTAAACTTAGGAATGATAGACCGTACGCTCGTTTCCTTAACTGTAACGTATTTGACAAACGGCATGAATACTCCTGGACATCAGATACAGTCATTTGTATAAGTTGTCGTTGCTGGGAATTTATAGCCTTGTTAAGGGAGTTATATTGATTGTAGAGCTTTTGTATGCCGTATTATATATATATATATATATATATATATATATATATATATATATATATATATATATATATATATATATATATATATATATATATATATATATATATATATATATATATATATATATATATATATATATATATATATATATATATATATATATATATATATATATATATATATATATATATATATATATATATATATATATATATATATATATATATATATATATATATATATATATATATATATATATATATATATATATATATATATATATATATATATATATATATATAAATACTTCACTTCAGAACTCATTCTGAAAGTAATATTTTAAAAATAGTAAAATTTGGTGAACTTAAATATCTATATTCCACCATAAGCTTTCTCTTAATCTCGATTGTCGCGTTTCTTCATTGCTATCGGAAATTCAGATTTCGCGAACAATTTCCTCTTATTATTTTCTTTCATATCTTTATATATTAAAAGGGAAATTGCCAATAAATTTCACAATGACCTAACTTCAATATCGATTCTTTATAGCTTTGTTTACACATTTTTGAATATACACTTTTATTTTTGATATTATATAATTTTTTTGAAAATGTATAATAATATTAGCATCTAGTCTAAATATTCATCATAATGCACTGGGTGTTTGTGTGCAGGCTTGCTTTTTACTTGAAGAAATAATTTATCTCAAATCTTAGTAGATCGTGGCGCAACGTCTGCCTGTAACGCGACGGTTTCTGGGTTCGATTCCCAGTTGGGGAAGATGGATTTTTTCTATTTCCATTTTCTTCGCTTTGGTAAAGCGCGGCGTTGAGTTCCGCCAATCAACACGCAATGGCTCGACAAAGGCGGAAAGCGGGGACGGAGAAAGCAGGGACTAAGCAACGGAGTATCTTAACACTAGGTTTCCACGGTTCCTGCAGTTCCCTCTGAATACCCTGTCATATGCGGGATAAAGGGTGAAGCTATAAAAAAAACTTAGTAGATTGATGAAAAGATTACCAAACGTTATTCTCTACCCTAACCTTCTATATTAAGAAAATCATGATAATATAAAACAATATTTATTATAAAGTCTATAATAGAACATAAATAATATTATGTAACAAATTAGCTTTCCGCGGCGTTGAGTTCCGCCACTCAACACGCAATGACTCGATAAAGGCGGAAAGCGGGAACAGAGAAAGCAGGGACTAAGCAACGGAGTGTGTTAGCACTAGGTTCATAAGGTCCCTGCAGTTCCCTCTGCCTACCCTGCAATATGCGGGATAAAGCGTGAAGCTATAAAAAAAAATAGCTTTCTTCGAGAAAGATATCTAAACATATACCTATACCTTGATTAAATTGAATATTTATCCTGATTTCGTATATTAAAATAAAAATTTATAATTGATTTTAGAGTCATCCTTAAAACTATCAATTACAGTTACAGCTGTATCCGAAATGTCTTTTTATGAAATCTCTATTTTTGTGTATGAATTAAAAATGTAATTTTTTTATATAAGGATTACAATTGATATGTTATATTCTTGATATTAAACTAAAATTGAATTGAAACTAAACTTGAATTTATTATTACAAGCAATAATTTCTATCTTTAGGACTTCATATATTTATACTTAAACTAGTACACATAAGGTTTTCACATTTAGTACTATGTAATTCATATTTTTATTTAATATAAATTGTTGTATATAAATAAATATAAAAATGTATATAAAATATGTTAAGGAATATTATAGTAACATTAATTATTTACTAAGTACTCTTAAATTATTAAATAAAACTAAAATTTAAGTATTACGTAAAAAGACTGCTTTTAATAAATGTTTCAAATATGAGAATTTGTACCCGCTAGCATCACATCTGTATATTGCTGTAACTAAGCTACGAACGTACTAGTTTTAATCTTTAAAGAAAAATTTAAAAATTTTAACGTCGCAGTTTGCACTTCAAATTCAGATTCAAATAATTTTATTCAAAATGAGAATACATGATTCATTTTTTGAACGTCAGAAACACTACCACCGGTTCGCTTAAGTTAATGCCTCAGACCTGAGAAGAACCGGCGCAAGAAATTCAGCGGGCCTTTTTATTTTTTTTAAATGGTCAATAATTTTACATTATTATATTCATTTTCATTCTTCTTGTTAACCGTCCAAGAGGTCTTACGTTCGCTTCGCTCTCTAATTATTTTTTCGACGCTCTTTATTTATTTTATCTATCCCTAGTGTGAATTAACATATAAAAAATCATAAAAAATTAGGTGTCATTTTTGCTAAAATATTAATACATATACCTTAGTGTATTAATATATACACCCTTTTATAAGCTTCATAGTCAATTATTTCTGGTCCGACTGACCACATAAATTTGTTACGTGAAGCGAATATACTGACATGTTGAGTAAACATTTTTGTATATACACTGTACAATACTTAAACGGTTCAACGTTGATAACGTTATAATAAATATCGTTGTCATATTTAATATATAAATTACTGTATGAATTAATGTAAATTGCGGTTAAATTACGATTCGTTATTTTATTATATGACAATTTATAAATTTATTTTATTTTACTCTTGATATTTCTTATATGTAATGGTACAGTGATTCTGCGCTTGTTTGTAAACGCAATCCTTGTAGATTCAAAGTCTTTAATAGTATGTATTACGTAACATTAGTTTAAATATTAGAAATATTTATCATCTAAATAAAGTAAAAGTATTAAAACAATTAGCAAATGAAAAAAACGAACACATAATATGTGTTCATCCAGTCACTGTGTAACGACAAAATATAACAAAAATCGTTAAATTTTGAAAACTCTTTAAAATAAGAAGTGACGTAAAAGAAACGGTGTAGAGAAGCGGGTTCAAATCCCGCTGCGTTATTTTTTTATATTTTTTTCTATAAATACTTTTCTTTCTTTTGTTGTATGGATTACCACTTTACAAATCATAAGAATATTTGATAACAAATTTTCATCCTTACTAAACAATACGTGAAACATGTGTAGACATATAAATAAAAATTACAAAAGTCCTAGAATGTTCCATACAAAACTCCTTTTTCGAACCAAGCCATAGAGAACTCAACGGCATTTCAAATTTTAATAAAACAACCTAAAACATTCATCACGTCAAAGGTAAAGGAGCGTTTTGATCTGAATTTTAATATTCTACAGTGCAATGAAACAGATGATGTTAGAGAAGCTTTTCATTATAAAAATCAACATGTACGTAAACATTAAATGTGTTCTCACTGAGCCTCGCAAAGGTCAGGCTTTATATGATTTTAGTGAAATTGAATTAAAACTGTTTACTTTGAACAAATTAATTCTGGATTTTATTAATTTTAAAATAGTTATACCATTATCAATTTTTTTTTTTTGAAAACGAATCAAAAATTCGCCTGAACCTCTTCCCAAGAGGCGCGAATTCGAATATGCTACGTTCTAATTTCCTAACAATTGTATGAATATCGAGTCGAACACGTCTTAACAATATTATTGAAATCGTTTATTTTGATAATTTAAATATTATTTATTGCATTAAAAAATATGATAAACAGAGACACAGAAATATCATTGGTAAAGGTGGACTTATCTCTATAAGAGATTTCTTCCAGCCAACCTGTAAAAGTGGGTGAAAGCAGAATGTACGAGAAGACAGTAAAATGTAATATAAGGTTTAAATAAATAATAATAATAAAAAATCAATACATAAGGCATAGAAAATATACATACATACACACACAGAAGTAAATAGACATATACTTATAAAAATACATTCATATATATATATATATATATATATATATATATATATATATATATATATATATATATATATATATATATATATATATATATATATATATATATATATATATATATATATATATATATATATATATATATATATATATATATATATATATATATATATTATATATATATATATATATATATATATATATATATATATATATATATATATATTATATATATATATATATATATATATATATATATATATATATATATATATATATATATATATATATATATATATATATATATATATATATATATATATATATATACACAAATACATATATAAAATATAATATAAACGAAATCAATAAAGATTTTAGATACTTTTAAATCCATTAAGTAAGTGTTTTTTCAATAATGACTTAAATGAAACAATTGATTGACTCTCTTGAATGGCCTTGGGCAGTTTATTCCAAAATATGTAATAAAGAAAAAAAAGATTTATAAAAAATAGCCATACCATTCTATATAGATATTGAATGTAAATAGAAGGACCCTATATAAAAACTCCAATGACATTTTTTTATAGCTTCACGCTTTATCCCGCATATTGCAGGGTAGACAGAGGGAACTGCAGGAACCATATCAACTCGCCGTACTCGCTTTCCGCCTTTTTCGAGGCATTGCGTGTTGAGTGGCGGAACTCAACGCCGCTCTTTGCCTACTTTCCAGGACGAAGAAAATGGAAATAGAATAATCCATCTTCCTCGAGTGGGAATCGAACCCACAAATTGGATATTGTATATAAATATTATATATTAATAGAAGGATCCTATATAAAAACTTCAAGGACATTATATATTAAAATCTGTTTCGTAGGTCCGTTCAAAGTTTGGTAAGTCCAATTACTTAAGTTTAACTTGGCAAGCTTTCTCCCTATTTCTATCAAATAAATGATGTATCACTTACTAAACTATTATAGTAGTTTATTGTGTGTTTTATGAATAATTAAGTCAGGTCGCTACGCTGTGGTTGATATTTTTACAGAATACAGTATTCATAGTGGCAAATTATTCCTTTTTTATTGAAATAACGTAAAGGCATTTGGTAATATAGAAAATGTTTTTATAAATTTTATGTAAATGACAATATTTACTATCAATATGCAAAAGATAATTCTTAAGAATAAAATTTATGTAGCGGAAATTTATGCAAACAATATATAATTGTAGATCAAAAACCACCTTGAAAAAAAATCTAAGAGTACAATGTTTAAGATTTGATACATTTATACATGTAAACCAAAGACGTTAGTGTCTAGTATAAAAACGACATTTTGGTATAGCTGTCACTTGCGGGGAATAAATTATAAATTTTATCTCCACTGTTTAGTGTAACAATATAAAACACGCAGTACCTCGAAAAGTGGCGAAGGAGTGTCATAAGACTAGATTTCCTCTGTTTTCTTTACTATACACGTACAGCGTAAGGCTACAAAAATTATATATGAAATACATACATACATACATACATATCTTCACACTCTATCCCTAGCGGTGTAGTCGGGGTAGGTAGTATATGTGAAATACATTATTATAATTGAAATAATTTATAAAACTTAACAGTAGTACTTCAAAATCATAGTGGCGCCTTTTTTCCTTTAACTTAGCTGCAATTAAATTTTACTTAGAGCCTTTCATACAATACTTAAGCGGTTGTATGAGTTGAGTTTATTGTAGTTTGTACTAATTGTTTATTTTTAGTATGTACTATTATAAAATATTAGTGGAATAAATTTTGGATTCATCTGATAAATATTTGTAAACAAACGAAAAAATAATAGATACGTAAAAATTATTTAAAAAAATAATAAAAATGCGGTGTGATATGAATCTGCATCACTTGCAAAAATGCTTACATTACATTACTTAACACTTTAAAGACCATAAAAATAATCTCAGATATACAGTTTACAGTAAAATGTTTCAGTGGTTAGCAACCAATGCTTTATTTAGGTAATTTCTTACAATTCGTAGAACTGTGAGTCAATAACGTTTTTTACTTTATTTTCAAGGTAATTTATATAACCTCCAAGCACTAATATTGTAAAAGAAATGGTCACCTATCGCTCGTACGTTAGGCGCTTTATAAAATTTATTACATGGAACATTTCTAGCGGTGTACCGTGTGCCGGCCATTAGTGTGGCTTGTCATGTTGTATTTTCACTTGTCGTACTCCCTGATGGGATATTTCACACGCGATGTCCAAATTCTAGTAATGGTGCTTATTAATTGAAATTGCAATATGTCATTTGTCATACAAAATTGTATATTTTCTTGGTTAAAATAGTTAAAACCTCAACCATAATGATGGAAACAAGTAAAATAAATACTATGATTAGAGAAATCTGATAATTTTATGGTAAACTCTAGGCACTTAGTTTTAAGATAATCCATTTCCTGTTTTCCAACTTTCGATGCATTGCGTCTTGAGTTTTCCTTGTTGCCAGAGCGAAAATAATGAAAATATTTCATTTTCTCCGTGTGAGGATCGGATTTATAAAGCGTCACATTTAAAGGCAGACGATGTATACTGCACCTCGAATGTCTTCAATCTAATTACATTCGTGTTCAAATCATATCCTAAAACAAAGCAAATTTTATGTTCAGACTACGATCATGATATTGATTAAAGTAAATGTGATATTCATAAGCTATCACACTGACACTTTAATAGAGCGATTGAGACATATATATCCATAATTATATATATATATATATATATATATATATATATATATATATATATATATATATATATATATATATATATATATATATATATATATATATATATATATATATATATATATATATATATATATATATATATATATATATATATATATATATATATATATATATATATATATTTATATATATATATATATATATATATATATATATATATATATATATATATATATATATATATATGTATATATATATATATATATATATATATATATATATATATATATATATATATATATATATATATATATATATATATATATATATATATATATATATATATATATATATATATATATATATATATATATATATATATATATATATATATATATATATATATATATATATATAATATATATATATATATATATATGTATATATAATTCCCAAACGATTTTATGGAATCACAGTTATTTTTTCATTTAAATTCTTTGAACTTCGTTGTTTACTTAGGGCTTTAATGATATAAAGCGGAGTGATGGTTTTTATTGATTTTTTATAAAATATCTATATTGCACTATAATGGAGAAAATATACATCACTGCTCTGATATACAAAGTGAAACATTTAATTCTGTCAAACTCTGTTCTCAGTAAGCTTCGTTGCTTTAAAATTTAGAAAGAGAATTAACATATACTTAACTTACAATTTATTTATTTTTGCAACAATAATAAAACTAGAACCTTTTTACATGTACTTTTCCATTTTACTTGAGTATTAAGTTATAAACAGTAAAGCCTTAAGTCGACTGCTTAACATGAAATAGCGTTTCGTGTTTGCGTCAAAATATTACTTACTCATAACTCATAGTGTAAATTTTATTGTACTGACGAATACAATTTTTATAATAGCTACTATTGCTATGAATTTAGTGTTAGTTTATATTCGACACTTGAATAGCTTAATTTGGGCACTTTTTACTATACTTAAAGAAAATATATAAAATTAAAAAGGCATTTCAAAAAAATTGGCGCTAGTTCAAATCCAACTGCCTTCAAATTTTTATGTTTTCTTTAAGCATTTTTGCGATTATAAGCGGGGAATAATACTTTAAAAGTCATAACAACACTTTTTATTATGTTCTGAATGTAAAGACGATGGTTATGGATTCCACAAGTGGGGGATAACTGTTGCGTTGAGTTTGAAAATAGTATCTCGTGCAGATTTCTATATGTGGGGAAAAGCGTGAAGTTAAAAAATACTATAACTTATAGCCGTGTGTTCATAAATGTTAATAGATTTTGCATCTTGGTTAGTCAAAATCAAAAGTAATAACTTTAATTGAAATATATAATATACCTCACATAAGAAAAATTAAAAGACGAAGAAAAAGAAAAACAAACAAAAAATCAGCAGTAATTGTAGTGTGAATATATTTTAAAAATATATTCACACTATAATTACTGCTGATTTATTTTGAGTTTACGTTCACTCATTAGCAGATTTTTCATTGTATGCATAGTTTGAATTTTAAATTGAATTTTGAATTTGAATTTGGATGAACTTAATTAACGGATCTTAATATATTTACGCCCAAATTTCATTGAAAATAATAATTTTGTAGCTAAAACAATATTATATCAAGAATAATTTTACCTATTTTAAATATATATTCATAAACCTACATACTAAAAGAAACTACTTAGCATTCCATAGATCAAATCACGGCCATCGCGTTGAAGGAGATGGTGGCAGACCACCGCCTATGGAATTGCTAATAGATGTAGTTTTAAGATAACTCATCTCAAATCACCTGCATTCTCAGTTCTCCGCTTTTGAATTACGTTTCATAAATTATATGTAACTTTGTCGATAGTTATAGATATGCTGAGATATTTCAGCAATATATGGAAAGATTTCACTGTTATTCCTCTCGCTTTTACTTCTACAACATACGAATTGATTATATACCTATTTCTAATATAAATCAAAGAAAATATATTTTAATATTGACAATGAATATTAAATCTTATACCATGCATATGATCACATTTCTCAATTCTACAATAGTTATGTTTATAAATAAAATATTATAATAATAAAAGGTAGAGTCCAACTTCCTAGCACTGTACAGTAAGATTTGAAATGGCTTAGTTGTAATAACAATGGCTTCGGAATACAATAGGATTGTCTAGAAGCAACAGACTGTACTATAATGGCGAATCATCCCTTGGCGAGCCTACCTCGGTTCACCAGTTACCATCTTATTTGCATACTTTATAATAGCCTTCGGGTTATCAAAATAGATATAAATTTTGTAAGAAATTATTGAATTATATGGAGAATTAAGTATTAATGATATTTTATATAATATAAATTTAATTCGAATCTGTTTTTAGTAAATAATAAAAATGCTAAGACACTTTGTATAGCTTACTTTTCTGAAATTTAGAGATATTCCATGTTGAGTGACGTAACAATTTATCTAATCAAATCGGGAAGTTATATAAAAAAAGGATGTAAATGGATGGGATCGTTTGGAAACTTTCTTCTTTACCCATATATTGCTTTTAAGTTATGCATTTAGTCATATCATATACGTTAAAGTAAAAAAAATCTTTAAATACACATGACTGAAAAATAGTACAACTAAAATGTTAACAATGGAATATTTCGCCTTGCTAACTTGTATAGCCAGAAATAGCTGCGGTTTGCCGCAAACGGAGTTCAGTTATGTGTCAAGAGTATTGGATTGTGAACTTTGTCGGACGTCTTAGAAACAATGTTTATTAACAAACGTATGACAGACGTAGTTCGTGTTATAAAAAATACTATAAATAAACTATTGTTATAGAAAACTTGTTCATGCTGATATGGAGGTTTTTTGTACAATAAACTTAATGTTAGGTAATGTATTTAAATGGTATTAAATAAATAGCCAAATAAGTAAATGACTAAAAATCAATGCATGAAAAATTAGTCGATTATTCTCAATAAAGAAAAACTATATCAATAAATTTTGCTACTCATTTAAACGAGTAAAAATAAGAAATATCTTAAAAAATCTCTATTTTTACTGTACACTGAATAAAATGGGAAGCTTGATAAATATATTATTAATTTTACCTGTATAGTAATAACGCTTGCTGAAGAATTGAGCAGGCAGAAGTATATTACTGTCAATCAGAAATGATCAATCAAAGCAACGCAATATGTGAGTTGGAATCGAACTTAATACCGTCGCGGTTGTTGTCAGACACTGTGATGTTGACAAATGGTATACAGATATTCACTCCAGCTACTAGAGAAAATACTTGACCTCAGCTCAAGAGGCTATCGCTTAACCGCTTGGCTAAGTATTCAATACAGACAATGGTATTGCCTGAAACAGATATTATGAGATTTTGTATGAAATCCTAGCTACTGATACCTTGCATACTTGTGCCAGTTTTTGCAATTTTCAAGCATAAACGCTTACATCTGTTTGATATAATTAACTTAGAAGTTTGAGTAATTCTACGATTGCATATAGACCTGATTCAAAACAGTGTGATCTTATAATGCTTCCGTTTTTCCTTATGAGTTACGAAACCGAAAAAATAAAGAATCTTTTTACTAATTATTTAATATTAGTAAAAAGCTTTTTTATTTTTCGCGTTCTAATTCCCTTAAATGGGAATTGAACCTGTTACCAAAATTTTTACACATTTCCAACCATCGTTAATGGCTAGTATTAAATGATACTTGCAAAGAACCATAAATCAGAAATAAAGATCATCTTTTACACGTAGTTCTGCTTATAATATTATAATAATTTTTTGCTCTAATAAGCTTTCACGCAATCACCCAATAAGGTGCTATTATTAAGATAAGCTGCTTACCGACGTTGATATTGTATTATCTGGTTTTACTATTAGTCTAATTGCTGTATTAAAATTGTATTTATATAATGTATTAAATCAAATTTTATGTCTATTTATTAAAAAGTAGACGACCGTCGGGGAGAGGCGCAACGTCTGCCTGTTACGCGACGGTATCTGGGTTCGATTCCCACTCGAGGAAGATGGATTTTTCTATTTCTATTTTTTTCGCTCTGGCAGCTTTGCAAAGCGTGGCGTTGAGTTCTTCAAGTTGTTCAAGTTGAGTTATTCAACACGCAATGCCTTGAAAAAGGTGGAAAGTGGAGACGGAGAAACCAGGGACTGAGTAACGGAGTGTCTTATCACTAGGTTCCGATGGTTCTTGCAGTTCCTTCTGCCTACCCTGCCATGTACGGGATAAAGCGTGAAGCTATAAAGTCGACTTTGCTACCTCGCTGACTTCCTTTTTCGTTGAGATTTCATGAGATTGTTATCGCTTTTGTTGCCACAAGGATGATAACTATTACTAAAGATACTTTTTATTTTTTTAGATAGATAGATGTCTTCACACTTTATCCCGCACATGGCAGGGTAGGCAGAAGGAAATGCATGAACCATTGGAACCTAATGTTAAGACGCTCCTTTGCGTAGTCCCTGCTTTCTCCGTTCCTGCTTCCCGCCTTTTTGAGGCATTGCGTGTCGAGTAGCGGAACTCAATACCGCGCTTTGCCTAGTTTTGATAGGGAAAATGGAAATAGAAAAATTCATCTAACCCCAGTGGGAATCGAAACCACAAATCCGCTGCGTTCACAGGTAGACGCTACGTCTCTGCGCAACGACAGGTCCTCAATTTAACTGTTATTATGAGGTTTATCTTTTATTTGTCGTGTTCCAGATATAGAGCCATAATTAATATTGAACTTTCGTTATTCTTATCGTTTAGGTAGACATAGTATAGTCTTTATGTTGCAATTTCTAAATTTTCACATTTAAAAGAAAACGACTTATCACGCTTAGTAACTTTTACAAAAGAGCTATTCTCTGGATCCTTATAGAGCAGATTCTATTGTAGTTCTACATCAGGTGTTCCAGATTCGTGTCATTGGAAAGTGCTTGTCGCGTTTAGTAATTTTTGTTATGACAGCATTTAAATATTTTTTGTAGCTTCTCAATTTATCCCGCATATTGCAGGGTAGGCAGAGGATACTGCAGGAACCAGATGAACTTAGTGTTAAGATACACTGTTGTCTTAGTTCCTGCTTCTTACGTCCCCGCTTTCCGCCTTTTTCGAAGCATTGCGTGTTAAGTGGCGAAAGTCAACACTGCGCTTAGCCTAAAAATTTCTTTTCGTATAGTAGGTCTACTATGAGTCTTTATGAGATCTATACAAGAGAACGAGTCAGAAGGTATTCAAAATAGTAAAGTAATAAAAGTAGTAAAGTTACAACCGATTTTGAAGAAAATATATGTAACAAAATAGTTTTATTCAAATTCGTCTAACATTTACGAAGATGTATACATTTACATTCCGTTTGCATTTTTACATTGCCCTGCATCATTTTGTCGTAAAACTTTGTAATATACAGACAATATTTTTACTGTTTTAGTATAGCATAGGTTAAAATATTTTCAAACTTATTGCATTTTTAAATTACACGATTATAGTTGCATGATACGTAAGCGTTTATGCCTGAATTTTTTTTAAACAAAACCTACAATTAATACCACAAATAACTATTGTCAACTATTGCCAAATTTTAATATTGGATTACTAAAATTACAATAACTAATAATAATAACTGATAATTGATCGTACAACCAAAGGGTAATATCCGAAAATTGGAAATTTATAAATATATCCCAGATAAAAATCATTGTAAGCTTATACTGTAATTCATTTGATACCAAATGTACACAAAATCACCATAAACTTAAGTTAGTCGATTCTTATTTGTTGTATTTTTTTTCTCCACGCTCAAGGCAAGATAGAATACAGGAACCATAGGACCCTAGTGTTAAGATACTCCGTTTCCTGCTTTCAACCTTTTTCGACGCATTGCGTGTTGAGTGGCGGAACTCAATGCTGCACTTTTGTCTAGTTGGCAACTAGCTGGCAATTAACGAAGAAAATGGAGATAGTAAAAACCAACCCAATTGGGAGTCGAACCCACAAACATTCGCATTTACAGACAGATGCTACGCCTGCGTCACGACGGTCCTCTTATGTATTTTATTGAACTGGACTTATGACATTTGATTGACTTATGACTTATGAAATGTAATCTTAAAATATACATAAAAGGGTAAACTTTAAGTTATTGGAATGTTTTAACATTGTTGTATTTTTAAAATATACAATTATAGTCTTACTAATTTGTTTGTACGGACTATATTATATAGACTTGATTCCCTACATTTTTTGGTCAAATATTTTTTCAAGCTTTCCATTTAATTCCATATACAGTAAGAATAGAGTGCTTTTTGACTCTCTTTACTTATTCAGATGTGTAGCAGAATGATGTTGTTTTTTCTTACTTGTTTTGAAATATAATATATTAATAATAATAATAAGCCCGCAGGGCAGCTTGTGGCGAGCTGTTGGGGAGTGGCGACCCCACGGACCTGAGTCCTCCAGAGGGGAATTGTAATTTATCCCCCGCTTGCCTTCACTGGCCGGCAGAGTGGAGCGCAAGAGCTATATGCTCGAAAGGGTGGAAGTGCTCAATCTGCATAATAACGGGGAAACCCGCTCACGAGCTTCTCGCGATGGTGAAACCGGTGCACACCTCTCGACACCCTCAGCCGACCACGCCGATGTTGCGCCCGAGGCACTACGCCTCTTTGTGGGGGCCCATCTGGTGGGAGGCGAGTCACCGTCCGGCGACTTTTCAATTTGAGACTGTTGAAATGGCGGACGTCCGTTAGTCTCATGCAATAACCCAGTACTCAGTCCATCCAAACTCCATTCCATAATAACAATTTAGTTTTTCATATCCTCCATAGCTCCTACGCATTATCCGGCGACCATCTCTGGGCAATTACCTATGGTTACTCAGAGATGGATCCCGGGTAATGCGTCACAGTAAAATCTTTTATATTCTCTAAGGGGCCTCTACGTGTTGGACCTGTGTCCCCACGCAAGCCTTCCAAAGGACCGGGTTCGTTTGAACCCGAGAATTACGAAGAGAAACATAATAATAATAATAGTTTCTTTATTTGTGCAACATAGGCCCACTTGTTAGTAATTTTTACTTATAAAACTATGTTAGTCTAATAATAATCTCTAAATTAACAAAAATATTCAGAATTAAAATTACAAGATAGCCACACACCAAACGCATATACTATCTCCTAACAAGTATTTTCATAAAATGCTGAGGTATTGGTGCGTCAAATTTGCTTGTAAGTACTTTTAGTATACTATTGGTACTTGACCGCAGTCTTGTTAGAAGAGATGAGGTCTTTTTTCTTACAATAGCAAAAAAATCATCTGTACGCTCTTGTGCAAACATAGTTGACGCCGAACAGAACCGCGGCAAGCCCAACAGCATCCTAAACCCGTTATTATATTGAACCCTTAATGTGTCCATAGCTTTCAGCGTATAGTTAACCCACAAGCCTCCCGTGTAGAAAGTTTGACAGTAGGCTTTGAAAAGCGTTATTTTAACATCCTTACTACATCGATAAAACCTGCGGGCCAACATATTACATTTCGTAGCGAGGGCTCTTCGTTCTCGCTCTATATCTACATGATCTCTAAGGTCTTCCGCAATATAGTGTCCTAGATATTTAAATTGTGACACTCGTTTCAAGCCTATTTATCTTAATTCTTACAATCAGCTATTGATATTCTAAATGCTTCAGCTACATTATTAATAACACTTTAAGAACATTTATATAAAATCTAGATAGGACTTAAGATTGCACAATAACTAGTTAGTATTTAGTTCCCTTCCTTCTAAATAATTCGTTAAGTTCTCGTTTTAAAAGTTATTTCTATATCTTTCTATTCTAACTTAACCTAATTAATGATTTTATAAATGACAACACACCTTGCTCATGAAATGCTCGTTCCAGTCTGTTTTAAACGTGCCATTATCAAAAATGTATAACTGTAAAATTATATGAAAATTTTAAAAAAAAATAAAAAATGAACCGATGGTAATGTTTATGACATGTGTTCTAATAATAAAAATATTTGAGTTTGAATTTATTTAGGCGTGAAATAGTATTCTATTATAAAAATTTTTCTTTAGCATTTCTTTGTTATAACACGAACTGCATTTCTATCATACAATTATTTATAAATATTGTAAGAAATCATATGACAAAGTTCACAATCCAATACTCTTAATACATAACTGTACTCCGTTTGTAGTGAAATAGCTGATTTCTGGAGATGCAAATTGCAAGGCGAAATATTCTATTATTAACTTTATTTTACAATTTTTAAGTCATAGTGTGTTTTAAGTTTTTTTTTTTACTTTAACGTGTATAATAGAAGCAATAAAAGATTATACTGCGCTGTCGTGGTGTCGCAGAGGCACAACGCCTGCCTGTAACTTGACGGTTCCTGGGTTCCATCACTCCAGAAAGAAGAATTTCTCTATTGCCATTTTCTTCGCTCTGGTAACTAGGCAAAACGCGACGTTGAATTCTGCCACGCAACACGCAATGCCTGGAAAAAGGCGGAAAGCAGGGTCGAAGAAAGCAGGGACTAGGCTACGGAGTGTCTTAACACTAGGATCTCATGCTACCTGCAGTTCCCTCTGCCTACTCTGCACATGGCAGGGTAAAATGTGAAGCTAAAAAGTATATAACATTAAATATGAAAAATTCCACTCGAATCAAACCACTTTATCTTTTTTATACAACTTTTCGATTCGATTAAATAAACTGTTGAAATTCAATAGGTAATGTCTCAAAATTTCAGAAGAGTAAGCGAAATAAGTGTTATAACACTGCGTTTACATAGTTTTTTCTTGACAAATTTAGGTACAAACCGTTATATAAAAAAGAAAGTAAAAGAAAAAAAATGTGAGAACCCTTGTGTCTCACCTTTCTGTGCCTTTAAAAGATATTTGTTCTACATGATGGTATAATTAGTTTGTCGAGTTTCTTACGTCTTAATAATTTAGAATACTAGAAACAGACTTGAATTGAATTTGAAGTTACCAACAATCCATTAATACTTAATTCTCTATAAATTTCAATAATTTCTTACAAAATTTACATCTATTTTGATAACCCGAAGGCTATTATAAAGTATGCAAATAAGATGGTAACTGGTGAACCGAGGTAGGCTCGCCAAGGGATGATTCGCCATTATAGTACAGTCTGTTGCTTCTAGACAATCCTATTGTATTCCGAAGCCATTGTAATTACAACTAAGCTATTTTAAATCTTACTGTATAATGCCAGGAGATTGGACTCTAAAATTTATTATTATTATATTTTATTTGTATACAAAACTATTGCAGAATTGAAGAGTCATCATATATATGGTATTAATTTCAATATTTGTTGTTTACATTTAAAGATATTTTTGTTGAATCATATTAGACAGTTATACAATATATTCACATGCTCTACATATTTTGCTAAAAGACGCCTGTCTAAAACTATCGACAAGATTACTAATATTTTTTGAAACGTACTTCGAAAACGGTAAAAGTGAAATCGGTGAAGTAGAAGTGAAGTATCTTAAAACCACATCTCATTCGCGACTCCCCTAGGCGCTAATCTGAGCCCTTTCAACGCTATATATATATATATATATATATATATATATATATATATATATATATATATATATATATATATATATATATATATATATATAACGCTATATATATATATATATATATATATATATATATATATATATATATATATATATATATATATATATATATATATATATATATATATATATATATATATATATATATATATATATATATATATATATATATATATAACGCTATATATATATATATATATATATATATATATATATATATATATATATATATATATATATGTAATTTTTAATATATTTTTCTCTTATTTATTTATATTAAACATATTAGAAAGTCCCAGGTGAGCATATCTAAAATTATGGTTTCACTCCACTGTTACGATGTCAGAATCGTGCCAATGGGAAATTGCATGCTACGAACGCATTCACCAATCTCTTATAAAAGCTATATAATTTAAGTGCAAGTTTAGTACTTTAGAGTAATTTCCTTTCCAGGTCATTTCGAATAAGAGGTAGTTCATATTGAGGAAGATTTTGTAATGAACAAAATATTAAAATATTACTTTTTATGGATATATAGATTTGGGATTTGAAAAATATATAAAAATATATATTACGCATACGCCACGCCTCTACACCACTACTGTCCTCATAACAAGGATCGTGTTGGCGAAGAGGTCTGCTTGTACCGCGATGGTTTGTGGGTTTGATTACCATACGGGAAAGATGGACTTTTTTATTCCCATTTTCTTCACGGAAAGGAAATATCAAAAATTCAAGGAAAAAGCACAGTAGTGTCTTAACACTAGTTACACTAGTTCCTGTAGTTCCCTCCGTCTACCCTGCCATGTGAGGGATACATCGTGAAGCTAAAAAATAAAAATAAAAGAGCAATAGCGTAGCATCTACCTGTTAATGCGACAATTTTTGGGATCGATTTCCACCCGAGAAGATGGATTTTTCTATTTCCTCTTTCTTTGCGTTGAGTTTCACCACTTAACACGCAATGCCTCGCCTCCCTCTGTCTACCCTGCCATGTGCGGGATAAAGCGTGAAGCTAAAAAGGAAACAAAATAAGTAAAACAACCAATGTATACGCATAGAGACATTTATCACAAAAAATCTTCTACTCCAATATACCTGTATTTAAGCTTCGTATGATTTGTTTCACGATTTACGATTTTTAAAAGAGTCTTCTTTCAATAATACCTATACCTATACCTATGGCTGTACCGTGCAGTTATTGTTACTACGTCGCGTATTGTCAGTTTCAATCACCTAAGTAACAAAAAATACGTTCACTGTGAATTAGGGGTGTCTCGAAACACTAATGTTGGTGAATCATACATTGAATCATATGAAACAGGTATACGCCCTTGCACATAGGGGTTGTTTTGGCAAGTTTTTTTGATATAGTAAGGTATATGTTAGATAGTATGTTGGTAAGTACCATATTTTGCAAAAGGTGTACTAATGTACAATTCTTTAATATTTAGTAACAACAAAGTTAAAATATTATATGAATAATTTTGTTATATAGGTAATGTCAGAGTTAAGAATTTTTCAAATGTTTTGCCTTACATCTGTATATAAAATAAGTTTCTTATTTATTTTTAACATTTGAACTAAATTGTTATGGTAAAAAATTGTATACATTAATTTGATTTATATATAATCTACTTCATCCTTATATTGACATTTATGATTGACAATTGAATAAACAGCCACGTATAATCAGAATAATGAACAAATATTTCTAAATCCAATCTTGAAAACAAAAAAAAATCACAATTGTCGCGTGTACATACAAATACACTCGTCCGTCTGTAGCCTTTATCATACAAGTGCCTTGCGTGTCATGTCAAATATGTCATCCAAGAGGACAAGAGTTCAAGCTTCGTTATATTCAAACGAAACGTATTTGTTTGCAGAATACGTGTAGAGATTTAAAATGATTTTAAGAGAAAGGGGTTTAAATTGGTTTAGAGAGGTTGTTACTTCAAATATGCCAGGATCGCGTGTGAGTCTAATACAAATTGAAGATTCTCTATATTAATTAACACTCACAAATATATCTAAATATACACACATATTATTTTTAACTAAACAACCTTTTCAACAAACTAATTTACAACACAATATTAAACCTTAAAATTTAATTTTAAATATTGCCAACAATTGAGCTAACATGGGATATTCGCCTCTGCTATAAGAGCAAAGAGCTACTTTACTCCAGTGCACTCAAAGCTTTTATCTGAAATAGATGCTTATTATAACGACGTTGGTAATTCCGTTATAACGGCGCGGCGTTAGAATCTTTTTGACGGTTATGACCGGTATCATGTAGATGTAAATGTGAAAATTGCGTGCGTAGTCTCGTACTAAACGTTTCTTGCTGAAAATTCTGTATTATTATGAATAATCTTGAGTTCTTTATGAATTTTTTGTTGTATTTTTCTGAAGGTTACTTAGGTCGGAGACATTGTTTTAAGGTGTTTTATTATCAGGTACGATTGCGGTGTAATTAATTTTGTTATATAACCATGAACATTTGATTAAAATCTTAGTAGAATATTAGATTATTTTTAAGAAAATAGAATAATTGTGAATGAAATTAAAAATTGAAATAATTTAGACTTATCCAGGTATAAATATTATAATGTTTACACTGATATACAAATTATACATAAATAGATTTAAATATTATTCTAAAAGATTTTTTTTTATTTAATATACCCCTACACTAACTACCCGACTAGGTATAAAGCGTGAAGATATATATATATATATATATATATATATATATATATATATATATATATATATATATATATATATATATATATATATATATATATATATATATATATATATATATATATATATATATATATATATATATATATATATATATATATATATATTATACAAATACTAACGAACTTTAAATAAAAAATGCTTATGGTAAAAAACGCATTAATTGTTACTTGCGTCGTTGCCCTCGTCAACAAATAAAAATAACTAAGAACCATATGTGACAAATACTTCATTCAAAGTGCCAGAGGAGTGAAATTGCAGTCAAGTGCCACGATTGATATCCAACGTCAAATTGGCAAACTAAATTCTCTTTATCTGATATGCCCAGAATGTCATAACTAAACTGAATATAAATGATTTACAAAAATTTTTTCACAGATTACAGTACACAAATTTTTTCCATAACTGAAGTTTCTTATTTGTACCAGTAGCCCCTGAAATTAGGGTGATTAAACAATGTTTAGCTTTATAATATTAAATATATACCAGTGCATTCTATGACAACTAAAACGACCAATAAATGTCAGTTAGAAACTTCTACATTGTAAAGGATTATACATTACATACATACATACATGTTTATCTTTACGCTCTATCCCTAGCGGAGTAGTCAGAGAAAATGGAGTGCCAAACGCTGCGGTCCCTGCATACTTCTTTCGCCTCGTCCACTGTCATCAACCTCTTTGTACATGCTCTCCGGGGAGTCCGAGGAAGAGGGGGAGAAGTTATATGACCTTTCTCCAGTATCTTCGATACTATGTTTTCGAAAGTCAACTGAGGTCTCCCCTTACCTCTCTTACCACTCACTTTTGCATCGCATATATTTTTTACCATTCTTTCGTCACGCATTCTTTCGACGTGACCAAGCCATCTGAGCACATTCTTCTTCATTCTTACTGGTACATTCTCGCTGGTATCCTTCTGCTATCCTATCCATCCTGTGTACCTCTTCGTTGCAGATTCGAACAGCTAAACTGACTCCGCATATCCTTCGAAGAGATTGCATCTCCACAGCAATCATCTTTGTTTCATTCCTCTGTCTCAATACCCACGTTTCACTGCCACAGCGTCGGAACCAGAACTGCATTGTGTACGGCCAAACGTGCAGCGAAGCTGACATTTTGCCATCTCAACAACGCAGCTAAGGCCCAGTGCATTCTGTTACCGGCAGGAATACGTCTTTTCACATCCATTTCGTTTCTCTACTTAACATACTTCCCAAATATACTACTTCAATTACATATTCTAATAATTTTCCATTCACAAAAATCTTGCATTCTGTCTTTTCCTCGTCTCTTTCAAATACCAGAACCTTTGTCTTACTTGCATTCAGGCTCCTGCAACTCGCATTCTGATGATGCAATAAGCACTGCATCATGCGTATAATGCGTACAATAAGCAATTTAGCTTCAAGTCACCCACTTTTACACCTATGTTACTTTCTTTCAATCTTTGGAAACAGATTGTAGTATCTTGGGCTCATTTTATGTTCGCCAAGGTCGACAGGCTGTTTCGTCAAAATGCCGCGCCGCCACGGCGGCGCTAGTATCAAACCGTTCGCCGAGAGTCGTCGAATCACGCGCCGTGAGCTACGCATATATATGCAAAATTCAAAATAAGAAGGTGTGAACTATGCTAAACTGTGTTGATATTGTGATCTGTCTCAGTTAACGAACTGTATAATGAAAAATACAACTTATACAATCGTCTCAGGACTTTTAGCTATCTTCAATACCGTGGTGGTAAGTCGAGCCCAAGAGATTTAAAAGTACCACATAAAATATTTAAATCATCCACTGAGCTATCATAGTATCCAACCACAGATAATCCAAGGATTATATATTTAATTATATTATTTGCACCTTATGTAAAGTAAGACAAAATGAGCTTTTTGGTAGAAAGGTTACAACGTATTTTGACCTAATGTTTCAAGTTTTATCTAAACGTTTTATTTAAATAGTCTTAGACAGATTTTTCAATTCATTTAAAGAAATAATTTATTTGATTCAAATGAAGAAATAAGACAAAAAAATACAAGGAGAACTTGATTAAATATTATCTGAAAATTTTATAACGATCCAAAATGATTCTTTATAAAAAAATTAAACCAATGCCTACAAACAAAAGAAAGGTGCTCCATATGCTCGATTTTGGTTTTAAATAACTGTAATTATTCAACACCCTCATACGACTACTGTGTAATTATCCACATAGAGCGTTTTATTATTTTGTGTAATTATTTTCCTAATGAGGAAGGAGGGGACTTGTTCTTTTTTTATTTTAAGCGTCTTGTCGTTTCAACTTTCACATGTTAGTACTTAAATGAAGCAGTTAAATAGAATGAGCAAAGAAAATCTAATAGTAGATTCCAGTATTCGATAGTAAAATCACATACTTCTTCTTCTTCTTCTCTTTATTTATGGCGTTTCGAGCGTGCCAGTAAAATCACATATAGGAAATATGTTTTTAGTCTGACAGATACATAACAAATTTTAGTTTCAAAAGTCTCAGATAGAAATATCTATCAGATAAAAATCTGTTAAGGTCATTTACTGAATTAATTATCAACTTTCTCTAAAATTGTACACGTAACGTACGTTTAAAAACATCCTGTTCAAATAAGTTAACATTTAATAATAAATGAAGAGTATTGCCCTCATTTTTTACTGGATATCTCTTTAAAAGTGGAATCGTTTAAAATGAACTGAGTAAAATATATTTAATATAAATATAAATTCTATATTTTATAAAATGAAAATTCAAGAGAAATATATAATGAGGCTCGTTAAGCCATTCTAGTTGGCAGCAGCCAGCAGATATGTCGTAATACTAATTGAATTAAATTCTTTGAAAACACTTCGCTTTGAAAAAAATAAATATTCTTAGATGAACTGAAGCTGAAAAAGCTAGACTCTTAACTTGGATGTTTAGAGGTCAGTGAGTACAAAAGTACGTTAAGATTTCACGTTCATTATTTATTTTTGTATTCACATATTTATGTTTAGTTAATTAAGTTACTTTTGTGTGTTTGTTATATGTATGGTTATATTAGCATGTTCTCACTTTATGCTACATCACTGTTTTTTATAAAGGCAGATCACATAAAATAACTTTGGTTAGGTTGTTTTTAAGTATTTTGCCTATATATTTTACTTCCAGATTTTACAGTAGTTTGAATGGAATCTGGAAGTCGTAGCACAAATGGGCAGCGTCAGTTCAATTCTTACTCAAGAAGAATAGATTACTTCATTTCTATTTTTCGCTCTGGTAGCTACGTAGGCGCGGCGTCGAGTTCCACCACTCAACACGATATAAAACGGAAATCAGGCAACGGAATATCTTAATATCAGTTTCCTATGGTTCTTGTGGATCCCCCCTTTCCCTACACTGCACTGATTGGGGTAAAGCAGAAAAATGTTGTAAAAATAATAATTCCTGAGATATTTTCACATTTACTTTATTAAAAGAATCTTTATATGGAATCATATTATTTTATTATTTAACGACAGTGATTTCATTAATTAAACCTGCATCCATTGCGCATAAAGACGATATTATGATTTAACTAGATGTTGCATAATGCATGTTTGCATAAAGACTTTCTGTTATTTTATGTTATTAAAATATATTCACTTTTTTCAATATCCCACAAATGTTAGATAAAGTTTTCCCTTTGTCTACTGTGTTAAAACAATATTTTTGTTTTGTTATCAAATTTTGATTGCAGTATTTAATAATATGAACGAGTTATTAACCTTGTATTCTGTATCTCTATTGTTTAATGCTATTAAAGAGTTTGATAATAACTGTCCGACTTAGGTATTTGTCTATTAATAAAAAAAATGTTTATTCGAATTTGATAGGATAGACCTATATTTTAGTATTTTTGACAAAATATGATAAGCTTTATTATTATAAATGAGGGTTTTCTTAATTTATGTATTTGTTTTCTATGATTTATAATGGATTTAGAAAAAAGACAAACTGTAGACTATAAACTACTTGACCTAATATAAGAATTATTTTTTGTTATTAAAATTAGTAACAATGAAAGCATAACAACAAAAATATTCAATTTTTTATAAAGTATTCATTCAGTTGTATAGCTATTCATTAATTTGATCATTACTTTGAAATATTTTTTTATATAAATTTATTAATTTTGTAAAGAAAAAAAGGAAAGAAACAAAAATATTTTTTACTTACATATGCCTAATGATAACTTCTATACGTATAAAATGTAATAGTAGGTCATTATTAAACATTCCCACTCGTCAAATGGGTGTTATTTGCGACTACATAATTACGATACGTCATATATATTAAAAATGTAGTTCGCGTAGCCAAGTGAAAAAAGTAATTAGCTACGACTTTTATATTTCAGAGGAATCTCAACCCTTAAGCACAAGCTTAAAGGCTAAAATAGCATTCTGTTTGCATAAGTGTGTACTGCGTAGCACTTCTACGGTGTTTGAAGCAGGTGAGAAGTCACGCTACGAGTGCTACGAGGCGTAGTCGTGTGTAAGAACGAATATTACTACTGTACTCTGTTAACGTCAACTTTATTATGTTACATGTTTCTGTAATGTAAAAACAAATTACAGATGAGAAATGGTTCGGCTTATTATTTTTGTTTCAGTAAATTATTGTTTATAATTACACTAGCTGGCATGACTAATGGCTACGTACGCAGAATAAAAAGCGTCTGCATACGTAATCTATGAGTATTTAGATAGTCAAAGGAGACCTCGTTATATTTTAAAGAAAGGCCACTTAAAAGCTTGAGGACCCCATAGAAGGCATGTATAACGAGATTGAGGACAGTGGACGAAACAATAGAGTTATTTAGTAGGGTACGGAGTTCCGTTCTCTCGGACTATCCAGTAGCTATATTTCACTAACTTTACTTTTATGCGATACAAGCCTTTCAAAATACTAACAGTAAATAATTACTGCAGTTGTTTAGGAGTACCGTCATTAACGCGAATAGAGGAATTATATATTCCTATAATTATTTTTTTTACTTGTTTCATTTCAAAAAGTCAAAAAAGCGCTAATGGTATTATAATACATTATCTATATAATGAAACCAAGAAAAGTTGAAAAAATATTCTGTTTAAATATTTTTACAATTTTTGAAGTGTTAATGCACACTAAATATAGGAAAAGTATTTAAATAAATATATAAAAACTTGATTTTTTATATTTTTTTGTATGTTTTCTTTAAGTATTACTTTGTTTTATTTGGTATTTTTTATTATAAACAATATTTAACCGTTAATGTGTTGGAACATTTATAAAATTAGTAGTAAGTAAAATCAGTTTCTGGGTTCGATTCCCACTCGAGGAAGATGGATTTTTCTATTTCCATTTTCTTGGCTCTGGCAACTAGGCAAATTGCGGCGTTGAGTTCCGCCACTCAACACGCAATACCTCAAAAAGGCGGATATATATATATATATATATATATATATATATATATATATATATATATATATATATATATATATATATATATATATATATATATATATATATATATATATATATATATATATATATATATATATATATATATATATATATATATATATATATATATATATATATATATATATATATATATATATATATATATATATATATATATATATATATATATATATATATATATATATATATATATATATATATATAATATATATATATATATATATATATATATATATATATATATATATATATATATATATATATATATATATATATATATATATATATATATATATATATATATATATATATATATATATATATATATATATATATATATATAAAGTATACATTACATAACGTAAAAACACACATTATTAAGGGAGCCGAGAAGCGGAAAAGTCAAAGACTTTATTGAAATAAGAAAACAAAAACTACACGAGTTCGCCAACTACTAAGAAAGTGTCGCGTAATCACAGAGATTAAAAAAAACGTTTGACACGATATACTGATTCACAAGTTGTTCTAAACGTCGTTGTGACACAGCTCTTCTTGTTTAAAATTCTCTGATACTAAAATAAAAGTATATTAACTAGTTTCTCTTTTGCTCCTGACTTGCGAATTGTTTCTATTATTATTTTGAAAGAGTAATTTTGCTTAAAAGTATAGCTATTATGTGCTTGAATGTTCAAAGTGAATTCTGTTACGGAGTTATAGAAACTGAAAGGAGAAATACTGCGTGTATTAATGTGCTTAATTTGACTAAGTTATACAATGTATATTGACATGGCTGTCTTAATTTTTACGTCTAACCTTAAAACCTAATGGTTTATTATGTCCAAAATTTTCTATCGATTTATAGGAAATACATTTTTTTTGAGGACCATCGTGGCATAAAGGTAAAGCATCTGCCTATAAACGTGGTGACGGTTGTGGGTTCGATTTCCTTCTGGTAGAGAGGATTTTTTTTTATTAGCTTCACGCTGTATCCCGCACATGGGCAGGGTAGGCAAAGGGAACTGCAGGAACCATACGAACCTAGTGTTAAGACACTCTGTTGCTTAGTCCCTGCTTTTATCCGTCCCCGCTTTCCGCCATTTTCGAGGCATTGCGTGTTGAGTGGCGGAACTCAACGCCGCGCTTTGCCTAATTTAAAAGGATTTTTTCGTTTCCATTTTTTTTCTCTCCTCTGTCAATTAGGCAAGCACGGCGTTGAGTTTCGCCACTCGACATGCAATACTTTAAAAGAAAGCGGTAAGAAAGGAATAGAGCGCCAGTAACACTAGGTTCTCATGGTTACTACAGTTACCCTCTGTTACCCTCTACTTATCCTGCTATATTTGGGATAAAGTGTGAAGATTAAAAATAGCCCAATGTTGAAATAATTAGATATAGTTTTCTAGTAATTAATTTAAGCCAAAAAATATTATCCCAACGACCTATATTTGAGTCCACCACCACAATCCTTCACTAAAATCCATAACTGAAACGAAACATTTCATAGCATAATCAAAATAAATGTTCGCAAAAGCATCCTAGGAAGCACGTTTCCTTCAATCATCAATAGCTGTCCATTAGGTGTCCATACTAACTTTGCTTTTACATCTATAAAAATACAAACAGCCTTGGCAAATGTGTCACGCAATGGCTTGGACTTAGCGTTGTTAGCAATTTACCGTATTTACCTTTTGGCGTTTATTCAGTGCAGCCACAAGGTCTTAGCAATGTAGAACAGGGAGATTAGATTTGTTATACTATGAATACTGTTTAATATTTTAAGTACACTGATTATTATTATAAAGATTTCTTTCATGCAGCATGATAGGCAAGAAAAAAACAATTTAACCAAAAATCAAACTTATCCAGTACAAGCTGAAGAAGCTTCTGTTTTAATTTTATCTAAAAAATTATAGAAATCAAAAGTGTTTTTATGAAAATCGTTATAGTGTTGGCAGTTTATAATAAGGAGACTTTTATTTGACAGGTAAATGTAGATTTTATTACCACATAATTTGATATTGAATGCCCGGATAAGATGCAAAGAAAACGATTTGCTCTTAGTACTAAAGACTGTACAACAGGCGGCCTTATTTCTAAATGAGCTATCTCTTCCAAGAAACCTTTCTGTAGAGAAGAAATTATAATGAAATGGTATTGTATTCTAGCATCATAAATACACAATCATGTAAATTTTAACTACTGAAGTTGGACAATAAAGTAATAAATAGCCCTTTTAAAAATTTTTAAAATTTTCGGCCGTCTGGTGGTTAATAGTATAAATTCTGAGTAGTTTATCATAGTATAAATTCTGAGTAGTTTAGTCTACTTATAATAAGCGTTCGAAGTATATAATTTAATAAAATAGAAAACAAATATATAATATTGAAATTTTTTTAATGAAAAAAGAATACAAGATATATTAGTATAAACTCTTTAATTTTTATTAGCTTCACGCTTTCATCCCGCACATGGCAGGGTAGACAGAGGGTACTTCAGGAACCGTGGAACCCAGTGTTAAGACACTACGTAACTTCTTTCTCAGCGGGGACCCGCTTTCCGCTTTTTTCGAGTCATTGCGTGTTGAGTGGCAGGACTCAACGCCGCGCTTTGCCTAATTGCCAGAGCCGATAAAATGGAAATAGAAAAATTCATCTTCCCTGACAGGAAATCGAACCCATAAACCGTCGCGTTACAGACAGGTGTTGCGCCTTTGCGCCACGACGGTCTTCATCAAACAATCATTTGTTTCTGTTATGTCACCTTGTTTTTTTTTTTAATATTTTATTATTTGCAGCTTCTATATATAGGGGTTTTAGTTTGACAAATCTTATTTTAAAAAGACATTCAATTTTATTGCTCAGTCCTATATCCTATATAATATGTAAGATGTGAAATTAAAAAAAAAATAACCTTGTTTTATTTTTACTTTCGTATTATTTAAGGTTAAATCATTTATTTATTTTGTAAAATTTCTCATTATAAATATCTACGCGTAAACTATTTCTATACTAATCTGCATTCTATGTTTCACACTAACGTTACCTTCCATTAAACTGAATTCAAACATTGAAAAATCATCTCTAAGCCTAAGGAAATAAGTTTAAATTTGAATGTTTCACTTTTTTAGTTGGAAACAGACGTATTAGTCGCGGAAAATTAATTAAAACCGTCTTTATTCTGCAATGCACCATTTGCCGGTTAAATCTTTGAATTCACTCCTGGCTTACTATCGCGTTAAAACTTACAGTTGAACGTTCTGGGTAACTTTTGAAATACAAATGATGGGATATTTGAGATTTTAGTGTCGTTGAGTTGACTAAGATAAGTCATTTAGTTTATTTTAGTCTAAAATTAATAGAAATTACTTTATATCTTTTCAATAATCTATAAACATATACATTATCCGAATGTTTCTTGAACTTGTCAATCTTGTATATAAGTATAACGGTTTTCCAGTTTAAGATAAATTGGCTTATAATTACACCTTTTTAAAACATTGCATGCTACTAACTGTGTAAATTAATAAGGATAACATACATGTAACATATAACAAATATTATGTAAATACATAGCTTTTAGCATTAATGAATATTTATACGAATTTTCTACAATAAAAAGATTACATGAATCTAATGGCTTTTGTATTCTACAACAGCCATTAGATTCATATAATCTTTAGATTTCTAAGATTTAAAATTTTTTTTATAGTTACACTAAATTTTTAATTTAAATTAATACACTAAATTAATGACTGAAAGTAGCTCATGGATAAAAATATTTAATATATTATATTGATTTAAGTCTAGAATATACTTTATAAGTATTGTACATGAATGTGATATATATATATATATATATATATATATATATATATATATATATATATATATATATATATATATATATATATATATATATATATATATATATATATATATATATATATATATATATATATATATATATATATATATATATATATATATATATATATATATATATATATATATATATATATATATATAAACAGAGTGTCTTAACATTAGGTTCTCACAGTTCTTGCGGTTCCTTCTACCTACCCTGATACGAGCGGGATAAAACGCTAAAAATGTTTAACTCATTTAACAGGAAATTTTTATAAATAATGAACATTAATTTAAATCCGATTTCATTATATTGAAGCTAATAAACTAAAAAACTTGGTAAAATAATTTTGTTTATATAATTTTTATCTTCTATGTTGCAATGATGAATTTAGTTTAACCTGTCTATTGTACACATTCAACAACATATATGTACGTAAACTTAAGCCTTATTAACATAATATTCCGTAAAACCACATAACGCTTTGCATTAGTCATCTAATCTCTATAGTTAGGATTCCTGCGGTATTTTGTGCTCGCTTCTATCAATATGTGGTATGCACTTGTGTCTAACAAACACGATGTAATTATAGCGTAATATTAAGTATTTATACTAATATTAAAACGTAGTAAACAAATTCTACTTTAGTACATTAATGGATAGACTGCCACGTATTATATTAGATTTTTTTATTATTTATTATATTACATAATTTTTTTGTTAAAAAATAATTTTACGCTATTTTTCGGATAGGTAGAGGTAATGTTAAAATCCTTCGTACCCTATTTTCAGCCTAAGTTTTCAGACATTGTATGTTGAGTGGCGGAGTTTAATGCTGCGCTTTATACCTAAGACTCATTTTGAAATTAATTTGCTTTAAATTTTGCCACTACCTTACGTTATTTATTATTCCAAAAGTAATTAGAAAGTGGAAAATAAAGTGTCTTGACACTTAATTCTTCTCGTTGATCTGACATAAGCAGGATATATATTTTTATATATATATTAAATATAACAAAGTTACAAGCCGAGTTCATCCTAAATATTTATAATCTAATGATAGCAAAATAATAGTAAAAACCTTATTTCTGTCAAATTGGAAATTATTGCGTCCTTTCAGCTGAAAAAAACATCAGTGAAGTAAGGCTAACTTAATGCATCTATTGCATGCAAATCGCAACATTAGTAAAATAGGTCCGAACAGCGCTACGAAAGCTAATGTCATGATTTGATCATTCATCACATTACACATCTACTGCATAAACATTTATAAAAGATTTATTATTCAAATTATAAATTCATCAAAAGGAATCCATTACACGATTCGTAACACGACCTAGAAAAGTTATCGAAATATTCGAGCGCCTATCGAATGGTCTAGATTCAGAAATGATACTGATGATATATTGCTTCATAATATTCTATAACTTTAGTTATATATGAACATATAAATCATGTCTGTCTTGTTTCTTTGGTTTAGCATTTAGGTACTGGGAACTTATAATGTATTTACTAGACAATAGTTACCAAGGAGTTACCTTTTATTTATTTCGAATTTTTTCATAACTTTACACTTTACCCTACATATAGCAGTACCCTGCTATGTGCAGAAGGAACCGTAGGAACAGAGGAGACCTAGACTTCGTTCCTCAAGTTAATTTTAATGAATTAGTTTACATTTAATAATTATGAAAGTTCTTATTATAAATAAGTCGCACTTATTGGAAATTACACCATATAATATTTGCTGAATAAATATATGTACTTCGTAAAGTAGCCTCAGATTTCATATGACCATGATTGTTTTTTTAATCATTTTTTAATTTAAGCTATATAAAGAACGTATTATATTCTGCTTCTGCTTAAATATTAATATATATTTGAGGGCCTTCGTGGCGCAGAGGCGTAGCGTCTGCCTGTAAACGCGATGGTTTGTGGGTTCGGTTCCCACTCGGGGAAGATGGATTTTTCTATTTTCATTTTCTTCGCTCTGGAAACTAGGCAAAGTGCGGCGTTAAGTTCCGCCACTCAGCGTGCAATGCCTCGAAAAACGGCCGAATGCGGGGACGAAGCAGAGACTAAAGCAACGGAGTGTCTTAACACTAGGTTCGTATGGTTCCTGCAGTTCCCTCTGCCTACCCTGCCATGTGCGAGACAAAAAGCGTGAAGCTTTAAAAAATAATATATTTACCAGTATATATGAAACATTTTATTACAACTTTTACATATTATTATGTGAAATTAGCCTAGTACTGTTCAACAGCAGTAAGGTTCAGATAATTTTTACACTCTGTTGGTACTTAAATCATATACGTTAAATATATGATAGAACATCAGATGACGAGTGATGATGAGTGAAGTTTTCATTATTAGAAATAATATTTTCTTACTACACAACAAAAACAAATTATAGACATTATAGATATATCTATATGTACAAACGGTCGAATGATATATATATTTTTAATTTTATGGGCCTAACTATATAAAAAATATATAATAAATATAAAAATAATCCACCAAACCCAGTATAAAGTGCTAGTATTAAAATAATCGCCGTAATATCGTCCGTCGGTCCCCACATGGAGATTATGCGGCAGCGTGTAAGCTATGTAGTACACTACCTACATACTGTAGTTCGTGAATCCTACATCAACGTTTTTCATAAACAACGCTTAAGCGAATGTTAAACAGCTTCAAATTTTCTATGTCAGCCCGTTTCACAGTGTCAGCTTAACTGGGCGTATAATTATGATTGAATATACTCGTAAATAAAATAAAAAGGTAGATGTTGTAAATGTTTATTTTTACTAAGTAATGAATGATATTACTTGTAAAGGATACAGGTGTTTCGTCCAGTGGTTATAGGTTTGATTTTAATGTGTGTTTTTAGGAATAATATTTGCAGTTAAAAAATCAGGACCGTCGTGGCGCAGAGGCGCAACTCTGCTTGTAAATGCGACGGCATGGGAGTTCAATTCACACTCAAAGAAGATTGAATATTTTTATTTTCTTTGCTCTGGCAACTAGGTAAGCGCGGCGTTGAGTTTTGCAACAAGACACGCAATGCCTCGAAAAGGTGAAAAGCGGGGTATAGGTTCCGGTGGTTCCTGCGGTATCCTTTGTATGTGGAATAAAGCGTGAAGCTACAAAAAGTATCTTCACGCAAGTGGTTGTAAATTACTTTTCTATTAGAGCTAGAGCTTTCTATAGAAGCTTTTTTTAGTTTTACACTTTATCAAAAATGTTAAGTTGGTAGAGGGGACATAGTGTTAAATGACTCTGATTCTCTTTTTGTCTCATTTTGATGTATTGAGTATAGTGTAGTGCAACTTTCTGTGTATTTTCTTCTATCTGGATCGAGAAGAGAAAAAAAAATGAATTATTACTTTATTTGATTTATTAAGTTTGTAAAAATAATATTTACGTTCAAAACACAAAAAAGTAATAGGCACGTAAATATTTTCAAATTGTTAACTTTGGCACTCGAGTCACGTATCATCATTCAAATATGATTTAAAAATATAACGCGTCCATCATAAACCGTTTTGATTTTATTAACTTTTCTTACCATCTGAATCGTAAACGAATTTTATTGACTGTACGTACAAACAGCTTATGAACGTTTATAATAATTGTGTAAGCTCCTTTTTCAGCTTTAATGTTTTTTGAGTTTTTGTAACTTTGCATGAACACACAGTTCACTGTAGAATACATATATATATATATATATATATATATATATATATATATATATATATATATATATATATATATATATATATATATATATATATATATATATATATATATATATATATATATATATATATATATATTATATATATATATATATATATATATATATATATATATATATATATATATATATATATATATATATATATATATATATATAAACCACACTACTATTACTATTTATTACATATTTACGTAATAAACACTTAAAGAAATTCCAAGAAACGCTGGGCCAACTCCTATTAAATTATTTTTTTATTACCTTTCCAAACAGACTTATATTCTTAGTATTGAAATAACAATTAAAAGAATATTTGATTATTTCTAATTAAAAACACACTTTCAACTAATTTAACCCACAAATAAAACACGATTTTAGTTGTTACCATCACCATTGGAAATAAACTTGGCTTTTAGGTCGTTGAACAAAATGAAATGAACAATTTAACGATAAAAGTAACAATGTGCTATGATTGGCGTAAGCTTACGTGTAAATGGAAGTAGCTTATATGCTCTATTATTACCAGAATACAATAAAAAGGATTTTAAAAGTCATTTAACGTTTGTATGTGGTGAAAATAAAGATATTTTTATATGATATAGAATTAAATTATGTTAAAATTGTGTTTTTTTTGTAATTTGTCCCTAAAGTACTTATTGTGTGTATACAAAAATACTACAAGATAACTTTTATAGCATTAAAATACATACTTTTCCTTGACATACTATTTAATATATTCTATTATATATGTTATGCAGAATGAGAGTAGTATTAAGACTATTTACAGCATTATATCTAAGTTTTAGGCACATTACGTCTTAAAGGTATTCAACATAATGCTTTATTTTGATACGAGGATAAGTTAGGAGGATAAGTTTGTACTACGCTGCGCAGTGATGGCCTGAAAAAGTTTTAAAAGCAATTTTAGTTACGAATTACATATTAATTTACTGGTACCGACTCGCCAAATGAATATTTGAACTCCATAGATAAACTATTATAATATACAATTGAGCATGTGTATTTAGATATTTAGAAATTAAATCACGAAATGTTCTAGTTTCTGTTATGTGAGAGAAACGTAAATTTTTATTTTTAAAGGACGCTACAACTTAATCTAAACGTTTTTTTGTTCATCAAAAACTCAAATGATAAAATCCAATCAAGATAAGAATGCACAAAACAACCCATATAAAAGACAAAGTTCAAGATATTATTTTTTAAGTTTATTACGTATTACAATTAATTTATGTAATAAAATATATATTTAATATATATTTCTTTTAATCCTACAGGAATCCCTCTATCATCAGTTACTGGCACTGTGACTCGAGTATCATCAGTAGTAGGCGGTGAAGCGGATCTACCTTGCGACTCTCGTCCGCCACAACGCAACGACAGCTTACTACTCGTTGTGTGGTATAGAGATGACAATCCTGTATATAGGTATGTATAAATTATTTTATATTGGTTGTTTATATTAGTAATTTAGATGTTTATTTACAACTTAAATATAAAAGTTAATTAAAATTCAAATAAAATTATGAAACGCTATATTTTCTAAGTTACTTAGAAAAAGTAATTCACTTGAACAAGTTATAATTTGTTATAATTTGCTTATTCATATATATTTGATCATACATACATACATACATACATACATACATATCTTCATGCTCTATCCCTAGCGTGGTAGTCAGAGAGAACGGAGCGCCAAAGGCTGCGGTCTCTGCATACCTCTTTCGCCTCGTCCACTATCATTAACCTCATTCTTCATACATGATCTCCGGGGAGTCTTCATGTTTTTTACATGATCTTCCTCCAGTATATTCGATACTGTATTTCAAAGGTCAACCGAGGTCTCCCCTTACCTCTCTTACATTCACTTTTGCATCGTAGATAACGATGCAATTTTTACCATTCTTTCGTCACTCATTCTTTCGACGTGCTCAAACTATCTGAGCACGTTCTTCTTCATTCTTACCATCCTTGTACCTCTTCGTTGCAGATTTGATCAGCTAAGCTGACCGCAAATTCCTTCGAAGGGATCGCATCTCCACAGCATTCATCTTTCTTTCATTGTTCTTCTGTAATAACTACGTTTCACTGCCATATAACAGCGTCGGAACCAGAACTGCATTGTAGTACGGCCAAACGTGCAGCGACGTTGACGTTCTGCCGTCTCAACAACGCAGCTAAGGCGCCGTTCATTCTGTTACCGACAGCAACACGTCTTTCCACATCCATTTCATATCTACCATCTCTACTTAACATACTTCCCAAGTATACTACTTCATTCACTTGTTCTAATAATTTTCTACCCACAAAAATCTTGCATTCTGTCCTTATATTCTATCCTTGTATATATATAATCTGTACTTATATATATAATTTGTTATAACAGCTTTAAACCTACCACTATATTTATAGTATAGATTGTCTCTGTATGCAACATTTACAGGCTTTTTTGTCACTCATGGCACAATACAAGCATATTTTTTTAGGTGTTGCGCCGGTTCACTACGACAGCTTACGCATGATAAATAAAAATATTTTATTTAATTTTAAAAATACACTACGGTGCAGCAATAATCTTCAGCTTTTTTTTATAATTTTTTTTCCAGTCATTTAGTAGGTGTAGGTGTATATGTGCATATACATATTAAAGAAGTTAAATAAATAATAATGTCAACATATATATTCAGAACAAATAATTTGTTTACAAAAGAGAAAAATAGATCCCGACTTTGAGTTACACCACTCAAAAAGCAGTGTCTCGAAAGGCGAAAAGTGAGAAACAGTGTACCCTTCTATAAGCTATAAGCAACGGGAAGCTGAAATAAAGAAAAAATATAGATCACTAGGTTCAATACAAGTGAAAGGATATATATATATATATATATATATATATATATATATATATATATATATATATATATATATATATATATATATATATATATATATATATATATATATATATATATATATATATATATATATATATATATATATATATATATATATATATATATATATATATATATATATATATATATATATATATATATATATATATATATATATATATATATATATATATATATATATATATATATATATATATATATATATATATATATATATATTTTTTTTTTTTTTTTTTTTTTTTTTTTTTTTTTAGCTTCACGCTTTATCCCGCACATGGCAGGGTAGGCAGAGGGAACTGCAGGAACCATACGAACCTAGTGTTAAGACACTCCGTTACTTAGTCCCTGCTTACTCCGTCCCCACTTTCCGCCGTTTTCGAGGCATTGCGTGTTGAGTGGCGGAACTCAACGCCGCGCTTTGCCTTAGTTGCCAGAGCGAAGAAAATGGAAATAGAAAAATCCATCTTCCCCGACTGGGATCGAACCCAGTAACCGTCGCGTTACAGGCAGACGTTGCGCCTCTGCGCCACGATATATATATATATATATATATATATATATATATATATATATATATATATATATATATATATATATATATATATATATATATATATATATATATATATATATATATATATATATATATATATATATATATATATATATATATATATATATATATATATATATATATATATATATATATATATATATATATATATATATATATATATATATATATATATATATATATATATATATATATATATATATATATATATATATATATATATATATATATATATATGTTAACCAAATGAAATCAAAAAACACAGAAGTAAAATATATAGATAGAAAAAATGACATATATATACATTAATTTCAAATAGTCGATCTTTATTAATGGTATTTGAAGCTAAGTCTCAATTATCGCTAATTAACTGTTATTACCTAAAAAGGTTTTATAATTTCAAATAAAATAATTAATTCTAGTTTGAAGTAACTACTCAAAGTTTGCTACTTCGAAAATAATAACATTTCTGCAATCAAAACAAAAATAAACGTTAAAACTTCGCTTGAAAAGATACAATAAGAAAACTAACCGTTTAAGAGAAACTCTTTACTCGCGTTACATTTAAAAATACTCGCGCTCCTTTAATTCTGAAATCATCCTTCAAGATTTAAACAGATATCACAGTCTAGAATTTTATTCGAGAAAGAACTTAATTTCTATGAAACATTAATCTTGCCGTTTCCTCGCTTAAAAACTTTTGTATTTTAATACAGAGGGATCTCGTATAATAAAACGTTAAGTGGTAACGTCTGTAGAAGACAATGACGATATAAATAGCTACGTAAAGCTTTCTAAGCTCTGCGAGTGAAGAAAAAATAATGGACTTTTGTCCGTCCTGAACGATGTTTGCTGAGATATTCTGAAACAGCTATAAGAATAGGATTTAATCTTAATAACAAATAGAAAGCTGTCATAGAAAGGGATCTAGAAATAATATGTGTTTTCCAAATGTCTACGACAAAATCGTCACGACGTTGGAAACTTTGATAGAACTTTTTGTACAAAAATATACATTCTTCTTTGTGTTTGTATATTATAAATGGATTATAGTTCTTTTATAGTAAGTTTTCATTTTATATGTGGGCTATATAACGTTTCAATTTTATGTTCAGTATTTGCACGCAAGTCTATAAAACAGAATTTGTCTACGTGAATATACTATAAAGAATATATTTTCAAGAATGTTAGTATTAAAAGGGAATCGCAGCTGTCGTGGCTCAACGGTCCTACAGTAACACTAAACACGACAGTTTTAGGTTCGAATTTCAGGAGAAGGACATAGCTTAGCTATTTGTATCTCCTCGCTTGTATACTAAGACAAAGCGTGGTTGAGTCTCGTTACATAGCACAAAATATGTACAAAAATAAACGGAAAGTCGAGAACGGAATATCATAACGATAGGTTCCTTCTCCTTACCCTATATATGATGTATGCAGGATAAAGTGAAGGTAATAAAATATGTCATTATTAATAAACTACAAAAATAAAATTTGAAAATTTCATAACTATTTACATATTTATCATATTATTCATAAGTTAATAAATTCTAAATTCTATAGTAATATATTTTTATATTCATGCTTTATCACGCTCATAGCAAAAAGACATAGAAAACCATAAAAACAAAGTGTACAACACTCCGTTTCCGAATTGCGCGTCTCGAGGCGCTGCTTGTGAGTTTACAAGATTAATAACTATATTGACTAGAAAAATCAACATAATATTTTTTACTACGCAAATTTTTTTGTAGAAAATAGTTTTAAACGTAATTTGAACCGAAGTCCATCGATACATAAGACATGAGTATACTTCGATAAATGCACTAATATAGCATTTATCGTAAACTCTTAAATATAATTTCTTCTGTTTTTGTATTTATGATACAAATACAAATTTTCTTTAAACGTGGCTTTTAAACTTACTTACATATTGTATATGTTCTGTAGACTAACTTGTGAAAGAGTGAACATTTGTATAACGGCGATGTTACTACATTCACGACGCCTACAGCTATTAGCCTCCCCTGGAGGAAAAGTTATTGTTCCCTCGGTTTCATACATTTAGCACTGAGTCATAATAAAAATTAAAGTACTTAGATTTTCTAATTTTGGGTAAATTTTGTAAAAAAAATTAACTGTCTTTCTTTTGAAACAAAATTATTAATTGCTAAATATAACAGTATGAATGTAATATATACATATTTATTTTTTTTTATACTTTATTTTTTTATCGATTAAGTATGATTATGGAGAATAAAATGTTGAGATGGTCGAAGAAGAAATTTAAAAAACATATATCAGAAATCATAGAGGCTCCTTGAACAGTGTTACTTTCACATTTTATATTCACCTATCATCACACTCTATAACTGGGCGGAAAGAAGGTTATATTATAACACTATGTCCCATCTGATGACCCTTATATAAACGAGATTCTATATTAAGCTGTATAGACTTGGCGCACTATTTAAATTTTAGAAAATATCTTACTGTTAAAAATATTAAAAAGGTATTTATTGACATTAATAATTAGAAAATATTGGAATATTTTATATTCAAATGAGTTTTTTTTTTTTCTGATTTGGGTAAAAAGTCTACGTAAAAATAGATAATATTTAAAATAAGATATGCCCTTTACGTATTTGTAATCTATATATAACATTTTTTACATTGTGACTAATAAAAGGAAAACCATACTTTAGAGACTCTCTATGTAGGATAGTTTGAGTCAGTTTAACTTGAAAATATATAGTCGAAGTGAACAGTCAAAAGAAGAACGTGTTCACATGGTATGGGAATGTTAAAAAAATGGGTGGTGAAAAAATTTTGAAAAATATATATTATGCCCTCTGGCTACACATCTAAGAAACATATGTAGCTGTATTCGAATTCCTGAGAAATACTAGTTAAAGACATAAAAGCTCAATTTATTGACAAAATGTAGGCTACTTTAAGATTAAAATACACCACCGGATTATGGGATTAGTGTATCGTGAAAAGCTGACTAAAAAATTCATACACACACACACACACACGCACAAACACACACGTGCACACGCATTCTTATATATATAAATATAACAAAAAATATGAAGCGCTGATCTATTATAATAGCAATCAATTAAAATAAAAAAGGAAAAATTAGAAATAAATCGTTTAAAAAATTGAAAAAATCAACGATCAACGAAGTTACGCAGAATTAATTTTCATAATGGAAAATGCTTCCAAAAAGGAAATTCTTTAAAGCAATGAATGCTACATATGTTCTCACTGACAGATAACGAATACAAAAATAAAAAAAGATACGCCCAATAATATGAGTCTCGACAAAGGGTCGACCCTTTTTATATTTCGCTGTCCAAAACTCATGTAGCATAAAATTTCCGCTATAAGCTTTGTATACAAGTGATATATTTTTGCCTACATTTAAAATACATTTTTTCGTGCAATTATGTTTAATCGATATTAATATGTTATTTGTTTATATCATATTAATATCGATTAAATATCTAACTTTTTTGTTTTTTATTTTGTCATAAGTTCAAAATTAATATAGTAAAAGTAAGCCTAGGTCAATAAAGCTAAATAAAATTGAATTTAGTTTAGCTTTTTAATATGATTTTGTTATTTCCTGTATAAAAAATATACAACATAAACATAAAACAGACAAAAGGAAATATTTACACCATTTTTCTTTCCTCACTTTCACTTCACACCATTACGATACATTTAAGAAATTTCTGGGTTCGATTCCCACTCATGGAAGATGGATCTTTCTTTTTTTTAGCTTCACACTTTATCCCGCACATGGCAGGGTAGGCAGAGGGAACTGCAGGGACCGTGCGAACCTAGTGTTAAAGTGTTAAGACACTCCGTTGCTTAGTCCCTGCTTTCTCCGTCCCCGTGGATTATTCTATTTCGATTTTCTTCGCTCTGGCAACTAGGCAAAGCGCGTCGTTTAGTTCCGTCACTCAACGCAATGCACGCAATGTGAGTGTTCCTCGAAAAAGGCGGAAAGCGGGGACGGAAAAAAAGCAAGGACTAAGCAACGAAGTGTCTTAACACCAGGTTCGTATGGTTTCTGCCTACCCTGCCATGTGCGGGAGTAAGCGTGAAACTAAAAAAAATACGCAATAAATTAAACAATATAACACATTCAGAAAATTACAGTCACATAATTGTATTCAACAGTAATCTTGAAACAAAATCACTAAACAACAATTGTAAATACAATTTAATCTCTAACGTTACATTATTATTTGCGATCCGTCACAATCTGTTAATTACAAGACTTATGACCTTATCGCCGTCACTAAGCCGTGCACGCTGGGATTTCTTGCTAGATTAATCCAGGTTCAAAGACAAACGAGGTGGCTCTATCCGCCTATTTAGCGGATATTTATAAAGCAAGATAGATGTTTCTGTTTATACCTGAGCGTTTTGCTACGATTTACATCGTTTGAATGGTGTTTTATTTCTTTTGTACACTATATATATATATATATATATATATATATATATATATATATATATATATATATATATATATATATATATATATATATATATATATATATATATATATATATATATATATATATATATATATATATATATATATATATATATATATATATATATATATATATATATATATATATATATATATATATATATATATATATATATATATATATATATATATATATGTTGCTTACCAAGTTTGAATAAGAAGGAGGAGGTTATAAATTGAGTGTATATGTATGGAATACAAATCATGTAGTCAACAGGCAATACATTTTCTAGTAAATAAGTTAGAATATTATATCATTTTAAATTATTATTTTTATCGAGGACCATCGTGGCGCAGAGGCGTAGCGTCTACCTATAAACGTGACGGTTTGTGGGTTCGATTCCCACTCGGGGAACATAGATTTTTCTATTTCCATTTTCTTCGCTCTGAAAACTAGGCAAAGCGCGGCTTTGAGTTTCGCCACTCAACACGCAATGCCTCGAAAAAGGAAAGCAAGGACGTAGTAAGCAAGGACTAAGCAAGTTCCTGCAGTTCCCTTTGCCTACCCTGCCATATGCGGGATAAAGCGTGAAGCTAAAAAAATATTTTATACGTTAGAAGTTTAGTTTAATATTGTAATTTTCAGTTAAAGTTGTACAAATGTATATATAGCACTTGTTTTTAAGTCATATGTTCGTTTTTCAAAGAAGGGAAAATATTAAATCTTAAAGCATTTTGTAGATAAGTACAGGGAAGTTAATATAAATACACTTCGTTTTCCACTTTCGATTTTAATTTAGAAAAAACGATTCTACTGCTAGTGTCAGCAATCACAGGGCAATAATAAATATGTGAAAGCGAAAGCGAGTGGTGAAAAAGGTAATCGAAGACTTCAGTAGACTTTCGGAAACACAGTATCAAAGATATTGGAGGAAGATCACGTAAAAATCATGAGGGTTCTCATGATTTTTACGTGATTTTTACGTGATCCAGAGTATATGCTTAAAGTGGTGAACAACAGTGGACGAGGCGAACTATCTCGCCAGAGATAAAGCAATAATTGAGTTCATTATATCTCAATACAACATTTAACTTATAATTAGATGGCCTTTAAATCTGATATCTGAATTCAAAGTGCCTGAAAGCAGCAAATAAGATCGATTACAGATAAGTAAACACGCTAGCAACTTTCACAGTAATACATTAAAGGTAGGCCTTTGAAAATTGAAACAAAAGTGATACGTAATGGAATTTTGATTGATGCTTCTTGATATATATAAAAGATTTTAAAACATCTTAAGGTTCTTTTGTATGTGACATTTTGGCATTCGATAAATATAGGTTCGATTCCCACTTAGGGGTTTTAAATTATAAGACAAGCGGATTCCCTTACGCGACTATATTTCGATTTTATGAAAAATTTGTAGATAGTATTAGAAAATTAAGGCGGTCTACTTCGTGTAGTTCATATTATTGTTAATGTAATAATTATATACAAATAAAAAACGTAAAACATGTGACTCAGTGGTCAGAGCACTTAGACGGTTACCAAAAAGCTAAGTTTATATCCCGCTACTTTCATATCTATAAGCTGTTACTAAAAGAACATTTTTCAAATTTTAGTATTGACTATCAATAAAAAATGATAAAAGCATTACGAATATCAAGCTTAACTCTATTTGTCTTCAGGACATTAATTCGAGTATATCATACTCGTATACACGAAACAATGTCCTAAAGACAGTTAAAAGCTTTGATTTGATATAGTTTTCTTTTATTATATCAAGAAAGGAACACTATAAAAGCTTCTTTTTTCTCCTTTAATATTATAAAAATAAACCAACAGTATAGTTTTAATAACTACAACAGTAATAGTTTACAACGAAACGTAAATTTACCGCGTCAATTACATGTCCGTGCCGCGCCTTTGATAATAACTTTTAGGAAAATTAAATAAGACATTTTGTCAGGTTAATATATGGCGTGGAGTTATAAGGTTTTGAGAGCACAAATTGGAAGCTGGTTCAAATTCATTAGAAGAAATATTTTGTTTCTTATAAAAGACTCGGTTAGACTTACAGATTTTAATGAATAAGCTATTAATGAACTTTAACTTACACTGTATGTCTCTCAATATGCAAAGTAACTGAATAGAATACTTCGTTATTGGTTTTATTTTACTAATCTTACAAGAAATGACAGTGAAAAATACAAGATACCAGACATATATAACAAAATTTTAAAATCTATTGTAGCACTAAAAATAAATACTTTTCTAAATAATGATAATTTAACCTTCTGAAAACGATGTGTTGCCATTCCTCTCAATAAACTTCGTTGTCATATTCAAAGTTACATTAATAAGTTATAAATTACAGAAGTTTGAGAAATGTCATATGAAAATAGTTATTTTGTTTACACGTTTGAATTTTCAGCTGTCGCAGTTGGAAATAACTGTAAAACTCATTTTGTGAGTACAGAAACTATGATTGTATGTTTACTATTTACTTTGAGACAAAGGTTTAAAATGCATATATATATTATATATATACTCATTTCATATATACTTTGCATCTTCATGCTTTACTCATTTAACTTTCGAATAGATGAGTAACAAATACAAATAGACGAGTTTGTTACAAAAATACACATAGAAACTAACCCTACTACACATTCACTAGAAAATAAAATCAAAATTTCAACATTTCTGTCGACTTCAAAAGTTGGTATTTCTTTAAATCTCGCTACAGTAGTCCATATAATAAAATACATAAATGGGACAGCGTTTATTGTGGGTCTTTTCGTTCATGCGACATAGAGTATATATATATATATATATATATATATATATATATATATATATATATATATATATATATATATATATATATATATATATATATATATATATATATATATATATATATATATATATATATATATATATATATATATATATTTATATATATATATATATATATATATATATATATATATATATATATATATATATATATATATTTTCATTTTTAATATATATATATATATATATATATATATATATATATATATATATATATATATATATATATATATATATATATATATATATATATATATATATATTAAAAATGTATTTAACATATCTTTTTTCTATTTGATTATAAAGACAAAAACAGTTTTAAGTTCTAGTGTATAACTGTACCGTCGAGGACAGTCGTGGCGCAGAGGCGTAGCGTCTACCTATAAACGCGACGGCTAGATTCTCACTCGGGGAAGATGGATTTTTCTAATTCCATTTTCTTCGCTCTGGCAACTAGGCAAAGCGTGGCGTTGAGTTCCATCACTTAGCACGTAATGCCTCAAAAAAAAAGTAAAATAAAATAGGGACTAAGCAACGGAGTGTCTTAACAATAGGTTCCTATGGTGCCTGAAGTTCCCTCTGTCTACCCTGCCATGTGCGGGATAAAGCGTGAAGATATAAAAAAAATATAACTGTACCTAAAATTAAAACCAAAACTATACTCACATATAGCAGCCAGTAGTAAATAAAAAAAACTATAAATTTTATAAATGGATTGGACACATTTCCTAAAATATTGTAATCCATATAATCCATACTACAAAGTTAAATATTAAACTAAACCAATGGACACAATTCCAAGAGATATTAATATAGATTATAATAATTACACTGAGAGTTATTAGACACTCGAACCTTTAAATTTTCCTCTGGTTATAATTTAAATTCGTCTAGACTGTAAGCTGATATCATTGGCTATTACGAAATCTGATTTAAATACTATATTTTATTGAAAATTTTACATATTGGTATAGTTTTAATATTATTCATTAGTATTTAATATGTTATTTTTGAAATAAAAAAATAATTTAAGCCATATTAACTTCACGTTTTATCTGTCTTGTGGCGGGGAGAACCACGGGAACCTAGTGTTGAGATACTCCGGGCCGGAACTCAACACCGCGCTTTACCTAATTGCCAGAGCTAAATGAGACTGTAATAATACATCTGCTTTAATTGGGAATCAAACTCACAAACTTTCGCGCTTAGGCAGAGGCTGCGTCTCTGCGCCGCAACGGTCCTTACAAAATTATTATAAATTCAAGGCTCTGGTAAGATAAAGTACTGCGTTGGATTTAACACGCAATTCAAGATGATTATATCGCTATATAAAAATGTATCCAGAATTAGATTGTTTTATGTATAACGGTAGAAAAATTAGAAACTGCGTCTTGCCGACCTAAGTGCTTTAAATACTGAGGAATTTAAATGACGTATAGCTTAGTGATAAGAATACTCTACTTAGACGCGGAATATAAGTTACTTCTTTTGTCCTAGAATACTTAACAAACGTTTTAAGTACGCGTATAAAAATGGTCCGATTAACTGTTTTTATAACCTTCGATAAAGAGGCTTTTAAAGGGATATTTTTTCAACATATCCATTTTCTGCTAGCTTAATCGATGCTCTTTTCGTGACCTAATTTTCCCATCTTCGCTGAGTAATAAAATTATCGTTGTTTCGTTTGAATTTAAGTATTAATTTCAGAGAAATACCTATTTCTGACATGTAGAGGCCGTAGATGCCTTAATAAACGTCTGGATACTCCTTCTATTTAAGCGTATTACATACATAAATGATTTTCCAGCAACAACAACACTGTTATATAAAAAAAATTAAAAAGTAAAGGATAAATAGTTACTAATACAAGATAAAACGATAGCAAACGATGTAGTTTTAGTAAATCAGCCAGTTTACGATATTGGGTAAATCAATTAGGTTATCACATAAAATTTTCAAGAGAAACCCTACTGAAATTGATTGCGGTAGAAATACATATTAAACTTTAACATTAGCATTAAGGCTCCCATATTTATCAATCATTCTCAATTCTGGTCTCTCAGTAATTTATTTTATTACTATGTAAGGGTCGGAACAATGGCAACGAATCTTTGTAATCGTCCAAAATGTTCTAAAAGCGAATCCCGTGGAGCATTTACAAGAATGCTATATAATATAAAAATATATATTATTATTTATTATTATATTAATAAAAAATACGTTTTTTGTATTATACTTTGGATTTATTAAACAGTTACTGTAATAAAGTTTGATAAATCAAACTTGACTGGGTGAATTGATTTGTTATTATTACCGATTTTGTCAGTCTGTTCGTCTATATGTCACAGTCACTTTGAAAACTACTATACTGCTGAAATTTGGTTAGTAGATAAGGGTGCTATTTGTCTACCGAATCCTGAAAAAGAAGATTTTTTAACTATTTCTTCTAATTTAATTCGTTCAATTTCTCTTTTCACATTTCCATCAAAAAATATTTACGCGTACTTTATGTATAATATTAATTTTTGCTAAATAGAGTAAGTCATCGCATATTTCATTTACAACATTTTTCTGGGTGGCTCACGTTCACCTACAATCATTACATGAAAAGTTATTCACTTAACCTGACCGCGTTACGATTTTGCATGGCGCTCGCATCGTTCGTTCGCAGCATCGTTCGAATAGACGATTCAAAACGGCTATTTCGTTATATTTCGTTTTGCGTAAGCGTAAAAAATACATATTTTTCCACATTAAAGATATAAAAATATTTTTAGAAATCCTATAAACAGTTAAATGGCGAGAAGCACTAAGCTATACGTAGTCAACATATTAGGTCCAATTCACATGTATTAATTTTTATTCAATATTATTTCTATATTTATTTTCTCGATTATAATCTACGATTTTTTTTAGCTTTACGCTTTATCCCGCACATGGCAGGGTAGGCAGAAGGACCGCAGGGACCGTGGGAACCTAGTGTTAACACACTCCGTTGCTTAGTCCCTGCTTTCTGCGTCCCCACTTTCCGCCGTTTTTGAGACATTGCGTGTTGAGTGGCGAAACTCAACGCCGAGCTTTGCCTAGTATACCAGAGCGAAGAAAATGGAAATAGAAAAATCTATCTTTCCCGACTGGGGATCGAACCCAGAAATAATCTACGTATATTACGTATAAATGTATATATAATATAAACTGTCCTCGTGTATCACTGTGAATAGTAAAAACTACATTAAGTAGCTCTGTCGCATATTCTAATGTATTTTACTCAAATATATATTTAAAAAAACCTTCAAATAATTATTCATTTCACAAATATTTTATTCTTAATACGAAGATATATGTTTCAAAATTACAAATATTTTTTTTATGTTGTCCATCGCCTTAGGGAAATAAATTGTCCCTTACTCGGAAGGCGAGAATGGAATGTCTTGATTTGACACTTGATTTTTTTACGTATACTTTGCTACATACAGAGCCGAGGCTAAAAAAATAAACAAAAATAGACATTTATTTTTCCGCTACTTATTATTACGTGAATGTATAAGACTTTCAGAAACTTTCAGAATAAATATTTTATTAGTAACTTACTTTATATAGTAAGCTTAAAAAATTACTTAAATGTACGTAATCATCTTAAGTATATATATAATCACTCATTTATAAAATGTAATTTGCCAACATATGAGAAAATATGAACTACTCAATATAATTCTATTTTCCTACTCATTATTCGAATACTTGTACTAAATTTCGTATTAAAGAAGTACTTAACAATTAGTACGGTAATCTCATGGTCCCAATTAACATTTCTTTGTTTGATTGACCGCTTAACTTACATTTTGAGCTGAAATTTAACCTTTTTATATTATGAATTACACACACGGTCTACATATTACCTTTAATTTGCTCGTTTCGTCGAGCTTGCACCTGCGGCACTACGAACGGCCTGTAACAATGAATTTAAGCCTGGAATTATTAAAAACCTTTGCTGAAGTGAATATATTTAAATAAGGAGTATCGTACCTACACGAAAATTTTTATACGTTTTATGTAAAAATACATATTTTATGGCTGCCAGCCAAATTAGTCTGTTACAGAGGAAATTTTTCAAGCGTAAGCTGTCGTTCGTTTGAATGAACTACTTATAGAAGTTGCTATAACGGAAAATAGTTACTCACAGTAGGATTACTTCAAATTTTATCTTGTAGTATTAATGTACGAACGAAGGATGTTATATAATACATTTTTTTAATAATTCACACACAATTACTTTTATTTTTTTTTAATTTAACTCCTTCTATCCCTACATGATATGCACTATATAATGTTCAAACAGAGTGTAGTAGTAAAACACTTTGTTTGCCGTTTCTCGTCCAAATTTAAAAAAAAATACATTTGCAACACTATATGCGACATTGAAACCTAATATTTACGTCAGATGACTGTCAACTTCATTTAATTATGTTTAATCATTCTGTTATCACGTTGCGTGTTATTGAAATTACATGAACGATTATATGAGCACGTTCCTTAAAACTAATTTATTAAAGTGTTGTTTTAAATAATAGGTTATTTTGAATTGTGAAGGACTTCCTATTTTACCACATCGTTAAAGTATCGGTCAAGTACGAGTAATATTTGCGCACGGAGGATTTTGTATATGGGCGCATATTAATTTATTAAAAGTTTATCGTTTTGAAAATAATAAATATTTTTATTATTTTTCAAATTAAAATTATTATTTATTAATTTAATTGTGTCATAAAATCTAAGTTACATTGTAAATTTCTTCATAATATACTTTTTGTATATTGTCAGTTGTTAATAAAATAAAAAGTACTGAGTTACGTAAAGTTCATCTGTTCTGTTCTATCTATCGCACGAGAATATACCAACTGATATTACTCTGTTACTTTATTATGAAACATATACACAACAACGAAATCCCGACCTAGCGCCGACTCATATTTCTTAACTGTAGATATTACTCTGAGGAAAATTCCACTAATGAAAATTGACTAACTTAAATTTTTTATGATTTTTAAAGTGTTAGTCCACACTGAGGATAGAAAAAATACTTAAAGAACATATAAAAATTTGAACGCAGCGGGACCCGAACCCGCGCCCTCCTGCGAACCGTGCAAGCGCTCTTACCACTGAGCTACATCAAATCATCATAAAAAATATTTAATAAAAATAGCATTCTCTCTCGCCAAACGATTGTTCTTTGTAATAGTCTTTGGGTAGCGGAAATTTGTAAAAATCTCCCTACAGAGATGCTAACAACGATATAATTTGTATAAAAGCATATAAAAGTTTCAACGCGGCGTGATGTAGAACGCATGGCTCATTGGTGAGAGCGCCTGCACGGTTCGCAGGAGGGCGCCGGTTCAAGTGCCACTGCGTTCAAATTTTGTTTTCTTTAAGTATTTTAACTTAAATTTGTTCACTTATTCTAGATTAAATATTCTTTCTGTGCATTCAATCAGTTAAAAAAAACTACACTTTGTTAAGATTTCCTGTGTGTGTCTCATATATTAATAAATTTGTAACTGTCGGATTCTTTTTGTTATACTATAACTTCAATCTCATTCTCAATTTTCACTCTCAGTGAAAGCAAATGCTGTGTTAACTTGGAAGTTTGATTTTTCTATGTAAATTTTATGGAATTGCAACTTAATTCTTTCATATGATTTGGAAAATATGGTCTAAACAGACAAAGAGACCAATTACGAAGTGATCTTATAAGGTTTCAGTATTTTCCTTTTGAAATACGGAACCCTAAAAAGAAGAGTTCAGTGGAAAATTGTAATTATCATGGTTTATGTTAATATACAAAAAACATATTATTAGGTATACAAACAAATGGTTATTTTATTATCTTTATGAATTATTTGCGTGAGGTTTATGAATTATTTGCATAAGTTACATTATAGAGTTATTAGGTAAAAGACATACTACCTGGTAAATCTATAACTTTACTGCTCATAAATACAACAGTTAAAGTTATAATTAAATTTTAACTTTGTTAAATTAAATGCTTAAAATACAATATTTATAATATCTTATCTTATATAATATCTTTACGAATATATTAAATAATTAAATTTCATTGCTTCATTTTAAGTTTAGACAATCAACACACAATAACTTGAAATCATAAAAAATGTAGGACAGAGTGTCTTGACACTTTTCATAAACCCAAAAAAAGAAAATCAAAATTAAACGAGTAAAAAAAATATAAAAATATAAAAAACTTAAAAGAAAATTCTACTACACTACATACGTAGTTTGCAGTACTTATTTATTAGTGTCCCGTTTATGTCACTCGACCAACATGGCGTAGCTCGGCCGCACCCGCTAGCCTCATACATTTTACATAGCAATTAGTCAGTTTAGCTTACGTGTGCCTCTAAAAACACATAAAGCAATTGTAAAAGCATTGCATAATATGCCAAGTAGGAAAGAAGATTATCGTACGTATTTGAATTCTTCAACTATTTATATACACGTATATGGATTTTAAATATATTTTATTTAATAAAAATATATAAAATTTTATATTATAATGTTAAAATTAGCACTGATATTAAATTTTTTTTTATGAATATGAAAATTTTGAATCTTGAATGATTGGAAATATTCATCATTCATTTTCACCATCCTTGGATACAAACGTAGCAGTTATAACTAGAGGCGTTCTAGTCAACTAATTGGCTAGAAACGCTTGATCGGTACCTAAGTGGTGCAAGTACAAGCCGTTGGGTTGTAATTTCTTATTGAGATTCAATTTATTTAAGGACGTCGTAGTGAAGCAAAGAAGGATTCTGAATGATGGTTGTGAATTCAATTCCTACTTAAGGAGAAATATTGGAGGAAAATATTTTTTCTTTACCTACGTACAGCTTTATGCGGGATTTATCGTGAAGTAAAAAAAATATTATTGTTAGTATATTATAAATAGCATTGAAACATATAGAAATTATATGTTTCGACGGTATTTAGCTGTCCAAACTCTCTTTAGATAGATATTTTAGAGTCTACCCTTGCAACTACATGCAATTTTGCTTTCAACGCTTTCGCAGTATTTATATTTAAAACTACCTTCTTTTTAAAAGAGATTCGTAACTTTACAAACGTATATGATTTTTTAATTTTTTCTTAAAGTGATCATTTTCAACTAATATGTAAAATTTCGATCTTACCTTAAATTTTTCATATAGAAGAAGTACCAAGAATAAAAATTTAATATTTATATATATAATTTATAACTGAACACATACGACGTTGAAACGACACGTATATAACATTATCTATAGTATTACAGAGTGGATTATTCAAGCGTTACTTCATTCAGATGATTCTTACACATGAATGCCTCACATTTCTAATATTAATAAGATTTTCATGCTCCCGTGTTTTGACAAAATTGAGATACCGTATCACAGGTATTTGCTAACTAAGGCTTATGTATAACCTTTGTGTGTTTAGTAGTTGGTACAAAATCATTTCTTGCTAACATTATTGTTTATTTATATAATATAAATCAATGTTTCTAAATGAAAAATTTCAAAGCAAGTGTCAAATTTTGTGTATATATAAATAAATAAATATTTCGGTAAATTGTCTATAATTATTGGCAATTAGCAATACAAACATAACGATAACAGAACGTGTATTAAAAGTAGGTTGAATTCGTGCAATATATATATATATATATATATATATATATATATATATATATATATATATATATATATATATATATATATATATATATATATATATATATATATATATATATATATATATATATATATATATATATATATATATATATATATATATATATATATATATATATATATATATATATAATATATATATATATATATGCATCGAGCACTCCGCTACCTAATATTATATTCAGTAATATAATTTATAGCTTTAACAATGTTACTTAGACTTCGTAGAATAACCGCATAAGGCGTAGAGAGCTAATAACCGTTTTAATAGTCCATTTTGTCGTCAGATGTTCGAGCATAAATTGCCCTAGTTCCAATGCATTTTGAAGCATGGTCTATTCAATTATAGGGAGTTAATATAATATTGACGGTAGATAACTAGTGGGTTGAATTAATACTATATGTTGTTAAGTTTATGATTCCAACGACTTTTATGTAGATAGTTAAATACTTTTACTTAACATTGATTAAAATGATATAGATTAAATCTAAATATCGTAAAAGTAAATTATATAAAGTAAAAATAATTTTAAGCATTAATCAATTATTATTTTAATGGAATTGAAATTCAAAACGAACAACACTATTCAAAATAACACGACACAATTATCGAAATATTATAGCTTTAAACCAATGAAATGACTGTAAAATAATTAAAATTACAAATTGAATTAGCGCTGTGACTGACAAATTGGTAAGCGGAATACCTAATGACACTGAAAATACAGCGTTTGAGAGGAATGAGTTACTCTGATTTAAGTCCAATTCAATTAAAATTTTAATTGTATGTGTGTACGCATTTATTATATTTTATGAATATATATTATTGTTTTAATTTGAAATATTTTACAACTTCTTCGTACTATATGGATTATTTTTTATTTATTACTCATTGCTTTAACACTTTTTTCATTGTATACCAGTCTAGACATACAGACGCTAGTGTCAAGACATTATATTATGTACTTTTCACTTGAATACATGACCATACACGTTAAATGTACAAGAAACATCAAACTCTGGATTACATTACTAATATTTAGTCAAAAACAAAGAAATCTATCAAATTAGTGGTATAATTACAACAATATATTTAGATGTATATTTAAATAACAAAGTGATGTTAAAATACTCGTTAAGATTACGTGACACCGTCTGTTAATATTTAGTGATGGAATTTAAATTGCACTTTGACAACGTAAAACTATTTTTTCTGAAGAAATTGAACCCCCTTCCACCATTATAACAGTCTAATGCTACACGTTTAAACAAGACGTCAAAACATAACATTATATTACACTTTGGAAAAATTTGTTCAACAACCTCTCAGAAAAATTGTTCGAAAATATAAATTTTGTTGTTTTATCGTTGTTTGGTTTGGATAGAAGTGGGAGTGCGGAGTAAGAATCTCGTTTCCAATAGCATCGGTTATACTTTAGAAGTTTCGATAAATGGCTTCCAGCAAATTATTGAAGTTGTAAGTAAACTTGGAAATCTTTTCATCAGTACACTAAGTTACATTATGAGTAAAAGTTTTGTCTCGTAATTTTATACTAAGGATCGCTGCTTTTACCTTTTCGTATATTGCAATAATTTGTTTTTAAGGTGTATAGGAAGTTATTAGAAATCAATATAAATAAATTGTAATAATTTAAATGAAAAAGGATTGTTTGATATATTAAATTTTAAATAATTGAGTTTTATACCATAGGACGGGACAAAATCATAAAATTTAGTGTTAGGAGACACTGTTTTCTATTAGTAAAAATCAGAGGAAAAATCCAGCCATGTTTGATTACACGAAGGGTTGTCCCCGTATAGAAATTTGAAAATTTTATCTCCTCATAATACGTTCAAACAATTACATCGTCACTTCGAATGATTCGTTATATTTAAAGGTATGTGTTGATTTCCGAAATGTAGCTACGTTATTTCTGTACGTAAACGTTACTGAGTATTTTTACGTCCTTCTTTATTACAGTGGTGTCCCACAAGGGCCATTAACGAATCGGCCACGCTAATGTTTCGGTGAATAAAAAACTAAAGTGAAATAGAAAGCGCTTTGTTGATTTTGTTACAAATTGATTCTATTTACAAGTCGTTTTATAATACATTTTTTTTAATTTCGAGCTATATTTCGTATACAGGCGTATACTCTTTAGATAGGAGCAGAAATTAAGTATCAAGATGCTCCGTCCCTAACCGCTTAATTTTTAAGAAAGTATGTATAGGCTGCGGAACTCAACGCCGCACTATGAGCTTTACTATACATATAGTTTATATTTAGTACGTAGTTATATCAATAAAGTATATATATTTTTCTAAGGAAATATTTATTTAAAAGAATTATTTTTTGATTCAATTTATTCTTCATCTAAAAATTATTTGAATTTTATTCAATTAAGATCGTTTTAATGTACTGTTCATATTTTTGATTTCTAAACACGAGAAAACTACACGTTGTAGAATTTTCCATATGGCTCAAAAATTACAATATTGAGTTAAACCAAATATACCTACCTCGTTAAGCATATGCGTTAAGTAAAAAATAAAATAAATAAATTATACAACTTTAATTCTGTAATACAGAAATAAACAGCATAGCAACAGCTTTTACATATTAAATAGGCACCAATTAATCCGATTTTAAAATTTGCAACTGTATTCATCACATAATAATTATAACATTAACGAGTACCGCGAATACGCTGTAAAAGCCCCGTTTCACACATGAGCCTTATCAAAAATTTACATCGACTCGAAAAATTCCACTCTTACCGCCGCGGCGCAATGCGACACGACATTGTGACAAGTGGATCTAGGGATGTTACTTGATATCTAAGCTGTTTTTTTAAAATTCATATGAATTTGTTTTATTTACTATAGCATAAAGTTATGCAGTACAGAGATCATTTTCTAGCAATCTCTCAAGGAAGCAGTAGTTATTAGTTATAAAAACAATACTACAGATTAAAAAAATCGTCAATTTTTTATTTAAGTCAATCATTTTTAAATCAATAAAAGAAATGTTTAGGTTTTTTTTCATATATATTATATTTCAATTACTTATAGTTTTTAAATATAAATTCTTAATAAGGCAAAAATTAATAAGCGACAACCCTAACCGCCTGAACATCCTAAATTGAGTGTAATATTAACTTCGTATAAAGAAAAGTCATTTTATGAGAGCGAGAGGAAGTTGATATCATGTTTGGAAGTAGGAAAAAGCAAAAAGTAAGGTGGAAATTTTTACGATCAAAAGGGAAAAAATTAATAATCCATGTTACTTCTCATTAGAATAACTCCCGGTTTTTACGGCTTCAAGAACTCGGCATCACATAAATGGTTTTATAAGGATACTTGCATAAATTATATTGGCTTTTCAATTTTCTTTGACGGTTTCGCTTCTTAATATTTTTCGATTTGTTTGCTATGTAGTGTGGTACTGTACCTTTTATTAATTTTTAATTGAAATAAGAAACTTTTGAGTTTGTATACATTATTGTAGTTTATTTAGTTCACACTTTATGTGGGAGAATAATCGTATGAACTCTATGAACCTAATGTTAAGAGACTGTTCCCCGCTTTCCACCTTTTAAGGCATTTCACGTTGAATGGCGGAAGTCAACGCCGTTTTGTCTAACTAACAGAACTCTTACAGGCAAACTTTGTGCTTCTGTGCCACAACAGTGCCACACTTTAATATGTATGTGATAAATAAAAATGTTATTAGTGCCAATTTCACCACTAACTGATAAAGTCGCAGATAGAAAATATGTTCCTTGTATGGTAGATAAACAACAAAATTTGTTTCACAAGTAAGTTCAAGTACAACTATCTGGCTGATAAAGATATGTTTGCGCAATCAGCCTTTATCTAGTGGATAGCATTAACTACCAGCTAATTGTCTGAAACTGACCTCATATCTAATATATTTTCATGCTTTTAAATTTTATTCTATCATTATTGTGTTTCTATTGCCTATTCATTTTTCTCTTAATCCTTTTTTTTAATATTTTTTGGTTGTAATGAATTTATTTTACACTGGCATTAACTGCAAGCTTCATCTGCATGGTGAAACAGAAATAGCTTAGATATTCCTACTATTTCCATAAACTGTTATGTATGTCACAATGACACATTCTAATGGACAGAAGTTACTCTGCCTGTAGATACAATGAATAACGTTGAAATGACTAACATGGTTGATTTAGCCATAACTTTCTTAGTAATTAAATTATTCTATATAAAAAGATTTATCTACTATTATTATTTGATATTAACGCGTTTTATCAATTTTTATTAGTAAAGGAAAATAATACTATATAAGCTAAGATGATTTAAATTACTTAAATTTCAATAAATATATTATTAAGCTTTTCTTTTCTATAAAAATGATATGACTACATATGTATAAAAATACAGACTGTTTTTGCAAAAAATATTTTTCTGCTTTTAAGCCAGGTACACCAAAAATACACGAACGAAGCTATCTTCAAACAAACTCTATTTACACAAAATATCACCATGTCAAAAAAATCACGTAAAAATTGCTTTAACAAAATAGGTTGGTATAACATCCATTGCATAAAGTAATAAGGCCCACCATACGTTACCCCATGTTCTGAATAATGTAGCCCTATGTTAAGCTTTAAAAATCGTAGGGGATCTTGATATTATATTATATAAGAAGTCGTTTACGCGTTCGTGATTTGTTTTTTTTAGAAAGAGTATGAAAAATTCCACTTAATATATTACTCTTTATTACAACAAAACGTGAGCCATTTGCCGGTTGCTTACCTCACTGTAGTTAGGAGTGTATAAAGTATTTGCTGACAGTGAATTATTGAATGTTTGAAAATATACAATTTTTAATTTAATTTCAAACTATAGATATGATGTTACACATTAAATAAATATCTATAGAGGAAAATACAACCTATAAAATTTTAATTTGCTGACTTTTCACTCATTTTCTATTGAACGAACTACAATTAATATGATCAGTAAATAAAGTGATCCACTGTAAATGTAAGTTTGTTAACTATTTTAACTGACATTAGATTTTTTTGTTGTCTTCACTCGAGGCCGAGTGAAACCTAGTGTTAAGACACTCCGCTTAGCTCAGTCCTTCTTCGTCTCTGAGTCCTACGAAATTAGTAGTAGTAGTTTAAAAACAAATTATGACAATGATTTTCGCCAATGGATATAAATCTGTTTTAAAATATGAAGCATGGACTCACTATGTGCTATCACAAATATTGTAGTATATATTTAAATAAAAAAATTGAACCAAGATCAATCTTCGACCTCCTAAAAATTTTACTCATACGCCGTATATTACTCGCGTACTGACGATAAGTGTTTTCTCTGCCAAAGCAAATAAGACCTTATTCCAATGGCATAAACTCCAAGTAATTTATAGGACAGCAATTTTGAGCACTCAATCTATGCGAAGCAAGTTTCCTGAAGCAACATACATACATTGTATTTTATATGTATCTGAAATTCACACGCGATTTATTTATAAGTTAAGATAAGAATAAGGGTTCTTGAATTTTTCCCAAGTAAATATGAAAAATTTGACGTTCTACATAAATCTTCTTTCGAACATAATTCGTGTGTTGATAGTAAAGCCTATAATATTATGCTATTTTGGCACCTATTAAGTAAATAGAATGTTTTTATTGCAATGTATGGAGATCCTGGAGGCTTATTTCAATTGATACACTGTCTACAAAATAAACTACATTATTAAATGACTGCGTCTTACCTAAGCTTCCTTTTAGTTCCTTTTGTTAGTTGTTTTATTTATTATATTTTTTATAAATTTTCTTCTATTATTAACACTAAGAAAAAAATATCGCTTTGTATTAGCGTATTATTTTTTTAATTTGTTAATATTAATTTGACAAATCTTATGAAAAGTTAGATTGAGTAACAAAAACATTAAATTATAAATGGTTTAGTTACACAAAATAAATGTAATTTTTTAAGTTAGGTTGATAACAGTGTTTCACTAAGTTATATTTGAGATGCTACTACAAAAATAAAGCATGAAGAATAAATAAACGAGTTCAAAAACCGTTTAAGCAATACTCCTTCTATTACTAATTATAGTTAAACAAATAAATAAAAAAGTCACTGACTTGACTTTATCCATAAAAAAAATACAGAAAATGTCGAAATATATATCACAATTAAAAAAAAACTACACCTATGTCAAAAAATTTAGCTATTTGAATTCTATTGTAATTATTTCTTGATACAACTTGTCTTAATTGATTTATACATATGTATATGAAAAGGTTAAACAAATGTTTACCTAGAACTGACGATAAATATGTACCCTTATTCGAAAATTGCTATCCTATGTTCCCTTTTGAAACTGCCTTTCTTACTTAAGTTATAAACTAAAATTCGTTTATTTACAAATTTATGAAGCTTAAGACATATTGTATGCACGCTAGGTATGTCAAAAAATTATTATATATATATATATATATATATATATATATATATATATATATATATATATATATATATATATATATATATATATATATATATATATATATATATATATATATATATATATATATATATATATATATATATATATATATATATATATATATATATATATATATATATAATATATATATATATATATATATATATATATATATATATATATATATATATATATATATATATATATATATATATATATATATATATATATATATATATATATATATATATATATATATATATATATATAATATATATATATATATATATATATATATATATATATATATATATATAATATATATATATATATAATATATATATATATATATATATATATATATATATATATATATATATATATAACAAATCAAATTATACGAATCTCGTTACTTTTGGATATAGTTCAGAAACATTTAGATGACTTGACTTCATTGTTTTTGAATTCTTCGTAGGTGCTCAAAAATGGTTAATAGGTTTTCACTACTTTTTTTGTAGTTAGTATCAGACTTACTGGTTAGTTCCACAGCACTGTTCGTCGGTACAAGGGATTATCAGCTTTAAAAAAAGTTTTAAAATGACACCATTTCATCAAAAAATTACAGTTAATAAAATATATTAGTAAACAAGCACAAAAAGAAGTATGTGTCTAAATGTGAAATTAGTAACCAATACAAATTTAAAATATGAAATAATTAGCTTAGATCTGAATGAATTCGATGATTACACTTACATGGCAACAAGGCAAGTAAGATTTTTACAATCTAACTTGACATTTCATTTTTAATTTACTTATCCTATAAATAATAACAGTCGTGGCGCAGAGGCGCAACGTCTGCCTGTAACGCGACGGTTTCTGGGTTCGATTCCTAGTCGAGGAAGATGGACTTTTCTATTTCCAATTTCTTCGCTCCGGCAAACTAGGCAACGCGCGGCGTTTGAGTTCCGCCACTCAACACGCAATGCCTCGAGAAAAGCCAAAGTCGCCAAAAGTCACGTCAAGTCAAGTTCACCAAAGTCACGTTGAGTACTCGCTAGGTTAGCACTGAACTAACCCAGCGAGTCACTATAAAAGCACATGTAGTATGAACGTACAAAAGATAATACACGATGACGAAACACAATTTAGTTATTATAAAGTCAGCAACACTCATTTAGTAGGAAAGATAACCCGATAACAACTAAAAACGAAATAAGTAGTAAACTAAAGAAGCACATTGAATGGCAATCATCGACTGTTAGTTAATTAATCTGGCACCAGAGGGTAGATGCAAGAGCAACGCCGTTGTGGCTCTGTTGGTAGTTTTCTTTTATAAATATTATTAATTGCTACAAAATATGTAAATTTTATTCGTACTATTTTGTATAATTTTGTGTTATGATTTTTATGTTTTTTTTATAGCTTTATCCCGCTCAAAGCATTTAGGTTGAGGAAACTGTAAGAAGCGTGGAAACCTAGTGTTAAGATACTCCGTTTTCCGCTTTTTAAAGCATTCGCACACATCTTGAATAGTAGAACTCAACGACTCGCTTGCCTAACTAGGCAATTCCACTCTCTTCACTCTGACATTTGGCAGAAATGTAGTAGTACAACCTCCCCAAGTGATAATCGAACTCACAAACCGTCATGTTTACAGATAGTCGATGCGCTTGCGCTGCGACGGCCTTCGATTTTGATTTTATTAAAAAAATATATAAATGAATTTTTCGTGCAGTTTTAGTTTTGTGGTCTCGTTTCCTTACATGACATGTAAATATGTTATATTTGTCATATATGTCATATAAAACCTCTTTATATAACTTTCAATTTCTAAGTACAACATGATTTACAGCTTAAATAATGTATCGGATATTAAATACTTCAATTACTGAATAAAGTTGAGTTTCTTGAATATTCTTTTTAGTTTTGTGACTATCATCTAAATTTATTTATAGATATATTTTTACAAAGTGAATAGAACAGAAATAAAAATACATTAAAGTTCTTACCTTCCTAATCGAAATGCCCGCTCTAATAATTTATGTGACAGTGACGGGATTTTTTGAGAAAAGGTTTCTGTAATAAAAATAGAACGACCACATTTGTTTCTTTTTTATATTAAAAAATAGTATAATTATAATAAATTGCTTTCTTTTGCATATAAAACAATGAGAAATATTAGACAAATTTTTTAGCTTCACGTATCAACCTGTATAGCGGGATTGGCAAAGGGAACCGCAGGAACTGTGGGAATCCAGTGTTAAAGCACTCAGTTACTAAGCTTCTTTCATTTGAGACATTATGTGTTGAGTGATGGAACTTAATGTCGCGTTTGCTTAGATGCTAGAGCGAATGAGAGAACCTGAAGTTAAGTTTCGCCACTTAAAGCGGGGAAAGTGGCAGAAAGAGAGAGATAGAGTGTATTAACACTAAAGTCTTGTGGTTCTATATTTTTGACATAGTGAAATAAATTATATATATACTAAATTTATTGATGGTATTTGAATATTTAGTATATATTAAATATTTTTACGAATTTTAAAGTGTTAATCCACACAGCGAATAGAAAAATACTTACAAACAAAATATAAAAATTTGAACGCAGCGAGAATCGAACCCTCGCCCTCTTGCGAACTGTGCCAGCGCTGCATTTTATCCATTTTCTATAAGTATTTAGTATATATATTTTTCCACCAAATATGTTTTAGCAAATAATGTTATATACATCATACAAATATGAATGAAATTTGAAGTAACTTTCAATACTAACACAAACAGTATTTATATATTTTGTATTCTCTATAATAATATATCATTTACACAAAATCGACAGTGAATACCGTTGAATAAATCACAATGTGAAAGAATTATTTTATTCCACTTCAACTCGCTTGCGTTGTATTTTTTTCCCCATTACATAGATAATTTATGAATTACGATGCTGATACCAAATACTGAGTTTAAATCTATGTAAATATATCGAATTTCTATATATAATGTTGTTAATCTTGGAGAGCGCTCGGTTTTTTGTTACACATTATACGACAAATATGAAAATTATTTATTTCTGGTTTAACTTAACTTATATACTTTACCTTTTAAACCTTACTCATTAATATCTTACTAGGAAGTTCTAGATCTCCAAAGGTTATCAAAATAGATTGACCTTGTATATTATTTAACTTTATAATTTCGCTACTTGATTTTAAAATTCCTTTGAACATAAAACTTAGCGGATGTACTTTTATGGTCGAAATATAGGTTACTCAATTTTTATACTTACTTAATGACTTGAAAACTTTGTGGCTCTCTATTTAACTCAGTAAAGGACTAAAGCTGTCACTTTTATAGATAACTATTTTATAGATAACTCGAAAGTTTAAATATATTGGTAACATGATTTTGACATATATATATACATATATATATATGTAAATATATATATATATATATATATATATATATATATATATATATATATATATATATATATATATATATATATATATATATATATATATATATATATATATATATATATATATATATATATATATATATATATATATATATATATATATATATATGTATATATACATAAATGAGCGTGAAAATATAAATATATTTAATCTAGTATAGAGTAAATCTCGAGTTTTACGATCACAACAAAAAAATTTCAGTGCTACAAAACATCACTTGGAATGAGTGCTCGACGTCTTGACGAAACAGAAGATAGTATTCAAGCCTATTGTATCGTTTATTACTAAGGGATGATGTAATTGAATAGAAATGTTAAATTTGCAAGTGAAATTTTCTATTTTGTATAAACTTGTTCCAAGAACGGAAGTAACACCTCAATCCTCTTGTAATATTATTCTATATAAAGTCATTCAATTTGTTGTAATTGAATTAAGTATCTATATTTTGTGAGCGTCACGATACTAAAGTTTCAAGTTGGGTTGACTTGTTTGCATAATTGGCGCAAAGTTGCGCTCTGGAGTTCTGAGTGATGAACGGACTTAACTCTCTCATATTCTTAACTTGATTGGCATTTCAATTTCATAGACGTTATTTACATAGACTGTTGCTATTCGCTTAGATAGTTAGGCGAAGTTATAATTCTAATTTTGTTGTTCAAATATTGGTTTTAAGTAAATATTTATTTGGAATATTAAATTTGCAATTGGAAGGGCATACTTACTGCTATTAATATTAATATATATTTTTTTATTTTACTTTCTAAAAACATATTTTTCCTTATTCTTTAGAGCTTAATACTGGTAGAAGCTATGGTTCCATAGAAAAAAAATATCCCTAAAAATCATAATTTCAAAGTTAACAAGTATTTCGAACTTACTTTGGTTTAGAGTTCATTTGTATGCGGTAGAAGTAGGAGTGAAAGGTATAACAGCGAAACCTGTCTGCTAAAAGTTCTCGGACTGTCTAGAACTAATCTTTAATTCATTTCTGTTATAGAAATTTAGAGTATGACATCTTATGTAATGAGTTTTGGATTACATACTTTTATCGTTTCATCTAAATACAATATGGAATTTTAAATTATAAATTTTAATGTACTATTTGATCCTAAATATACCAAAAAGTGCTAATATATATTTTTTTTAAAACAGACATTAAATATTTAGGGGGGGAACTCAACGCGACGCTTGCTTCGTCGCTAGAGCGAAGAAAATGGAAATGAAATGATCAGTTCTCCCCGAGTGGGTATCGAACCCACAAACCATCGATTTTACAGACGAGATATGTTTTTTTGGTATTGTTTTACGTTTTTTGTTTGAGTTTTTCCATTGTTTCAATGTTTTTTCAAACAAAAAAAACAGTTACATACTGGTACATATATATTTGTAGAATGCATATTGTACATCTATTGTAAACCTATGCAATGAAACTCCATAAAGCAAACAGATAATTTCGATAGCCAGCGAATTATTCAGTGCTAACGTTAACCGCTCGGCGCAAATGCTTCCAAAACTGAATGCACCCGTATTGTGGTTTCGTACGCAAAACGTACTTTAAGCTTCCCATATATACATAAGTACATATATAAATATGTAATATATGTTATATAAAAGATATATATTTATGTAATATACTAATTATTATTTATTTTTTCAAAGAGGGGTAAAGCAGTGTCAATGCATTTACATGGGGATAGGTTTTAATTGGCCGTACTATGAAGATCGCAACGTTTAATTACGCCAGTCAATGCTATATACTGAGCGGAAATTGGACAAAGCTATCTGTGATTATAGATAAAGCTGTTGGATAAGCCCTAAGTTTTATCGAGAAGTAAAGAAGGTAGAAGAAACGAGTGTGGCAATTGCATTTAAGTCTTGGTATTCGTTAAGTTGTGACGTTAAAATATTGATATGGGAAATATAAAACGTTTGGAATGATAAAACAACATTTATTATTAGGTTCCTGATTGCAAAAGATATCTTTGTGTAGAAAATGATTGATTAATTAATATTCACAGATTTAATTAGTTTATAAATTGCGTAATGAACCGCTACAAGTGCTTTTCATTTATATATTCAGCGAAAAATATTTAAACGCATCCCATTTGGTTTAATCTTCTTCATCCGTATGCTGGTTTATTAGTTTGCAGTAATTTCTAGTTTAAAATATATGTTTTATATGTGTTTGAGTGCGTGTATGTGTATGTATGTGTGTGTGTTATAACTAAAGTGAAGAACGGAGTGTCTCGCAACATGCTACGAGTACAAACGGAAAAATCGTAGAGTCTTTTTGATTGATTTCCAATGTTAAAATATTATTGTGAGCATTTAAGGTAATATTTGAATTGGCTGTTTAAGAATTTAAATATACCACTTGTGTATCACTTCACTAAAATCGAAATTTAGCGTAAATTTATTGAACTTTATTCCACTTGAATTGTTTTGCTAAATACTAATAAATTGTACTGTATGATAATACTATAACTATATGCGATGGTTGTTCTTGTGTTTGATATATGGGTAAATATAAAATTTAATTAATATATTATTATATAGAAATATAATGATCTATACGTATATAATCATATATGCATTAAAAATCAAGCGTTACATAAAATAATTTAATTGTAAAATGAAAAACGAATTAATTTGACGTCCTTGTTTTCAAACGAAAATAATTTGGCTATCCGTCGTAGTTCATAGTGAAATCTTTAGTTTTTTTTTGGTAACTATCCCTAATGATTGCGGTCGACACTGAGGACAGTTTTTATAATTAAATTGTAGTGAAATACAGTTCAATATTTTAGTTTTGACACAGAATTTATAGACTAGGCAATTATTGGACAAATAAATATATTTTATAATATAAACACACTATTAAACATATATCAAATTTGTTATTTTAACTAAAATACAAAATCGTGTCAAAATAACCATAGAGTAATAGCAAAATACAGTAAAATATAACCAAAAAACGAATATTTAATCTATATTTACTTACTAGTTACATTCGCTTCCGGTATGAAAAGGAAAACATGACATTTTCCAGTATTGTAAACACAAATAATGAAACACGAAAACTGACGTAAATGTTGACTGACATTTTTATTTCACCCTCAAATTAAATAGAATAAAGCGACAAGTCCTGTAAAACGTTGGAGTTTCAGCCAGAATTTTTTGTATGTAAATTATAAACGGCTATCCACAATCGCTGAGTATTAATCAATGTAATCTAATTGTAATTGAGATGTAATAAATTTATTGGAATAATATCTCATGGCGCGTATTCTTAATTGACGTCGGATTTAATAGGGATTTTTGTTCATATCCCTTTTTAATCGTGCCCTGGATATATGGTTATTATTTTGTACTTTTAATAAAAAAGTGATATAATATATTTTGTATTAAACATTTTGTGAAAGAGAAAATACTGAGGTAAATCAAACTGTTGTGAACTGCATTATCAGATTATATTGATTATATTTATTTAAATTTAAGCTGAGCTTCCAACATGTTTGTATTATTACTTATATTACTTATATGGGTTTTATCACTAAGTAGGATTAAAATCCATTACTGTTAGTTTCAATAAACAATTTACTAACCCAATTTTTGTGTTTATGACATTCGGTTAAATCAAATATGTATTTATGAAATATTCACTAATGATTTTGAACTAGAATATATTTTGGGCGGTTACAGTAAATTCAATTACAGCCTATGAGCATCCAATATGGATTAAATAAAATATGGGAAGGGTATATTTAATTATAATATTTTTATATATTTTAAATTTTTGTTACAGTTTCGACACTCGTGTACTTGGGCCAGCAGGTCACTGGTCAGACGACAAGAACTTTGGCGACCGAGCTCGATGGGTCGGCCAGCCGACTTCCGCTCTACGCGTTAGAGACGTACAGTCCCACGATAGAGCCATATACAGGTGTAGAGTTGACTTCCAAGTTTCACCTACAAGGAATTACAGGATTGCCTTGGATGTTATCGGTCAGTATATATTTTATATGACTTTTATTAATGATTAAATGTATGATATTTTTTGTTTATAAAGTAATCATGTTGCTTTTTGTGTTGTGTTATTCTATTTTAATGAAAATATAAATATTATAAAAGCGGTCATATACGCCTACATTATTGTTTTCAAAATTGATGCAATTGTATGTATGAATTGATTTATTTAAAAAATATACGGAACAGGAATATAGTTTACTGAAATTTCGTGTATGTTTTTCCAAAAATTTCTCATATATTATATGTTAGGTCCGGGTCATCATTTCAAATTGATTAAATTCTATATATTTCATCAGGCAATAATCTACTTTCAGGAAAATTTCAGTAAAAGAGATTGATAATAATTTGGACTTAATATATAATTAAGACAGTAAAGATATCAATGTACACTATAAACTAAAAAAAATTAAATAATTTAAATTTGTGATTTTTTTACAAAAATTTTCTACTGTGTTAAAATATTGCCTCTAAAAATATTGTCGTGTTTTCTTGTCTTATTTATAACTTACATACAAGATACCGAAGCATAATTTATTTAAGTGGTACAGCAATTTTTAACGTTTGACATTTACATTATGCAGTGAGAGCTACTTAGCTAAGTAAAAGTAACTAGTAAAGGCCCTCTTGTTCTCAAAGTTTTTTGTGTATATTTTTATACACTCAGTGTAAGAAAATAAAAATCTAGAAACACAACAATTTCCGCGTAGTACCCTTGGGAGTAACTTGTTTCTTGGAATCTGATGTTTAGGTATCGGAAGTTTGTGAAAATAACCCCACAGAGTTGCTGAAAATAAAAATAAATTATAAAAAACGTTGGAATATTTGCATAGCCAAAGCGTAAAGCTTAATTGGTCGAATACTCCATTATAGATATTGTAAAAAGAGATAGAAAAATAAAATAACCAAGTATTTATTCCTTTTGCTTATGATTTAAAAAATATCGATCAAGCGCGAGCATTATACATATGCCGAGGGTTCCGTACCATTTTTATAATTGTAGGCAGTCTGCAAAGTAAAATATTATTTATTAAAATTGACAAACTAAAATTTGCGTAATACTCTTTTTGTTTGAAATTATATATAAAGTATATTCGTTTAAGGATTTTTGTCATGTTAATTCTGACTTTTTCATATGTCAATGAAAAACAACTAATAAGCGTCGATAAAAGTAAATTTGCGGTGATATACACTCATTTTGTACACTATAAGCATATAATAATTTGTTTCTTTGCTTATATATCCAATATATCCAATTTTTGTAATTTTTCTTTATAAGAACTACAAAGCCTTACTTATTGCCAAATTCCATAAGACTTAGAAGTTTGATTTTTTGTGTGCTTCAAGATTCGACTTTGATATTCGTTATTAATTTTAGCATAATTCTACTTCGTATTTTAGGTTTTGAATTTGTATAATATTATTCGAAGTATGTAGTGATTTACGAGAAATTCGTAAGCTTAAACATAATGAATAGTGGTAGTATTGTTAGCTTCCAATATATGTAGTCTATGCAGCAAAATGTTTGAAGTTGGAATCACTAATTTTGTTTCATTTTATTCATTAATTTAAAATAAATAATAAATATAAAAGGTAGCTTTGCATATTATATTAGAGTTTAACATAATACGTATAAAAGAAAACGTCTTTGTATCTTCTAATAAATTTTAATTGAAAGCTTTAATATTTGAACACTAAGACCCTTTGTCGAGTGTACGAGTATTGTGTAAAACATTTCTATACGTTCTCAACATGCCTTTGTTCTTGTGTTCACGAGGTTTAATCAATATAATAATTCACTGATTGCTACGACTAAATAAAACAGGTGTTGTAGCGGAAGCAAAAATTCTATATGAATTAAACATTACTTAATTTATATTTATTTTTTTATTAAGTAGAAAAAAATCATATTATTTGTTAAATATTATTCGGTGGTACGAATTTGTGTTCCACAACTTAAAATTTAATATTTTCTAATTTGTTTTCTTTCATTAGTGTGAATTCTAGAAAGTTTTTAAGTAAGTAAGCCACTCAACACGCAATGCTTCGAAAAACGGCGGAAAGCGGGGACGGAGAAAGCAGAGACTAAAGCAACGGAGTGTCTTAACACTAGATTCATATATTTCCTGCAGTTCCCTCTGCCTATTCTGCCATGTGCGGGCTAAAGCGTGAAGCTAAAAAAAAGGAAGTAATCCTTCTCATGAAAAATTGAAGAAAATAAACTTTTTATTTGGCTTGATAGCTGATGGTCTACAAGAAACAAGAGTTAAAGTTGCCTAGTGATTTAAGCAATTTTAGTATGGCCATATTATTTATTAACAAAGTCATATATTTTAATAGAAATTACATAATTTACGTATAAATAAATCTTTTAACTGCTAACTAGTAAACGCTAACTAGTAAAGCAGGCTTAATCTTTTACTTGTAGATTTTTTGACTGCTGAAAATAAATGTCAATGTTAAAGTGGCCTAGAAGTTAAACGTCATATATATTTGACTTTTTTTAACTTTTGATCAATAAGAATGTCTAATGTTCTTAACAAATCTTGATCCTTCTTAACGACGTTTGGTTATAAATTTGGGTATGGATAACAAAGCTTTGTTAAAATGTTCTAACAAACAATGTTACCTGTATATCAACAACATTTATATGGCTAGTATTATTAAAAATCTAAATTTAAGGAAGTCGATTATTTGTTACATTCTAGTAAAATACTTAACCAATTATAAGAAAAAAACACAAGAGAGAAGAAACTGCTTAGCATTCCAAGGATTTACCGTGCGGGTGCCGGGCTCATCGCGTTGTAGGAAGAGGAGCTGCGATCAGCGCTTGGGACTTGCGACCCAAGTGTAGGTTTAAAGGAGTCCCTTTAAAATGCATTAACGCTCACCTTCACTGTCTGAGCTCCTCCCACTACCCAACCAAATTCGAAATGATTCTGCTAATGCCGCCTTTGAAGTACGTTCTAGAAATGTATTAGTAACAGTTCTAGACAGGCCGAGATTTTTTAGCAAGCTATAGAGAGATTTCGCTATTATACCTCTCGCTCCTACTTCCACCGCATATGAATTTACTCTAAACCTGTTCCTTGTCAGTTTGTTAGTAAGCTCGAATATTTATTAAGTTTAAAGTTATGACTTTTAATATCTGAATTTATATATGAATTTCGCTCAAAAATTAATTCTTTTATGTTTTAAAATATTTATGTAATATTTTATCTAAAACACGTCACGTCTTAGTGAAAAAGTATTTCAAATTACTTTCATTTACTAAGCCGATCCAATTTCCGTAGTTTTAAAGAGAGCAAATTTAAAATATTGTAAAGGAAAGTATCGTCAATATTTACATTAACAAAGTGTACAAGTATTTTAGAATATTTTTTAAATTACATACAACACAGCACGTTGACAATATGGAAGTGTTTTAAAGTGAATATTGGCCCTAGTTAGTAATCAAACATACCTACTTCGTATATATATTCTTACAACGTCCAAGAGCGTCAAAAATTACGTATATTCATCATAAATTTTAATATAACTATACAAATATGATACAGTTATATTATACTTTATTGTGCAAGATAAATACATTACATAAGAGATAAAGTAAAGAACAGCCTTATCACTTAAAGGTATTAACATATCTAAGCATACAAAATATGTAAATAAATTAAAAATATAAACATATATTCTTATATAGCATATGTGTACTATCTTTTTTTACTGATTTTGATAATAATAAATTCCCGTGATTACAAAGCGATATAGATAATAGGCATCTATTACCTATATCGCTACATAGTCACAATTAGAATAATACCGGCTGGGTTTATATATATATATATATATATATATATATATATATATATATATATATATATATATATATATATATATATATATATATATATATATATATATATATATATATATATATATATATATATATATATGTATATATTGGAATATACTTTATAATATCTACATAATAAATTATAATTCAATTTACACAATGATCAATTTTAATCGATAGTCATTCAATGATTTAATTACATATTTTAATGTTCATATTGAAATATGTTCAATCTCAAATTATTGCAGAGCCTTCATTATGAATCGAGTGAATTATTCGATACCAAATAAGAGATGAGATATATTTAAACTTACTGTCGTTATATTCAGCAATAATATTAATAAATATAAAATAATGCAAAATAAAAAATATGAAGATGCTAATGTAATGGAGTTGGTATGGTAAAATAATATATTTAAAATATTTTATAGGACCGTAGTAGCGCAGAGGCGTAGCGTCTGCATGTAAACGCGACGGTTTGTGGGTTCGATTCCCACTCAGGGAGAATGTATTATTTCATTTTCATGTTTACTTTGCTGTGTTAAGCAAGCAAATCTCGGCATTGAATACCGACATGACATGTAATACATCGAATTTCGAAAAGTAGGAAACCTTAACACTAGTTTTCTGCGGTTCCCTTTGGCTACCCTACAATGTAATTGCGGAAAGCGTAGATTGATTTGGCTTCCTTATTTATTTTATCTTTGCCCATTTCAAGTAAAAGGTAAAAAGAGAAGAGAGAAAAAATATTTAAAAACAATAATATGTTTCAAAGCTATAAATAACGAATTTATATATGTGTATACAATAACCATGTCATGCAATATTATGTAATATACAGTTGAATATTTAACTAAATAAATATTTCACGTTCATATTTGTGCGCAACCTAAAACCTAGCCTTTAATTTGATAATACTAATAACATACACATATAACGTTAAAAAGGTTATATATTTAATTTGTTCACATAATTACTTTAACATATTAATAGTTAAATATTATAAAATATATCGTCTATAATATGTCGTCTACCTGTAAAGTGGGTTTGATGCCTACTTGGTATGAGTTACTTATTTACCTTTTGTTTGCTCTGGCACCAAAGAAAAAAGCTCAGAGTTGAGTACTGGTTCCCTCTGCCTTCACTGCTTTTTGAGAAATACAGCGTAAAACTAATAAAAATTTAAATATAATTATTTATTGTCAGGTGTCTCTGATACTTGCAAAAATATGTAGGTGCTTAGATTTTCATTATAAAATTCAATTAAACTTTACACAAAATTAATCTAAGTTAAAGTAATTTCCAAGTCATATTTAGCTTTAATCCAAGAACAAAGCGTAATCAAAACAAAAGTTAATAATAGTAATTCAGAAAATTCGAAACAAACATAAGGTGAATGGATGAAATGAATAAAAAAAGCAACGAACAAAAACTTTGAAGCACAAGGGATAATCACGATAAAACAGGGCAGAGCTATAAACTTGACCTGCCTTTATCCTGGTATCAACAAGAAAACTTCGAGGACAATAGACGAGGATGACTTTAGTTCTATCGAGTGCCAAAAAAATGTAGGTCGACTCCGAAATTAATGCTACGCGAATTCGATACATTTCATTTTATCATTTTTTATATTATATAAGAAAAGGCTATTAAAAATATTACTGCTGTGGTGATATTTTTTAATAAAATTTTCTAATAGTTCAAGTAACGAGACACTAATATTTATAATTTTATAAATTCTAATTTTATATTTGGTAAATGTCTGGTAAAAGTGGTGGAAGTTAGTTGGTTAAATATTAAATGATACACAAAAAAAGAGAGTGAGAGAAAGAATGGTTTCCCCTACTTATCAAAATAGGCGCAGATATAATATAGAGCTCCACATCTCAATGCTTTTCAATTGATAAAAAAGAAGATATATATATATATATATATATATATATATATATATATATATATATATATATATATATATATATATATATATATATATATATATATATATATATATATATATATATATATATATATATATATATATATATATATATATATATATATATATATATATATATATATATATATATATATATATATATATTATATATATATATATATATATAATTGAAAGATCTCGATATAATGTGTTAAGTCGGTGACACAGCGTCCAACTATAAACATTATGATTGGGAGAGCAATCCGAAATAAGTAATAAAAGTAAAATTACATTACAAAATAGATATAATAAAACAATAAAAAATTGATAATTTACAGCAATGGCTCCTCTGTCTTTCCGGGTTAGACAACTCCTACAGGATTACTTTCTTTTTCATCTGTCCCTCTGACTGTCCGTATGAACAAACTATTTTTCTCAAAAAGGTAGTAACATCAAACGTAAACTTAAAAATCAACGCACTCAAAACATACAAGCGTTTATTTTGTAAATAAAAACGAAATGTAAAAATTGTTGAGTAAATTACAAGCAAAAAACTATAGTTTATTTCATTTAAAAGGTGTTCAGAAACCTTGAAATTTTAAACTTTACGTAAGACATTTACGATAAAATTGCGCGCATACTACATATTCATTCTTGACCGATCATTTATCAATATAGTTAGTTATATCATAGTAAAAAAATCGTCATAATATGCCATTTTAAAATAAAGAAAGTTCTCATATTTTTAATTTTCTCATATGATATTTAAATTCAGTATCGCGGCAAGCTTTACTGTGTCAACTGTGCCAAGAAAATATTAATATACATTTTGTAAATTGCAAATTTTAAAAATCTAGAATACATTTTTATCAGTGTTTATTTTTTTTATATAATATGAGGTCACCATGAGGCATTAGCATGGCAATTGTTTTTAAATTCTATGTTTGTAGGTTCGATTTCTATTCATGATAATATTTTAATTTTCTTGATTTTTATGATAAGATGCGGATATACGAAGTAAAGCAAAGCATCGAGTTCCATCAATCAACTTACAATGTTCTTAAAGTGCTGATTACGGAAAACAGAATCAAACTTTTTTAAGCTTAAGCACTAATTTTTTTGGCTACCCTACAAAAAGCGAAATACAGATTCTTAAGTAACATATTCCATCGAAAGTTCTACTAGAAAATTTTTAAATATATATAATTTTTTTCTTTTTAATTTTTCTCCGAAAACTCCTAAATTATATTGATCATTTGATAAATTTTATTTCCAACGTAATATATCTTCATAAATTTAATACTTTCAAGAAAAAAATAATAAAAAAATATGTTTACGCAGAGCAATATTATATATGATTATTGTTTAAAAGTAATGCATTATTTATATTAGCCAGAAGACATTTGGCTTCATAGTATAGTGTATTTCATACAAAAGGCTAAAATCGATAAAGTATATCAAAAAAAGTATCAGTAATTTAATTAATATAAAATAGCAGCCATTGTTTTTGGGCCATGTCTTGGCATTCCTGGTATCCAAGATACAAAAGCAAAATCCACGGCTGACGTGAGGATCGCGATAACACACGTTAAAACTTCCTACAGCTTTATCCCTACATCGACACGAAATTCCAAGCGAGTAATTCCTCAACAACCTTGGGTATTTTATGGGAGAGAGGTGGTGTGGTAAACCTTTTGATTGGAGCACCTAATTTCGTTTAAGGATTACACAAATTTGGTTATGCAGGATTTACGAGCATCATTGTCAGATTTTAAAGTATTCAGATTATATAGCCGATGAGCTATAGTCTGCAAATTCCAGACAATAAATCTTTTCCTTTCCTTTCTTTGGTAAATCTCGCATTTCAAGTTCACTGGAACTGACTGTTAGTTATATGTACATAGGTAGGAAACCAAAGACAAACTTCTAACGTACGTCTCTTAAATTACACAGCATAATCCATAATATTTTCAAAAGTGCAAAATATGAAGTTTTAAGTATATCTCTTATTATTTTATGCCGTTATAAGTTTTAAACTAAGCTTAATACGTTTTTGTTTTTTTAACTTCACGCTTTATCCCGCACATGGCAAGGTAGGCAGAGGGAACTGCAGGAACCATACGAACCTAGTGTTAAGACACTCCGTTGCTTAGACCCTGCTTTTCTCCATCCCCGCTTTCAGCCTTTTTTCGAGGCATTGCGTGTTGAATGGCGGAACTCAACGCCGCGCTAATCCCAGTTTCCAGCGAAGAAAATGGAAATAGAAAAATCCATCTTCCTCAAGTGGGAATCGAACCCAGAAACCGTCGCGTTACAGGCATACGTTGCACCACAGCGCCAAGACGGTAAATACTTTAAAAATTAAAAGAAATTGATAAATTTTATACTTAGTTTCCTTCTTTCACTGTAACTGTTTCTAATACTAATAATAATAATATCGGCTACCAACATCAAATTGTAGCCTAAAACCCGTCAAGAAGCCCTATAATTAACACTGAATTTCATTTAGATTTACTTCAAAAGCGACATAAAAGAAAAATATAATTACAAAAGATAATTGATATACTTAGTGTAATTAAGGAATTTCTTTGTTCTCGTCATTTCATGGCTGTAGCGCTTAATAGCTGAGTATTTTATTTAGATTTACGAGATTACCATTTACGCAGAGATGCTCTGGTGTCAAGGCATCATATTCTGTGTTGTATCTACTGTAAGCATAGCGTTTGTGATTTTTCTTATAAGAAATTTACACATTACTTACATATTTTGTTTTGAGACGGAATTGAACCCTGTTCTTTTTGTCGTAAAGTTAGGTGATACCTCTCACAGTCACGACCTCTAGGTTATGTTACGAGCATAATAAATAATATTATTGGTTTGAGACCAGTAAGCCAGTTACGAGAGGCGGTTACGTTGACTGGCGTGTTGTGGTTTGAACTGAATTCAGTATATACTGTGCAAAAGTAATAATTTTAATATATGAAGTATATTTTAAAGTATATTAATATTTGATACCTAGAACGCATTTTATTTTACTTTTTTATGTCTTCACGCTTTATTCAGCACATACGCGGCAGGGTAGGCTGAGGGAGCTGCAGAAACCATGCAACCTAAATGTTATGTGTTAAATTTCACCGTCCATGTTCACCACATTTTTTAAGGCATTGCGTGTTAAGGTTTGCTTAGTTTCCAAAGCGAAGAAAATGGAAATAGAAAAACTCATCTTCCCCGAGGGGAAATCAAACCCACAAACCGTCGCGTTTACAGGTAGACGCTACGCCTCTACGCCACGACGGTCCTCAGTTTAAATTATGATAAGAAATAAATAATTTCACACTTTTGTCATATATATCAGAACATGCAAAAGGAACTTAGTGTTAAGATACTCCATTCCTGATACTCTACACAAGTTTCGAGACTTCAAACCACACAAGTAATCGTATTGTTCCCGTATAAGAAATCAAACCTAGAACTATCTCGTTAATTATCAAATGCTATTTCTGTACATTTACGTTATATTATATATTTACGTTACGTGTACACGTTATTTATATTACTAAAATATCTTTAATTAATATAATACAACATATTAGGAATAAGTAACTAAAATCCACATTAACCACCAACAGTAAATATTTAAAACATAGTGGAACTGAACTGTAAAGCCGCTACATTTTACATAACAAAAACGAAATAGGTCAAAAGCTATACTTCAAAGAAAATGTGCACATTCCAATCTTTAATATATGCCATATTCAAGAATCGCATCATATAAAAAGCTATAAATCACTTGAAAATACATAAAAGGAATCGTAAATCATGTTATATGACTTAGTTGTTTCCATTGCCAAGAGTTGCAATTTAAAATTAAAGTAAATGTTTGTAACGGTGCCAAAGTTTGAGAAGTTTAAACATGAATTGCACTTTCCTGTGTGTTCTTACTAAAGATACTACTATGTATCATGTTTATACTGGCATCTGCAACGCTGTTAACTAACAAGCGATCTTTAATTAGGTCATGATCCTTATCTATTTCTTACTATTTTTTTCCGCTGGCCCGTTGTTTTCTTCTTTTAAGTGCTGTAGAGCTTTTAACGTGATTTTCTTTGGATAATATTTTTAAATTTCACTTTTATCTAATAATTTTGTGTTAGTAGAGTGTAAAACAGTTTTATTCGTTACGCATTCGCAAGCTATTCGCATTCAAGCAGTAATATACCAAACTATGGCCACTTTCACAAGCTTCTGATATAATCAGAAGCGTGATTTTTGTGGGTTTACTATTATTGAGAAGAATAATAATTAATAACAAGTATTTTAAAAGTGATTTTTATTAATTAATATTATGAAGCAGGGTCAAATTCGCTACACTGTGAAGCTTAAGTAATTTTTAATAATTATTTCTTAATTATTTTAAAAATTTTAATCGACGCTGACAATAGAAAGATATAAGAAAAATAAGAATTCTTAAAATTTTTAATGTTTTCTTTAAGTATAAATGTATATATGTTCATTATTTAAGAACATTAAATATATAAAAGTCATAGTATTTTAATATATAACAATATCACAAGAACAACAATTTAAAATTTAATCATCATTACGAAGAATAGCCTTATACAAGACAAGATTCAACAAAGGTCCAATGTGTTTCTTTATTTCATTCAATAAAAATTGTAAGGGAACAAAAGTAAGAACTTTTTTCGACATTAATCGTAAAACTTTCCTGTTGATTTCGTGAGGATAAAGATTTATATACAGCTTATGGAAAAGCGTGAAATTAAAAATTGTATTTTCGAACAATAGCCTTTTTAAATGAGCAACTTGTTAAATCCTAATAGATCAATGCTTGAGATTCATTACTAATAATTGGAAATATTATTTATTTTTTAATAACTTTCTTTAAAAAATATTTGTTTTGATTTTTGAAAGCGTTAATATTTCGTTATATGAGGATATTTTTTGGCTTAATACTAAACTCCTAGGTACTTATATTTGATATTTATATACTGATGCATATATTTACATAATAAGATAGCTGAACATCGTAGCGCAATATTTTACTCGATTTAAATCTCGACGATTGTAAGTTCAATTCAAACTCCAAATTTTAAATATTTTTGTCTTATAAACAGTGGCGAGGCTAAAACATTTGTCACAAATATACTGAAGAGTGGTTAAAAATTAGGTTCTTAATGAGGGATAGCTAGTGGGAACCTAATGCTACACCTAAAGTATATATAAGAAAGATAAAAAACATGTCTCACATAAATACTTTCAGATATTGAAAACACCTCAATCCTCGCTGCTTATTAATATCATTTTTAAAACCTCAACTAACAGAAACAATATCGTACCGTATATAGCGTATAGTATCTTATTATTTGTTTTTCTAGGAGAGCACGTTTCCATAATTATGTTTGTGACACGCGCGCTCGTGATCCCTTTTTCATTGTGTCCGATAATGAAGGTGCCTCTATAAAAGAGCATCTATCTCAAGTACAACCGTGAAATATAGCGCTGCTATATACTTTGTTACTATGGCCATCTGGCTTTCTTTTCTTTTTATAGCTTGGAATAAGATATTTCTCATAGATTCGTTTTAGTATTATTATTGTAGATAATTATAGTCTAGTAAAAGTTTATTGAATTGTTTTCATTTATTAAGTGGAGATAACATTCATAATACTAAATATTTTCACATTGTTCAATAGATGCTAACTATATATAATAATAACTAATTATAAATGTATCACCCTATGTATAGTTTTTCAATTTATACCTAGCAAGGTATCAAGACGGAACGCATCTCCAAGCACATATATGCAGATACAATTTAGTTTTATGACACTGTGTCATAAGCTTTCTGCTCAACTTTTGAATATTGTCAAATAACGAAACTTAACCACGTATTGTCATCTCCTTCACTCAACACGCATTTTATTACGTTATACCAGGGTGAAGAAAAAAAAACAATCTAAAAAGTGGATTTTGAACCCACAGACGTGTTTGAGTTAATAGAAACACGATAAAAGCTTCTATTTGTAATCACATAACACTTTTCAAAGACAATTGTATACGAACTGTGGATATATGCAGAATGCTCGAAACAATTCACAGTATATACAGCCTTATGAGGAAAAACGAAGGCAAGACAGTTTATTACCGAGCTTCAACTCGTATCGTAAGTAGGTTACGTATTGAAAGCATTCAGTATAGAAATGATGTATCCCATAGAATATATGTTTTGATAATGTATGTTTTTCAAATATTATATATAACAATGTTACGCTTTTGGCTTACTATTTTATATAAAAATATACAACCGTAAAGCATTACGTAATTAAGATTTTTTTGCTAACCTACTATTACGTAACGTATGTTACGTATATATATATTTTTTTATTTCAGATCAAAAATATGTATATTCAGTTAAGTTTTATTTTCATTCGGGGAAAATGAATTATTTCCATTATTGTTGCCACTTAACAAGCAATGGCTCGAAAATCATCTTAAGACTAGATTTTTCTGTCTATCATACTAAATATGTAGTAGACCAGTCACTAATTTTATATCGAATATTATATAATAGATCAACAGGAGGTACTAAATTATCAAGAATCAAAATATCTAACATAATTTTCTGATACTTCAGTTAGAAATTTGTGGTTATCACGCTTTGTATTGTCAGCATCATATATAAGTAAAATTTGAAAACAAATAAAATAAGAAACTTAGTGCAAGAAAGAGTGACTTGAGCTCGAATCGCGAGTTCGTAAATATAAAGTTTCATATTAAGCATGGAGCTTAGTTGTATTACTTTTACTGTAATATCAAACTTGCATTGTGTTTTAATAAAAACTTCATTTAAAATTAAATACGTGTTATTTATATATATATATATATATATACACATATATATATATATATATATATATATATATATATATATATATATATTTATATATATATATATATATATACACATATTCATTATTTTAAACTACTTTTTTTACTTTTAACAAATAGAAGGTAGGATTAATACATCAATAAAAAAAACTAAATGTAAGAAATAAAGTATAACAACGAATTCTTAAAAAATAAATCGAGTTGTTTATTCGCTGGACGTATTTTAAATTGCTATATTAAATAACCACTTTAAATCTGTGTCGCAAAATAGTTTCACGTTTCATTGTAATCAGTGCAGGGTATGAGGCGTGAAAATGAAGTAATATTCTTTGTTCCTTTTTACTTTTTACGTCGTTGCATCAATTATTTTGAAGAGAATAGAACATAAGGGGAAACCTCGACTAAGTTAAAAAAAAAATAATATTTAGGATACTTGAGGAAGATCACAAGGTCAAAAACCATTACCCTTACCTTACGGAATGAAGAGGTTAATAACAGTTGACGAGGTTTAAGAAATACAAAATGTAGATATAATGTAATACCAATTATGACGATTTCTATAGTGAAAATGTTTGTTAATATAAGGGTTGTTTATACAAATATTTTTTATTGTATTCTTTGAAAAAAGTAGTTATTAGTAGTTTCTATTAAAGATTTATTTGTGTATATTAATAAATACAAAGCCCTTTCCGATTTCTGATTCTGTAGGAATGGCAATATATCAAGTCACTAGCTGTTACAGGTAGTTTTGTCTGCATTGTGAACAAAAATGAGGGTCGATGCCTCTAATTATATAACAACAAGAAATATATAACTTTATTACATATTCGCAATCTATTAATACAATCATGAATTAGTTTTTAATTATATGAACGTGTATTTTTAGGCCATATGATTTTTAAAACTATTTAAAAGTTGCCTAAGTCACTTCAGCCTCTAAAAATCTTCTAATCATTTCATAACATTGCACCAAGAAAGAAAGATATCCAAACAAACACACTTTTCTATTTATATTGATACATATTTAATATTAAATTACTTTTGCATTGCGTTCCAGATCTACATTAGAAAAATTTTGTATTAAGCCAAACGAGGTATTTTAAGTAAGTACGAAATCCGAAAGATTTATTATTGTCACATTAACTTATTGTTGAGGGCCGTCGTGGTGCAGAGGCTCAGTGTCTGTCTGTAAACGTAATGATTTGTGGGTTCACTTCCTACTCTGGAAGGACGGATTATTTCTTCGCTTCGGCGTTAAGTTGCGCTATTCAACACACAATGCCTCTGAAGGTGAAATGTGGGATGCGAAGTGACACTAGGTTCCCACGCATGCATTCTTCCCTGCTTACCTTGATACGAGCGGGATAAAGTGTGAATGCTTAAAAAATTAAATAATAGATTTTTTTGAAAAATATTTTCATTTCGTCCTAAGCATGTATGCTTTCGTTATTAAATAAAAGTTATAAGAAAGTGTAGGTAAAGCAAAAAGATAATATTATTTAAAAGAAAAAAAATATTTTCCTTATAAATGAGGAAACTCATTACAGCCTCGGTCGAATTACCTTAAAACAATATGATTAGGTTGAAAAAATTGAACCAGGTGTTTATTTAGACAAGCAAATTTCGTGTCATAATGAGCGACTGAATTTTTCTATAGAATAAAATTGTTGATTTTGACATAAATTTGTTGAGATTATGAATGATTTATTTTTTTAAATTATACCCAATTTCCTGCAAATAAAATGACAGACGAAACTTAGTCATAACACTTTAGCTTTTTTTTCGTGAAGAAAATATAACAAAAAAATATTTTTCGTGAAGAAAATATAATAAAATATAAAAAAAATAAAAAAACACAAGATTTGCAACTAGAGCTTTTAAATAAATTAATTTACATATAATCTTTTGTTCGAAAGAAATTAATCTATCGTATATTATATTTAAGTAAGCAAAATTTTACGTCACAATGAGGCTCCAAACAAAATTTCGATAATATCATTGATTATGACGAAAATTAAATTAGAGATCATATTGTTTTGGTGACCTACTTTCTCCGACACTGAGTGAAAGTTAATACGTATTAACACTTCGATAGCTTAATTTACTAAAATTATGAATAATAAATCACATGTACATGTTATATATACGAGTATGTATGAATTATATACGTTCTTTTTTCTCACTATATCCATATTTTTTCCATCTCTGAGATTAGAGAGATTAAGATTATCTACAAATCAAAATCCTTATATAATTGCTAATGCAAATATTAATCGAATGTTGATTTTTTTTTCCTTTATTTTCAAATGAAATTTTGAAAAATATTAAAACTTTCCAATGTGTGCCACAATTTCACCAAATAGAAGAAAAAATTCAATATAAAACTCATCACCCTAACGAATAACACAAAAAAACAATATCGAGAAGCAGCTGTACATCGACATCAGCGTTTTACCCAATGCCTACAAAAGTGATCGGCACATGCCCAGATACAGTAGAGAATTCTCATAGCAAAACCTTTTTGTTTGCAATTCACGGAGGCCCCATTTCTTTGACCAGGCGATTTCCGTGTTTATTTATTCGCAATTTACTAAGATGACGCCAAGTCTATTTTTTTACAATTATAATATCAACTAATGAAATAAGCCTTTCCCTAATATTTCTATTTTAACTCTTCTTTTTGAATAGAGTAAGTTGTATTGGAAAATTCTTTTCATATAAAAATATGGTTCTAGTCATAGAAATTATCAAGCTGTGATTTCTATCTATTTATTTATCTGTGATTAGAGGCATAGCTATTTGTAATATATTAAATACATTTTAGGCAATACCACAAAATTACTCGAAACACTGCACGCGTGCTACAAGAGTGCTACGTAGAGCTACGAGAGTTCTGCTACTATTCAAAGAAAAGAATAAAAAAAAAGAAAAAAAGAAAAGTTGAAAAGAAGTCTCTTTAAACTAATTTTGCTCTTTTAATTTCACAATCTAGTAAAGAACAGTTAAAATGAAAACATTATAGTAAAATTTTTATTTAATATTTATAACATTATAATGTCTATATTTAACCTTTGCGAAGACTATTCTCCATAGTAATTTATAACACATTGCATATAAAATTTTCGTTGACAAAACTAACACAAAAGACCGCTTCAAAACTAAAGAGAAGCAAAGAAAGTGGTATTTTCACAAGGCATTCGTTCGACCCTTGTTTTAAGTAAACGAAAACATCCTCATTTCGTCGGCCACGTTCGGGCGTATGTTTATCCGCAATTTACTTGTTTGATGATACGAAGGATTTGATTTTTTCATGTCCTCGTATATAGGATTAAAGCATTGGGAGCAAAATTTTAACACTAAGCAGCTGTACTAATATTGTAAAGTCTGACTAGTCAGTATGTCTGTTTGAAAGCGCTAATCTCTGAAACTGGGCCCAAACATAGTTTGGTCCATTAATTGAAAGGATTAGACTATACTGTGCCACGTTAATAGTCTTGATGTAGCCTGTACTATACTACGGTCAAAGTTATCCGCTGTCATATACAACTGTTAGCTATTATCATTTTTATTAAAATCGGCGCTAAAACCCAACTATAAACAAATTTAAATTATATTTACTGTTTTCGTTAAGTTCTTTTTCTCCAGTAAAAGCTTCTCTTTACTTGATTCACAAAAAATTAAACTCCTGTAGAGTGTCATTGCACATAGTTATAAAAATCGTAATCTTGTGCTACATATAAGTTTTACGGTGTATTATATATAATAAAAGTGTTTTGTTACCTTTCAGTGTGATCCCAATTGCCCGGTCACATTCTTTGTTTTATTCGGTCAGCAAAAACGTTTTTATTTCCTCGGCCATATTTTACGTCTGTAGGATTAGTGAAAGGTGTTTCGGGATGAAAAGTCATTTATATAATAGATATTACTGGGATTTGCTGCCATGTCTGTTTTATTACAAAAAATATCTGGATTATTTAATGATGTATACGTCACTCGCCTTAGAGAAAATGGAGAGTATTTTGACACTTAATTTTTCTTTAGATATCCATAATATATGTACTAAATTGAAAGTGCAATGGATTCCATGAAGCTTACAATGCTAGTGGATTCAAATACTGATCAAGTAAATATGTGTGTGTATCAGTAAAGAAAGAACAAAAAAAAAGAATATACATATTTGTATGTGCGTGTGTATGTGTGTCAAAAAATAATTCCAGAGCTGTTACAAAATAAAGCAGCAACTACTAGAATAATTAATTTTTCGCTTAACATGTGTGTACCGGAGTGGCATGCGAAACCTCAGCCAAATTTTAATTGTGACTTACTTATTATGAACATTGTTTTCTTTTTTAATTAATTCAGGCAAAATATAATATTTTTTGTTTTATTTTTTTCTGTTTACGTCCCTATTTTTCTTAAAAGAATCACTGCGTTCACTTCTATCACTTAGATAACGAATTTATTTGAATTTGTTGTTTGCTATATGCAGGATAAAGCGTAAAGCTGTAAATTATAATATTCTCATAATTCACTACCATACATTCCTCCCTTGTGTATAGTTGCATCTTATTTTCATATCACAAAATCTCGACTTTTAAGCAAAATTAAATAATTTTACCTATAGCTTAGCAGTAAACGAACTTAGTAGGCTTCCAAGAGACGTAGGTTCAAATAATTATACATTTTTTCACAAAAATATATAAATTTCTATCTTTAGTGAGTTAGTTTAATATTTTAAAAGCAGCAAAAATATATAACTTTAACCACTTCCTGTTAAATTGGATAATTTTGTAAGTAGCATTCTTTCTTTATTACAAAAGTCTTAAATTTAAAAATGCGAATTGTGTTACGGAATCACATTGCGAGTTGGTTTAGCTCAGAATTTTCTGTTGTTCTCTCTACAAAATAAGCCGTAATTACCGCTCTTGGAGGCGAAACGCTTACAAATTATTGTTTCACCTGAATTAACTTTGCTTAGCTCAAGTATAGAAGCAGACGGCATAATAAATTATATTATTTTACATAAACTTTTGCGCATATAGCTTCATTTACAATAATTTTCTTAATTTTTAATTATTTTTAACAATAATTTCGCTAAATTCTTTTTAATAACATTGCATAAAGATTTAAACAAAATTTGGGTCAAAAATTTAGTAAATCGCAGACAGACAATTTAAATCTATCTTATATGATCACTGAGCAATATAGAGAAAGTATGGAAGGGGATTTTCCAAAATTCAAACTGGAACGGACAAAGCCAGGATTTTAAGTTTTATATCGAAGGTAAATGAAATTGCGGGCTACGGTTCGTAACTATACAAAATGGCAGCAACGTAGATACACGTATCTGCGAAACACATTAACTAATTACTTTAAAACCTTCATACAATCTATCATGGAAATAGCAGATATCTATTTTACTCCGATTCATCACAAGATAAAGCTACAGTATGTTTGCAAAAAAACGTACTGTCACGTTTACAAAGTGATATTAAGATTTTATATGTTTTTTATATATATCAGCTTGGCTTTATACTTATTTATATATAGATAGATATATAGAAAAAAAATTATAAAGCCACTTAATCCTTAATACAATGATCATGTAAAAAACAATAACTTTTCATGAATGTCAAAAAATGTCGTTAATGCTGAAATCAAAATCATTTAACGTATAATTTCAATCTGGCCAATGAATTATCCGGCGTAAGCGAAAATTATGAGAGCTTAATTAAAGCCTTGTATTAAAATATTTTTATACAACTTTATTAATCTGTCGAAAATTTTAAAGTGTGAATTGATATTTTTAATTGTTTTTTTTTGTTTTAATTTCATGCTTTTATAAATCCGAGTATTAATAAGCTTGTGCTAAGATTATTCTTTGCTTTTATCCTAAATAAGAATAAGTGTTAAATATTGAAACTCAATACTTAATTCCGTTTTACCAATGTGTTGATAAAAATATGAAGATACCTCCGAAAGAATATCAACTCTACAACCATCACGTTTAATTGAAATGTACCACTGCGCTGTGATGACCTCTTCAAAGAACGTTTATATTTTTATATACTCCGTCATGTTATGAAAGGGGTGAAAAACATATTTTTTTAATATTTTATTTTAACTACTTATAATGTTAGATTATAACTGGACTACAACCCACACAGCAAATACATTTACAACAACCTGCCATTTAAACCGCAACATTCTTATCAAACTACGTTGAAATTCCTCAAACGTCGACATTCTATCCCGATTTCGTTGCCATAGCAAAGTGTCAATTATCAAGCACAATAAAAAAACGTATTGTCACATAAAAGCCGCATTTCACCGAAAAAATACAATAATGTTTTATATATATATATAATACATCAGTGTAATTTTTCCCGCAGAGCTTCCATCTAAGCCGATGATATTTGATGAGTTCGGCAAAGAAATATCTGGCATCGCCGGCCCTTATAACGAAGGAGGCGATTTCAAACTTATTTGCTCTGTAAATGGGGGTGAGTACATGATTTGCCTTTTCCTTACCCTCTTCTTGTCTTACCATGGACTGATAAATGAGCTCTAATACGAATTGTTTTTTAAACGTAATATGTCAATCAAGTCGATGCTCAATTGTTTTTCTCTTGATATAAATTACTTATAAAATTCGGCATTATTTTAAGAATTTAGTTATTTTAGCAAAATAATGATAATCTAGTAGAAAATAGAGAAATAGACTACCTCTTATCGCCTAATATAACATAGCTTATCAAGTAGCGGAAATACTGGGCTGTTATAGAAAATGGAAATTATTAATTCCAAGGGGACCAACAACTCACTCGTTTACAGTTAAACAACGTTAAAAGAACTGACCACTGAGTCTACATGGAGCATCTAAGGTCTTATATATCCTAATCAATGAATTACACTTTGCTTTTAATCAAATAGGTTCAATCACGTTTAGATACTAGGTATTCAGCCCATCCGGCCTGTTAATTGAGCGAGCGCGGAAGCGGTACAATAAAGACACTTTTTGAAGCGAAGCTCTTATATGTTCACTTCGCCGTTTTTTGTAGCCTGTCCCCTCCGAGGCCGTTTGACAGAACTCGATGAAACTTTGCATGGAAATTAGGTCCAAGTGGTAGCTATATCGCATTTCATGAAATGATGTCCTTGAGGGATGAGGGGTGATAATTGTACCATAGAGTTATGCTGGGGAATTGAAATCTCTGTTTATGGCGCGCGCTAGCAAATTTCAATGGGTTTCTCAATAAATTAAGTTCACAATGTGTTTGGCCATAGAGAAATTGCACGCGCAAGCTAATCCAATGCATTTTCAATGAAAATCGAATTTTGTTGGTTTTTTCTCAATTATTCCTCAAGGACATGTCCGATCACAGTTTTTTATATATGTTGGCACTCCTCATGACCACAGTGATCGTTTAAAACAAATCTGATCAAAATCGGTTCAGTGGTCTAGGAGGAGTTAGCGAACAAAGAATGCATAGACCCCCACTAACAGAGAGCTTCGCTCGTCGCTGCGCTCCTCACTCGCTCAATAATTATATGTTTAATTTAACAATGTTTTCTTCAAATTCAATAAAAATAACATAACAACAACTCCTATCTATAAAGATAGTATATATTTTTTAATTAGATTTTGTTTAATCTTTGAAACATTTCAAAGGTAACCCAACACCTCGCGTGCAATGGCTTCAAGGCGACAGTGTACTATCAACATTATCTGCAAACGAGCTCCAGCCAGCAGGTAGCAGCAGGTCGTTGACACTGATCGTCACAAACGCCACGAGAGCCCACCTGTCATCTGTATATACTTGTACAGCTGATAATACTTTGCTATCACCACCATTGAGGGCTTCTGTCCGGATTGATTTGTATCGTAAGTAATTTTATCTTAATAATAAATCTTCAAAGTGTCGTTGGCGGAGAAAGCAGAGACTAAGCAACGGAGTGTCTTAACACTAGGTTCTATGGTCTCTGCAGTTTCCTCTGCCTACCCTGCCAAGTGAAGGATGAAGCGTGAAGCTAAAAAAAAACATAAAAGAAAAGAATGTTAATTCACACTAAATACTTAAAGAAAAGCATATAAAACTTTTATTGCAGCAGGATTCGAACCCGCGCCCTATTGGAAACGTGAATAGTTCGTAAGAGAGCACGGGTATAAATACCGATGTGTTCAAATTTTTATAAGCTTCTCTTTAAGTGTTTATCTTGCACGGTTCACAAAAGAGCGCATGTGCGCATTCTTTAAAAATCATGTCTATGGTTCATGCATGCATGCATTTTTGTTATTGCATATTACGTGCAATGGCAGCCTTATCACTAAAAAATTATGTTTACTTTTGATAGTGATCGTTTAAAGCAGGTATCATATATAAGGATTTAATGTTAAGAGCATAGTAAGGTGCAAACAGAGTTATATCAATTTATTTTCTTACAAAAGTAGTACAATATAGTCCCTTCAGCTTCACAATTTATTCTGTAGAGCTTCACTTTTAGAGCTTTGTTTCTCATTCTCCATATAACTTCATTCTTCCTCTTTTTCTTGAATTACAATTGAAGTCAGTCACTATTTCACTTTCATTCCATTCCATTTCTATTCCATATACGGATATAATTTAACGGTAAGACACTACACTGTAAGCGTTTTTTTCTGTTAAAAAAATAAGCATTTTGTTTTCTGACCACTAATCTGTGTATTTTAAATATATGTCTTAGCGGTCAGAGCGCTTGCACGGTTTGCAAGTGGCACAAGTTTGCAAATTCTGCTGCGTTCAAATTTTTACATGTTTTTTTTTTTAATATTTTCCTATCCTGATCATATAAATACTTATTATTTATTTAATAATTGCGCACAGTCGGAATAAAACTTACATCTTTCACGTTACTACTAATCTATTCACATGTTAATTTAATTATAGCATGATGAAGTAATATGTTTAATGCGATTCAAGTGTATAGTTACTGAGAAAGACGAATGAAAGTTAGTATTAGTTTTCTGTCTTTGGAGAAACAATGATGTTAAGAAGTATATGATTCTTTGTCGTTATGACTCTGAAAATATTAACTTCTCTTTAATTATATTATATTAGAAATTTTAAAAATAAAAGAAAACACAAAAACTATTAGAAATTTTAAATTAACTAATATGAGTCACTTGAGTTACTCTCAGTTTTTATAGCTTCCCGATGTATTGTGCACATACACAAATAGAATGTAGGGTGAAAGCAATCCCCTTCCCGCTTTCTGGAAAAAAAATTTTTAATATAGTGTAAATCTACAAATCTACCAATCTATTTAATTGGCCAATTGATAGCTCTATTAAGATTTTATTATGTAGCATAGCTTAGCTATATACAATATTTATATAGCATAGCTTAGCTTAGATTGAAAGCATTAACATATCTATTAGTAAAGTTACAATCTAGACTTCAAACAGTATTTTTTGATTCGGATCACGTATGGACTGCAGGACGTTTTTCGCCCATTTAACATGTGAAGGCAGATTCAGTTGACCTCTAAACATATTCCACGATTGCTTTTATCAATGTGTAGAATTGTGTTTAAATTTGTACGGTTATATGATATATACATATATATGTTATATTTTAAAACATATTCGCCTTTATAGGCTGCAAACAAACAATAGTATTTTGTTCTATCACTCAACACTCTAATTCTACATATAAAAAAAATGAAGAATATGTTCAATTCATTCGTAGCTCATCTCTTGTTTCCATTTACAAAATGAGAAAAACTAAAACAAAAGAGTTTCAAAACCCACTGCATCAAATATATACTAAAAACATATCATATATTTCCATCTTTTAACGAGCTTTTAGAACTTTTTTGACGTTAATAATAATAAATTGATTTCTGCATATTATTTCATAACAAAGGTCTAGTCTTCCTAATGAGAAAGCTTTGGTGATTTATTAAAAGGGATATGACCCAAAATCTGGTGAGAACGCATTAGGCCTTTAATGAATGTATATGGATCGAGAAAGGTGTTCCACCGTCGTAGTAAATGGAAAGCCGTTGTTTTTGTCTAAACAAGGCAAAGTGTATAAATCAATATATCGAAGCGTGATAAAGTAGTTTCTATACGCTACGAGAATTATATATTATATACGAAAATATATGCCGAACCTTTTGTTTTTTTGGGAATGAATAGCATATTTCTTCATATTATTAGATAAATCATTAATTAAATCATGAGGGCCGTCGTGGCGCAGAGGCGTAAGCGTCTGCCTGTAAACGCGACAGTTTGAGGGTTCGATTCCCACTCGGGGAAGATGGATTTTTCTAGTCTCCATTTTCTTTGCTCTGGAAACTAGGCACAGCGCGGCGTTGAGTTCCGCCACTCAACACGCAATGCCTCGTAAAAGGTGGAAACTGGAGACGGAGAAAGCAGGAACTAAGCAACGGAGTGTCTTAACACTAGGTTCATATGGTTCCTGCAGTTCCCTCTGCCTACCCTGCAATATGCGTGATAAAGCGTGAAACAAAAATAAGTAAATAAATAAATAATATTAAATCATTTGGTATATTTGGATACAAAGAGAGTTTACAAGTAGACGTTCGTGCAAGAAAAATAAATAAAACTCTGAACAGCATAAAAACATTCAGATAAGTGTTAGCAAATTAGTGCGGGAAAAAATTAAAAAATATACACATTGTATAACTTCATTACACGATTTCTCTAATTTCGAGAAATTGTGTGCAAAGTGGTGGAACATAGGACTGCATTTTGATTCGAGAGGTGGGAAGTAAAAATAATCACAATTATCGAGTGTATACTGCGATGGTTGCGCACTGCGGGTGAAAATAGCAGTTTAGTTGGCTCGTTTTTTGTTCGATTTCATTAAATATATATTGTTTTGTATATAAAATCAAATAATTCTAATATAATTACAAATCTTTCTAGGATAAAATTTAGGTATATTGTAAAGTTACCTTATTCCATCGAAATTGAAAATAAAAAAAATTCTGTTACAAGGTATTACAAAATAATAAAACATTAAGACAGAAAATCATAAAATTTTGCGCTTAAGAAATCGTTACGTGTCATTTTCTTCAAGTTGCCATAGTAGACTTGTTTTACTTGGTTAAATTACGTAACAGCTACTGCAGGTGCAACTTTTGAGCGAGCGGCGAGAAAATTGCTATAGTACAAATGTTTGTTTCTAACGGTCTCTCAAGGAATAGAAATTCTTATAAAATATTGTAGCGAAATGTTATTTTTATACAACGAAATTTTTCTTACATCTTCGTGAATTTAATATAGTAATGATGTGATGTGTAGAGTATTTTTGAGGTTTTTTTTGAATTTTGTTAAATAAAAGTTAGAAAGATAGGTACAAGTAAAATTAAGGTTGCATATATGTGGTTGGTGACATAACAAAAAGATCAAATTTATATCGTAAAATTCCTTTATAAATTTAAGATAGTCTTAAATTTCACACTATACTATATTTTTAATAAATTTAAAATTTTTAACTTACAGAACTATCAAAAGATAAAAAACTAACCTTTCTACAATTTGTGTTACCAATTAAATATTAAATATGAAAAAGGCATATAAAGAAACTAGAAAGAGAATCTCTCTCTCTTTGCCTTCCACATAATTTCTATATAGGTATATAATATATATCGACGTTGTATGTCTAGAGGTGTAACTCAACGCTGCGCCTTGTCTTATCGGAAGAATCAGACATAAAATATCATACACATACGATATGCAGCTAACCCACGGTTAAAATAACTTTACCACAGAACACTCATAATTTTACTATAGACAATAGAGAATTAATGCAGTTATTTTTACGCGAAATACGTATCCTATTTAGTTATCTAGAACCTTTTTATATATTTTTAGGTAAATTGACTATTTTTTTTAGCTTCACGCTTTATCCCGCACATGGCAGGGTAGGCAGAGGGAACTGCAGGAACCATATGAACCTAGTGTTAAGACACTCCGTTATTTAGTCCCTGCTTACTCCGTCCCCACTTTCCGCCGTTTTCGAGGCTTTGCGTGTTGAGTGGCGGAACTCAACGCCGCGCTTTGCCTTAGTTGCCAGAGCGAAGAAAATGAAAATAGAAAAATCCATCTTCCCCGACTGGGGATCGAACCCAGAAACCGTCGCGTTAGCCGCGTTACAGGCAGACGTTGCGCCTCTGCGCCACGACGGTCCTCAAATTGACTATGTGGTGACCATATAATAAAATAGAACTAGCGAGCTTATTTAATGGAACTCTAAAGTCTGAAGTACAGATGGAATTTTACACGTAATATTATTTAAGTACTGGCTTAATCCAAGTAAATGAAAAATAATTATTAAAAAGGATGGATGATACAAAAGTCGTTAAAAACGATATATTGAGTAACTTGTACTTCTTAAGCCGACCTCAGTACTTTAATTGTCTGCTACCTGTAATAAAATGTAAAAGGCATATCAATAAATAAAACATACTCTTTTAAAAAATAAATGAAAATAAGGACATGTTATTTTTTATGAAATAATAAAGACTATTTAACTTGTAAAATAATTGTATATATTAAAACTTTATTCAAGAAAACCTTAATTTTATAGAATAAAATAGTTTAATCTACTTTATTTTAGCCTTTTAGTGCAGCACAGATTCAATACTCAAGTGTACTTTTAGACTTTCAAACTAATAAGTTTTCATCAGAGAATAGAAATAACTAACTTGTGTAAAACCTTTTTCTAACTTAAACGTTCGTAAACGTAGAAGTATGTTACGGTAAGTTTTATGTTCAAACATATAACTAGAGCTACCACATTTCAAATGCGAGTGGAATAAAATATCTAAGTAATAAAGTTCTTTGAAAGATTATGAAGCAATTTTATATTGATCTTCATCTGAATATGCTTCGTAAATAGCCGTAACTTTAGCGTTTCAATTTTATGAGATTTCGTTATATTTTTATTGCAACTTGTGTTGAATTTAAATAATGATACAATAAAGGCATGAACTTTATTGCCTAAATTTAAATAAATTTTATATTTATTTAAATTTAGACAGTAAAATTGAGAAAAATTTACTACTAGCACATTAATTGAAAATTTAAATTTAGGCAGGCTAACTTATAATCTGCCTAAATTGAATTCATTAAAACTATTACATTTTTCTGAATAAAGTCTCGCCTGGTTTCGACCTTATCACGGGAGAAGTACTCAAGCAACTACCTAGAAAAGCAATAGTATTTCTAACAATGCTTTTTAATTCCATCCTCATGAGAAGAAAACTGCTTAGCATTCTATGGATTCACCGTGCGGGTGCCGGGCCCATTGCGTTGTAGGAAGAGGAGCTCCGATCAGCGCTTGGGACTTGCGACCCAAGTGTAGGTTTAAAGGGGTCCCTTTAAAATGCATTAACGCTCACCTTCACTGTCCTAGCTCCTCCCACTACCTAACCAAATTTTAAACGATTCTACCAAAGCCGCCTTTGAAGTGCGTCCTAGAAATGAATTTATAATAGTTCTAGACAGGCCGAGATCTTTTAGTAAACTATAGAGAGATTTCGCAGTTATACCTCTCGCTCCTACTTCAACCGCAAATAAGCTAACTCTAAACCTATTCCTGGTCAGTTCGTTTGTAAGATCGAAGTATTTATTAAGTTTTAGATGGTAACTTTTTGGGATATTTGATATATAGAGAAAGGTTTTTGTGTGGGTTTTTTATAAAAACCTTCTTTCACAAACTCTATTGAGCGTTTGCTGGTTGTTATATTTCTCTGTGCTCTTGCTACAGATAGACTAACGGCTTCACGTATGATTTCTAGTACTTTATCGTGGCGCCGCGAGTATTGACCACTATCCAAGAGTACCCTACACCCTACCAGCATATACAGAACTATCCAAAGTTATGAAAAATATCTCAGATCTGTATGATTATAAAACCAGGAAAACCACCAACGAATTCTAGCTCATACAGGCCTATAAGCCTATCCTGTCTAAGGTTTTCGAAAGTTTTCTGTAAAAACTTAAACCAGTCCTAGACGAAAGCAAGATCATCCCTGACCATCAATTTGGATTCCGCGAGAAACTGTCTACGGTAGAACAGGTACATCGTGTGGTTCAGAAAGTGAGAGAGTCGTTAGAGAAGAAAGCTCAGCTGCATTTATTGACATCCAACAGGCATTCGACAAAGTTTGGCACAAAGGACTGTTGCACAAACTAAAAACCCTCCTACCGAATTCACTTTACATGATCCTTAAATCATACTTGGAACAAAGCAGATTCCAAGTTAAATATGAGGATGAAGTGTCACCCGTCACACACGACACATTACCTCCTCAGTCCATCAAGGATCAGTGCTTGATCCAGTTTTATATTCAATATATACGGCAGACTTCCCTGAAACAGAAAATGTTGTTACAGCAACTTATGCTGATGATACAGCCTGCCTTGCAAGAGATGAAAATCCAAGTAATGCTTCTCTAAACCTACAAGAACAGCTTAAAAAAATCAACGTATGGCTTAAAATATGGAGAATTAAACCTAGCGTAAATAAATCAACACAAGTTACATTCACGCTCCGAAAGGGCGATTGCCCGTCTGTAACTTTTGAGGACCAACCGCTACCAAGCAATAACAATGTGAAATATCTAGGACTACACTTGGATAGAAGACTTACCTGGGCTACCCACATCAAAGCCAATTAAACATAAGCCACCTTGCAATTTAAAAATTTGTCCTGGTTATTAGGGCGCCGACTATCCCTCAGTAACAAGTTACTAGTTTACAAGGTCTTCATAAAACCGATATTGAGATTCTCCAGAGATTTCAAAACATTGCTTTAAGAACTATTTCAATTGCACACTGGTTCCTGAGAAACAAGGAAATACATGAATACCTGGTGATACCAACCGTAAAAGAGGAAGCATGTATAATAAGCAAGAGATACAAAGAACGACTTAATAAGCATATAAATGAACTAGCAAAGAACTTATTAACTAGTCAGGAATAAGTCACTCACAGTGCAAATACTAGACATAGAGCAGATAAACTAAATATCTATTTTAATAAATTTATAGGGTGACATTTAATGAAATGGCACCTACTACGAATAAAGCCCAGAAACCATCTATTTATGATTATGGCTGAAAGCCGATTGCAGATAGGAAAAGTTAAAGAAAAAAAAAATCTTCATTGACTAATATCTGATGATTGCTACATTTCATTATATTTATTTTTTTCTTACGTAAATGTTTATGTTGCGAATAAACATCTTTAACCCAAGAATTATTCTATGTCTCTATGCAACTGTAGTGGCGTGACTAATTGATAGAAATTTATATTTCTAGGTACAAAGCTCGTTATATTAGTAGTTATTCAGGAAATATACTATAAGTCTTTTCACTAACTATTACAGAATGAAAATTATAGAAATATACATGCAATATGTCATATATAATAGAGATATATTATTATATCTAAGCCAAGTAAAGAAACCGACACCTGAAATTCTCAAGTGTCACATACTCCAAATTCACATAAAATCGGGGTACAGAAATTCTCTAAAAACATATAAACAATATCTAAGCAGCTGTATACAAACTATTATCATTATAAGAAGCAAAATCATATTTAACAAACAAGCATTTGTTCCACACATCACAACACCAAATCTCATTTGATCAAAAATTAACACTGATGACCCCTAACACCGACTTTACATGAACTTTACGATGACCCTAAACTTTTATAGACAAACCTTAATTAACATTTTGTCCCCAGTGAGGCCGTTATCAGTAGAAATTTTATCAAGAGAACAACCGCTGTCGGTGGGCAGACAGGCTGAGCTGTGGTGCAAATCGACTGGGGCTCGACCACCAGCGACAATTACGTGGTGGCTAGGAGGAAAGCAGTTGAATTCTGTTACAAAACAGCAGGTATATTAAGTTTTAATTATTTTGTTAATTAATTACGAAAAAAGGTTTACGCATTTTGTTGCATATAGAATGGTAGACCATTGGTTCCCTATTGGCTACTTTCCGCTTGAATTTGATTATATTATACTATTTTAATATTTAAATGTGATGGTTAATGGGTTCAATTCCCATTCGGAGACAATAAATTGTTTTCATTTTCTACACTCTATTAAGAGCGGCTCGAGCGGCTTTCGAGATATTGCCCTTTCCTGTAGGGAACGGAGTGTTTTAGCACTAGGCTACCCTATTTTGTCTACCTTTCAATACCCGGTATAATAATGTGTGTAAAAGAAGAGAAGTAAAATCTGCTGATATTGCTAAAAAAATACATATAAGATATTAAGAATTATTTGTTTCAAATGCGTTACATTTAATTAATAATCCATCCTTTATTTTCTCTAATTGTAAATATCTAAAAATATCAATAATATTTTAGTTTCAAATGGCAATTACCACTAGACAAAAAAACGACAATAATACTGTTAATAATACTTGCCTGGTTACAGATAAATGAGAGAAGACGAAAAATATGTTTAGGGTGGTCCTTGTACGCCTAGAATTTGACTTTGACTACCCTACTAACTAAAATTTACAATTAATACTTTCGCAATCCCAATTTTTTTTTTGTAAAGCAATTGATTTTAGTAAAGTATAAAAATGGGAGTAAAAAGTGAAGCTACAAAGCTACATAATCATATTACAGTAATAGATAATTCAATAGGCGTACAATACAAGCAATACAAGCGAGCAGAACTATTCACAATCTCCGACCTAATTTGAGAATTGCTATTATGGACACGCATCAGATTAGTTTGTGGTAGCTACCTTAATACGCTTTCACCTTACTATTTGTATTGGAATAATTTCAACATGTCATTTGTTTACTTTGTGTTATATTAACTTAAAATTTAACTACTTGAAGACCGTCGCGGTGCAGAGGCGTAAGCGTCTGCTGTAAACGCGACGGTTTGAGGGTTCGATTCTCACTCGGAGAAGATGGATTTTCCTATTTCCATTTTCTTCGCTCTGGAACTACTCAACACGCAATATCTCGAAAAAAAAGGCAGAAAGCGGGGATGGAGAAAGCAGGGTCTAAGCAACGGAGTATCTTAACACTAGGTTTATATAGTTCTGCAGTTCCCTCTGCCTACCCTGCAATATGCGGGATGAAAACGTGAAGCTAAAAAAAAATATTTATTATGTTATTGTACGATATTATAAATATTGTATTGTAATTTATATGAAGAAAGAAGAAAAATGGCCAAGTGCGAAATAAACTCGCTTACTCCCTGTTCCTGGATGGCTTCCAAGGTTAAATGACAACACGTTGTTGTACTCATATAAATTAATATGAATAATTAGGTTATTTATTTTAATAGACTTAAGTTATGTGTAATAGCTCAGATAGTGCTCTATAGGAAATATATATTTAAAAAAAAACATATTTTAATATAACAGGCAAATAAGAGTGAAAAGGTATGATCAAGACAGCCTTACTTCGACTCTCCATCCGAATTTATAGATTTACTCAATATTGCTAAATAGTAGAAGTTAAAGTCACGCAATACTATTTTTAAATATTTTCAAATATAAATATAGTTTAATGTTGATTTAAATTTTTTAAACTTCACATATAGAAATTTGTAAATTAATTGTAACATGTTTTCACCACTATCGTAAATAACATCGTTCATAATAAGTTAGTAAACACTTTAAAAGATTCATAATATGTAAAATTTTTGTAAAGTCACTCGTGTCAAAACTTACACGAACGTTTTCTTATACGGAGTGTACTAAATGAATCAAGCTGGCACAATATTGTGTCGATCAGGTTTCCTAGGAAATGTCCTGACTTTTAAATCTAACTTAATACATAGTCGTAAATTTCAACAAATATTTGACAAAAATAAGTTATCACCGTCGTGGCTCAAAGGCGCAACGTCTGCCTGTAACGCGACGATTTCTGGGTTCGATCCCCAGTCGGGGAAAATGGGTTTTTCTAATTCCATTTTCTTTGCTCTGGTAAACTAGGCAAAGCGCGGCGTTGAGTTCCGCCACTCAACACGCAATGCCTCGAAAAAGGCGGAAAGTGGGGACGGAGAAAGCAGGGACTAAGCAACGGAGTGTCTTAAAACTAGGTTCCCACGGTCCCTGCAGTTCCCTCTGCCTACCCTGCCATGTGAGGGATAAAGCGTGAAGCTACTAAGTTATCACTAATATTTAAGGGAGTGTAGTATCAAAAATCTTAATTTTATTTAAAATCTACAATAAATAAAATGTTTTTATTGATAAATCTATTTATAGTATAATGATATTTTTTTATCTAATTTGGCCATATTTTACATATTGTTATCTATTTTTTGAAGTATTATGGCAACCCTAGCATAATGTGACAAGCTACTGAGTGTGACAATGCAACAGGTAAGGAAACGTTGGGAACACAGCTGTAGATCATTTGTCGTGTCGCGACCTAAAATAAAAAATTTTACTTGAATATTCCACTTGAAGAAACCAGATAATAAAAACGTTAAGATCTCGTTAAGCATTTGTAATTTTAAAAATTAAAAATGAAATTTATATGGTTTAGTAATGTCATAATACAATACAGTACAGTTACCTTATTGATTTAAAATGGATCTCTTTCAAACATGCATTCCTCTTTTGTGTAATGCTATCTCCTTTTTACCGTACATTTTCCTTTGTGTGTTCTCCATTCAACGTGACAGGGGCGAAGTGAATTGTGCTCAACTGGCACGCTCGGAACGCCATAATTAAAGAGAAGAAGAAGAAGAAGAACAGTTACCTTGTTTATTATTTGAGAATGAATTTAATAAATAGTTTTACTTGATTCCGCGTATTGAAAGGTAGATTTTGAGGTTTTTAAACAAACCTTAAATAACTTAGAACATTAATATACTGCTTACCAATTTTCCACCTAACTTTTAGGACATAATGTGTTTACATAACTCAACGTTTTGTTTTCCCATATTTTTGTTTTTAAGAATATTTATAATAGTTATATACAATTGGTTATTTTCTATTCTGTTATATACTTTTTGTATATATGATACCACCTATTATAGTTGAGTCATAATAGAGACATATTACTACATTTTAATTGAAGTGTTAGTAAAATTTTATATAATATTTAGATTTTAATTTCATAAAGTGCGGCCTCCGATGTCGTTCATATATTATGACTCTTGAACGGAATACTTAACATAGGTAGCTTAATAGCTTAATATAGGTAGAATATAATTTTATTATTATTATTTTATGTTTTAAATTAAAGGCAATATTTTTAAATGGCTAAAATTACGTAACATTACTTTTTATATTATCTCATAGCAACGATAAAGAGATATCGGTTATCCGATTTGTTATAGGAAGAAAACAATGAATATATACCAGAATATTAATTTTAAAGGTATAAACGGTAAAACCTGACAGTCTATATATAAAGACTGTTTAAAACGACCAAGAACAAGACTAATATAAAATATACATATAAGTTAAATTTGTAAACATATTTGCTCAAAGTGTAGCATTTGTACCTATTTGTAACATTTTGCAACTATAGAGAGCCATATGAACTTTATTATTTAAGCGTACATCGTCTGTCCATTCACCTATCTGTTGCAGTACTGGGCCATTTTAATAATTCTCGTATATCTAATAACATAAGGAGGAAGAGCAGTAGGTAATTTTAATAGTTGTCGAGTGTCGTTTTTTTTCAAATAAATTATATTTTAAAATATTTGATGAGGATAGGTCATCTTAATGTAGTGGAACGTTTCACTGTCAGCGTGATAATTGTAGGATCGAATCTTCACTCAGAGGAATGAATTACTTTCATTTCCCATATTAGTAAGACGAAATTGCATTGGGTCTTGTTCACATGCAATGGTTATATGTCTTGACACCAACTTTTACTGACCAACTTATATATAAATGAAAAAAAACAAAAAAAAAATAGAAAAAAGCAACATTTTTTGTGAAACTCAACGTTTCGAACACTTTGTAGTAGTCCATAGTCTCGGGTAGTCTGAGGTGGTATTCGTCTGTCATTTAATATAATTATTATATGAAACACCGCCAACTGGTTCTAAGACATCTGTGGAAGTGAGAGAAAGGTGTAGAAAAAACCTTTTCAGCTTATTGTTATCTAAATATCTAAACAAAAGGAAAGCAGCTCTTCTACAAATCAATGTATTGTATTCAAAAGTAGGCCTTTTATTTCTTATTAATTCTTTTGTAAACAAAATACTAATAAGTGACCACGACCACAAAATACTAATAAGTCAGCTCGTGACCACGGTGAATGCAACTTCACCGAAACGTCGGGCAATAAAGGTATTGTAATACGTAAAGATTATCGCGATAAGACCCGTCTACAAAGCAAATATGAAAAAATACTAATAAATCAATGAATGTCTTACTTACTTACTTACTTATAAAGTTATTAAGAGGTTAAGTCACTTAATAATAATTTCAAAATTAAACAAAATTTAGAGCACATGATGCCATAATACTAGTTTTATTCTAACAACTCATGCGGGATAAATCATGAAACGTTTACTTAGAAATATTTACATATGAATAGGATATTGCTTTTATATAAATCACAACATTTTATTTACCATAATAGAATAAAATTTTAAAGAAATGAAAAAAAAAAGAAAACTAGAAGCCAAGCAACGAGTATGTGCCACTCACAAACACACTCCAAACAAATTTACATACGCAGTATAAATAAGCAAATGATTTCACGTGAAAAGGTTCTTAAAACAGTACAGCGTTTCTACTGAATAAATATTTGCAAAGTCAACATTTGCGAACTGATGACTTATATTGCGTCTAAAAGTGCACTGTGGAATAGAAATGTCAATTTTGTCATTTCAAGCGAAATACTGTTTGGTATTGGAAAAATAGTTGAATTCAAAGATTTCAGTATGGCTATTCCTGATTTAAAGTATAGTATGAGATTGTTAAAATGACGGATCATAGGTTTGATTTCCATTCAGGGGGAATGAATTATTTTAATTTTTCTCGTTATGGTCACAAAACAAAATGCACTGTCGAATTCCGATAGAGGAATGTCTTGACACTAGTTTCCTCTGCCTATTATACTATTTGCGAGATATAGTGTCACGTTAAAAATAAATAAGTTCTTTCTGCTTGTTCTGCTATATATAGCGTATAACATATATGTATATGTATAACAGTTACATATAACAATAAGTAATATAGTAAATTCACTATCTTAATATAAATTTATGATCTACTTACCCTGCTTAGAATGTGACAAAGTATAAAGCTATACAAAATATATTAAATATAGAGCCCCTCTGCCTACCCTGCCTTGTGCGGGATAAAGCGTGAAGCTAAAAAAAAAAAAAATAGAGCCAACCATTGTGGTACGAATAGTATGTGATTGAATGTTGGTTGGACACGTCATAAAGATACACTATCAGTCTATATGTGTATGTAAGTTATAAATTTGTACTGTACCAATAAATTCATTGAGATATATAGATATTAATTTTTTATTTTTATGCTGCATATAATAAAAAGGATTTTTCATTTAATTTTTTTTAAAACTTTCTTTATTAATGTGTGTATTTGTTACACACTATATCTCGAATAAAGCCAATAAGACGCAGATTCTCTTGATTATTAGACTCCGTTCTATACATACATGCATGCACTGCATTTTTCACACACACACACATACACATATACACACATACATCTTCACGCTTTATCTCTAGCGGGATAGTCAGCGAGAAAAAATAAAGTTAAAATACACTAAATCTTTATTTCCATGAATATACTAATAATGATTAGTATAATATATTTTTATTTATAAATCTCGATGAAAAAATATTTTTCACCAAAAGTTACTCAGAACGCAACGAAAAATTCCAATTTCACGTGACGCTTCCTATTGAATTTTAACCAGTGGAATATTCGCAGAAATTTTGTTGCCTACCTTTCACGCTTCAAAGATCCCGTTAAGCCGTGGCACCCGGCTAGGCGTGAACATCCTTTAATTAATCTAACCTAGTGTGTTAACGAATCGCCCTTGGCTTAAAGAAGGATTAGACTTTATAAGTGGGTAATAGAATGTTAGTATACTGTTTATAAAATCGTTTAACTTACTAAGGAAAATAAATTAGTCACCATTAAATCAAATTAATATTTCAACCCAGCTATATTACTATCCAGCATAATTAATATTTACTCCCAGCTATGAAATACCTTGAATTGATTATGTGCTGCAATTTTAAAAAAATATTAATTTTCAGTTTAAATTATAAAAGTTAGAAATTAGAAGATAAGATTATTACATATTTTGTAAACTTTCGTGTATTCTTCAATATAAATATTAGCTGCCAAGGCGTTTAGAGTGTCTTTAAGTATTTTTTCTATCCTCAGCGTGGATTATCACTTTAAAAATCATAAAAATATTTAATAATAAAAATAGCATTCTCTCTCGCCAAACGATTGTTCTTTGTAAAGGTCTTTGGGTAGCGGAAATTTGTAAAAATCTCCCTACAGAGATGCTAACAACGATATAAGTTGTATAAAAGCATATAAGAATTTCAACGCGGCGTGATGTAGAACGCATGGCTCAGTGGTGAGAGCGCCTGCACGGTTCGCAGGAGGGCGCGGGTTCGAGTCCCGCTGCGTTAAAATTTTTATATGTTTTCTTTAAGTATTTTTTCTATCCTCAGTGTGGATTAACACTTTAAAATCATAAAAATAAAAAAAAACACTAAAATCCTTCATAAATTATTAATTTAATTTTGTATATATTGTTAATATATAATTATTTTCTTTCAAAGAAGATTTTATTTTAACCTTTGTAACGTGTTTTCATTATATAACGTTATATATTATAAAAAGCTTTTCACCAAACGACCTACTTAGTTATATCTCTACACAAAATGACATTCACACTAAATTAGATTTTGCTGTGTTTGTGTGATGTGGTGATTTTTGGTGGTTGGAAATATTTTTTTTCATAGGTCCAACGCTATAGACAGAATTGAAAAGCAAAAAAACTACGCTTACTACCTAATTTTGAGATATTGCATATTAGTTGGCGGATTTCAACCGCGCGCTTAGGGCGCATTTTCATTGGTCGATAAGTCGGTAGTTAGCCCGATTGCGGGGAGTACCCGCATGCGAGCTAACAACGAATGAAATCCACTGGTCGATAACTCGGTCGATTAAACGTGTGCGGATGATATCCGCATTCGGGATAACGACCAATGAAACTAGTCAGTCGATAACTCGGTCGTTACAAAGCATGTGGTGACTCGCCTCCGTTCAGTTATTCATTAGACGTCATCAATACTACGCGCATTATTTATATTATTAACGCTGTTTTTTAATTATGAAATATGATGAATGTAAAAATACATATTATACGTAATATATAAACATATATAAATCTTTCCATTATTATAGTGGTTGCAAATTTTCGTATTATTACTTCATAAATGTAATAAATGTACTAAAAAATAATACGATTCATATTAATTTGAATACAAAATTCAACAAAGCTGTTTAGTGTTATTTTGTGGTGACCCTTATACAAAAACAAATGACTATGATAGACATAATTGGTTACTTTTGGATATTATAATGTACTCGTATATTGAAATTATATTTTAAAATAACTATTTAATGTGAATGTAATGCATAGTTACTATATTTATATAAATGATAGGTCAATTTTTTTTTATTTTCAAAACCCAAAACCCTTTCAGTGAACCCATCGTGTTACAGTGGCAGAGCTTCTGATTAAACGTCGAACGAAATATTATTTTTTTGTTGCTATTCAAATTAAAATTTTGGCATACTTAATTGACATGGAAATATTTGATAATATTTGCACAAGTCACTTATTGTGTGTAACGTGTCTCTCTCTCTCTCCTCTCTCTCTCTCTCTCTCTCTCTCTCTCTCTCTCTCACACACACACACACACACACACATACTATATTTTCTTATCTCTATAGTGATATTATTTAACAATAAAATAAAAATAATTACTTTTCACGTTATTAAGGCATTTTCTGTTATACATCTTTTAATATTAATATTAGCGTCTTTTCGTTTTCGAATATATTTTTTAATGTAATCTGTAAGATATATGTAAAATTATTGACAAAAATATATAAATATATTTCACAGGATTTAGATGACAGAAATGAGACTCAATCGCTACTGGCGTGGACACCTCTGAAGGAACACAATGGGAAGGTGCTCACGTGTAGAGCAGAACATTCAAAATTCAATAAGTCTACTATAGAAAGCAAATTGCCACTTAATATTTATTGTAAGTATTATATTTACTAACTAACTAACTAACTCATATTTTAAGCAAATCATATATTATTCTATTTTTATCTGTAGCATCGTCTGTGTTGTCAAATAAGAATGTAATATATATATATATATATATATATATATATATATATATATATATATATATATATATATATATATATATATATATATATATATATATATATATATATATATATATATATATATATATATATATATATATATATATATATATATATATATATATATATATATATATATATATATATATATATATATATATATATATATATATATATATATATATATATATATATATATATATATATATATATATATATATATATATATATATATATATATATATATATATATATATATATATATATATATACATATACAGACATTTACAACATGCAACCTTTCGATAAGACCCGTCTTTACTACGACAGCATTAAATAATACAACTTGGCGTTTCTTAACGACATAGGTATATAGCTAAGGGACGAACCTTATGGCTTAGCAGTAAAGTATTAGTTTAGAGACAGTAACTTTTCTAGTACAGACAAGACTAAATTACCTGAAGGTGCAATGCTTTATATATATGGTATAGTAATGTTACGCTACAGTTGTAGGTTAAATATGTTTTTTTAAATTTATTTGTGGTACATTAAAAATACAGTAAATGTGAGTGTCTGTGTGTATATGTGTATAAATATTTGAATGTGTGTATAGTGTGTAATAAAATAAAGGATAACTATGTGGTTAAATTTAAGAAGCTTAACTTCATTATCCTTTAATATTTGGCATTAACATTTACAGACAATTACTTAATAGATAAAAGTTCTACCTGACGGTACATTTTCAAGGGACTTACTTTGTTTGTATTAAATAGTATACTCAAATAATATTGTTTTATTATATAATATACTTTCTTTACACTGTCATGGCGCAGAGGCGCAACGTCTGCCTGTAAACGCGACGATTTGTGGGTTCGATCCGGCTCAGAGTAGATGTATTATTTCATTTCAATTATTTTAGTTTGTCGTGAGGTCGTGTCGTGAGGTCTGCCACTCATTACGCAATGCCTGGAAAAGGCGGAAGGCGGGAATATATATATATATATATATATATATATATATATATATATATATATATATATATATATATATATATATATATATATATATATATATATATATATATATATATATATATATATATATATATATATATATATATATATATATATATATATATATATATATATATATATATATATATATATATATATATATATATATATATATATATATATATATATATATATGTATATATATACCTTACGACCTTATAATCCGTTTAAATTATTTTATTTAAAATGTATAAAACATCTGAGATAAAAAAGCGCATAAAAAAATCGTGTCTTACAATAAATTTCATCCCATAACACGTCAAAATCACATTTCTACATGTCCTGTACGTGATTACAACATGTTCTCTAAATAAATGAGTAGAGCAAACATTTTAAATTCTAAAAGTACTCTTATAAATAATTCGCAGTAGTTGTTTAGTTTCTTCTTACACAGAATGTAACGAAGTTTTGTTTTTGAAGGTAATTTCGTGTCGTCTTCTGTTTAACGTTTTACGTTGTAACTTTGTAAACAATTACACAGCAATTATGAATGTTTAATGGTTTTTCGTAGTAATTATAAAACATAAAGGAACATTTTGATTGAAGTTATTAATTTGGAATTATTTTTGTTCAATATATATGTAGAGTGGTGGTTTATGTTGCAGTATCAGTGCTTCGTGTATAAACAAAATTTCTTTTTTATATATATTTTAATAATTTTGAAGCCTGAATTCGTTCAGTAAGGGGCTTTTGATTATAAAAGTGATAGTTTTCATTTCAGTACCCAACCCAGTGAATATAATTTATTATAATATCGTATATTCCTTATAAAGTAACAAAAAATTGAATGGTGGAATGAAACTTGACAAACAATTCTCTAAAAAAGTAAATTGATCGGACAAAAACAGAGAACGGAGTTAACATTAGATTCTCAAAAAAAAATACTGTTATTACATTGCGTTTGTGTTTTTTTGGTTTTGATGTAAATAATACTTAGCTGTTTTAAGCATGTAAAGCAGTATTTATCATTAGCAGAAATATTTATATTAATATTTTTACCTCTATATTAATATAGTAACTAAATTATCGTACGAAATATATGCGATTTCTTACCTAAAGATATTTACATTTTTTGATTAATGAAAGAGAGAAAATTAATTGTTAAGCTTCTTCCGATAGATTAAAAAAATAGAACAAAACGTCTATATTTCTTAAACTAACTCATCATAATTTATTTAAATCTAGATTTAGTCTAGTGTTTATGCATTTAACATTTTGTATAACCTGTTAGAATTAGTTCCCTTAGCCGAAACCAGTTAAAACTAATGAATAAACTACATAGATAACTCTACAAGCGCAACTAAAAACTTCATTCCAAACTAAAAGCTAAAACGCATTAGAGCATAAAATTTAACAACACGCGATGTTCCCCAGAATTTTCACCAATAATATTTCTAACTTTAACAAACGAACACCCAACACATTCTGATTTATCAAATTTGCGGTAACTGGAATGGAATAAGGTAAAAATATATTTTCAACATAGAAATGAAACTTTCATGCACTCATAAAATCGCGTCAAATATTCTATATGACATGACGGGTGCAGCACAGAGAAAACACCTTTAGTTGCATATAAATAGAGTTTGTAATTCCACAGATGTGCCAGTTGCTACAATGCACCTAGGTGCCAAGATGAACCCGAATGATATCGAAGAGGGCGACGATGTGTACTTCGAATGCGATGTCGATGCCAACCCACCTGCTTACAAAGTAGTGTGGGAGCACAATGTACGTATAACTGATATTTTATATTTTGTATTATACATACATATATAATATACATATAAAATTTTAAGCTTTCTATCCTAACATGCTTACCATTTTATAAATTAATATTTATATAGGTCAGTAACAATATTAAAATTAAATGTTTTTTAGATATTGTTCTTAAAATAACACGATTTCTGTTAATATATGTATAAAGCTGAGATAACATCGTCAAACACCTTTTATAAATGGTGAAATAAGTAGAAAAATGCTAATAACAATTCCTTTCCACTTAAAATTGAAATTAGCTCATTTTTGATAAAAATATGAATATAAATTTTGTTATCATAATCATATAAATCTATTAAAGGTATACTTTATTGCTTTTAACGTTAAAATTTATATAATAAGTATGATTTACTTTTACAACGTCTATGAAGACGCATTTGACGACTTCGATGCGGCTCATAAAGTTTCTCATATTTTCTAAATTATACTTTATTACATAAGATTTAAGTTCAAATTACGTTGAAGGAGATAATAATACTTATTAATTTAACACCAGCGACGGTCCCATGAAACTTTTCAATGCGACGCTTAGGGATAATTACGTATTGAATGAGGTTTTATCTAGCACATTATCTGCTGGATAAAAAGAGATGGCACGCTCACAGCGGCTCAACGTAACTATTACAGTCAATTTAATTACCATAAATAAAGTTAAATCTGTGTTAATTTTATCTGTTTCTCCCTCGTAGGTTATTTGGATTTTCTATTTTGTGTTTTTTTTACTTAACTTTCACAGTACAGATTTTTAAGGGATTTTTGTATTTTTACTTTTATGACTTAGTTTTAGTATGAATTTGCTTGCTATTACTCTTACACTCTCTTCTTCATGCAGAGTTGAGTATACACTGGGTGATTTTGGGCTACCCTGCGTGTAAATTGATAATTATTTTTTAATATTTATTATTAACGAAGTTCACAATCAAATTTAATATTAGATTTGATTGTGAATACTTCTTAAAGTAAGTAAGTAATATTTCTTAAAGTAAGTGACACCAAAGTCACTGTTAAAAAAGTAGAACGAGCAATATTTTATTTACTGCTTTACATAGTATAATATTTTTCCATTTTAGGCCTGAAACCATACTATATATTACAAATTTTATCTACCACGTAGATTAAAACAACATACATAAATTTAATTTTCATATTTCAAAAAGGAAATAGAAAACTGAAGCTATTTGTACTAAATAAATACAAATTCGTTAGTGACATTATTTAGTCGAACTCGCAAATTGTTACATTTGACCAATACAGCGTGAATATCCAAAAGTAAAAGTCATTTATAATAACAAAAATATTTTTGCGCGACAATTCTGTATTCATAGCTAGATCCTGTATTCATTTTATGTTTGAATTTAGTTTTTGATTGACCGCGTGAAGCGTCATCGGTTTGGAAAAAACGACAGTGTTTTTTATAGTTTTTGTATTTGCAAACTTAAAAAATATTTGCAACGTTTAGGACCGCCTTCAAATTGTTTCGTTATATTTGAAATTTACAATTTTATGGATATTTTTAGTTTTCATTTCATTGATTGTAAAAATTGGGTACATTTCATAATTATTCCATGATCACAAAGTGAGATATTGTATCACAACAGTATTCTTTCCTGTGAAGTATTCTTTAATATTTTGAGCGTTTGTTCTTTGCAGCATAGATTGTATGTGAAGCACTTACTTTACCATATATTTATTTACTTTACCACATATTTTATTGTAAAATGGCGAAAGATTTATACGTTTTGAAGGGAAACCAGAGATAACCGTAAAATTTATCTTGAGACCGCTTTGTTAGTGTTGCACTCTAAGACAACAAACAAAACCCGAGAATAAAAGACAAAATAATTTAAACATAAAATCAATTTATACTATACTTGCTTCTCACAAAAAAGTGGTACATGGAAATATTTATCTCATGCTTTTATCAATAGGGCAGTCCTACTACAGAACAATCCCTCCAACGGCGTAATACTTACTGGAAACACTCATCTAGCGCTACGCAACGTGTCTCGTCATCAAGCAGGAACTTACACTTGTACAGCATCTAATGTAGAAGGTGATGGGAAGTCACCACCGCTGAAAATGCAAATTGTTTGTAAGTTTGTATATATTTTTTATCATATAGTTGTTTGCATTAAAATTAACTAATTGTTATGCTTATTTATAAGACCTCTTTTTAAACAGCGTCTGCTGTGCTCTGTCCTATAATAATTTCACAAGTGATATGTGCTGAGTGACAGAAATTAACGAAACGGAAGCAGTTTATTTTGCCGATCAAAAATCGAACCAAGAACCGTTATTATTTACAATCAGATATAATGCAGCTGTTTTTATATCCACTCAATCACTTTGACTTCAATATTGATTGAATGTGCTATTAAACCCTAATGCCTGTGCCTTCAACAACATGCAGTCCTAGATCATTTTCAAAGCTTAACGGGCTTTGAAACAAATATACTGATTGCTTATAATATTAGGTAGGCGGTAGACAGGGATATACTACATAATGTGTTATCCAGAAATGGTGATAATCTACACTTTCATCAAAATTGAATTAAAATTATGTATATATATTATTACTAACAAACTGACTCAGTTCTCTCAATGAGTACAATTTTTACCAGCTTCCAATATGTCATACATGAATATATGAAATTCAGTACTAAGCAGCTTAATGATGGCTTAGTGGACTCTTTTTTTCTATTAAATTATCAAATTAGCCAAAATATCATTCATGTTCAAAATGAATTCGTGTTCAGTATATGCTTTTTTATACGTCGAACAAGAATTTCAATAACGCCTGCCAATAAGCTTATACATATGTATCAGCATCCCAAAACGAAGGTGGGAAAGGACGGGATCATGTTTAAGCGAGTACTTCTGAGTTTTATTTGAAAAGTTTTGTCCTTAATGTTGAATGTTCGGCGTTTATGTGTCGTCAGTGAATTATCAAATGTGAGCCCATTTGTTTTATTACCAATCTTCTCACGTAATAAAAGTTTCTTGTGTGTCACATTGTATCATTAATTATGACTTAAATAAACAAAATAGTATACTTGTCTTACGATAAAATATATAAATTTATATATAATATAAAATTTTCAATACAATTTCTTTATCTAAGATGAAGAAGTTAATAAGTGCTAATTTTAAAGCACATTAAAATTAGATTTTTAGAGAATTGCAGATTAATTTTAAAATATACTAAGAAAATATTGGCTATGTAACTAAGGTAATACCTTTATAGAAATATCTTGTACACAATATAAATTCCAAAGATATTAACCGCTTTTGACTATTACCTAAAAGCCTCATATATTTCTGGAGCAAGAGCGCTACTTATTAAATATTGAGACTACTACACGCCACATCCATATAAGTGTTCCCATTTTGGACCAATTTACAATATTAATACAGTCCAAATGTTAGGGTAGACGGAATGAAGGAAATTTAGATGTAAGACAATTCGATTATTGACTATTGGAACACTATGTAGGCCACAATGGAGTTGGGAAGGCATCAAATTGACAGGCATACCGCATTTAACGCTGGAGATTATCTTTCCAAGATTCAATCCCGTCGTACAAAGGGATCAGCAATCTTCGATCATTTAATCAATTAGAAGCCAGAACAATACTGTAAATGGACCGAGTGCGTACACTTACATTAAGCAGAAGCTATATAAGGGCTAATAGTGTGTTGTAAGAAAAGAAAAGATCGTTATCATGATGGCCCGTCATAGGATGAATAACTTGTACAATTTTCTTTTTGTAAGGTCTTAGTATGAATTGAATAGCCTTTATAACCTGGTCTTGATTTGCTGCTTTTGATGTTTATGTAATCCTAGTGGATAGTGCATTTCCTTTAGATTTATGTATATATTTAGTTCATATTTTTGTTATAACATCTCTAATATATTAAATCGTTCGTTCTATATCTTACCAAATATGACATAATATTAATTTTAGATTTTCATTCTCTTAAGGAGTTTTATCAAGACCTTAGTAGTTGAGTAGTATCTACTTATAAACTCGATGGCTCTAAGTTCTAATTTTTCTCAATTGAGTAAGCTTTTTTGATTTCCTTAATAAAGTAATCTACAGCATAGAGTTCTACCACTAAGCCTGTATGCATCAACCCCATATTATCTTAAATTCTTGGGACATCATGAAAATATCTGAGTATAAAATGATAATATTAAATGATAACGCTTATTTCATTTTCTTTATATATTAATAGATTTTATTTATTTTTACTCTAATTAACTCAATTGAATTATAATTAAAATCAAGAACAAAGTTTTCAATTTAATATATATTATATACCTACTTTGTATTACGTAACATATTTTAAATGCGTAACAAACATTACTTAAACTGAAACGACAATTTTCTTGATTTACTTTGAAACTTTACGTCAAAACTCGTAGCAATTTGTAAGATCTGTCAGAAGCAGTTATAAATGTGTAAATAATTAATTACGAAGACATTGTGAAACAAAAGCTTAATATGTGCTAGTTATTTTTAGGATTCCGACATCAAAAGCTAAAGCGGAATTCTTAAAAGATCAATTTCTTGCTCGGTTATGTGTCTCTGTCCGTATAGTCAAGATTGTTTTTTTAATAAAAAAATCTTGATGTGCACTGTACAAGAACTTGTAAAAAGCTTAACTTCAAACTCTAAGTCCTCAGAAGGTAGGACGTTTTATGCTCTGTTACTGTGGTCATTTTCTATTAAGTACTTTTCATTGACCTAAAAGTATGAATTTAGTAGAAAATTTAAAGAAGTGAAAATTTAGAGTACATGCAAATGCAACAATGTCATTTCTGTTTTAGATATTTAAATTATGTAACCAATAGTTTGTAAATATTCCCTCTAAATGAGATTCTAATTCACATTCATGGGTTATTTTATCCAGCTTTACTGAAACATAGTTACAAATGATAAAGTAAGCACTTAAACAAAATTTAAGCAAAATGTAATTCTACCTGCCTTTAGTTGTACAAAACGGCTTAATTCTAAACATACAGCTCGGAATATTTCAAAGGATTTACATACAAATAATACAATTCTGATTTAGGTTTATTCAATAAGAATAATGTGATATTAATCTCACTTGCTTGAAATAGATCGAGAAAGTACTTATTCAATTGAATTTTTTATTTACATCTTCTTAACTTATATTTTTATACTGTAATTTATATATTATAACTACATAAATATTTGTAACATATACAGATAGACCTCTATGCCGGAAGAGAGAAGTGAAATTAATAGGTGCAGCACTACAAGAACCGTCCAAAGTAGAATGTGAAGTAGACGCTTTTCCGCCTCCAGACACCTTCGAGTGGACACTCAACAATTCAGCTGGCTCGATAAAGGTCGATCCGGTAAGTAGCCTTCAATGTAACCTTCAAAATATTGAGTTTAGTAAAATCTATTGTGATATTTATTTTTATCTTTACGCGCTTTGAAAGAAATAATAATTTGTAATTATAAACTATTTTATATTCAATATTGAAATGTAATTTTGTATTTATATTTAATAATGGGTATAATGCGATATGGAAAAATTGCGGTTTTTAAAGACCTAAATATTAAGCGTGAGATTAAGTGAACATTCTTACATAATATCATACTACCATGCTACAAAGGTGGCAACAACAAAAATAAATACACGTACATAAATTTTGATATAATAAACTACAATTAAAACAATGTAATAAGTAAATTCAAGTATATATACCGAATATAAAACTCAAAGACATACTTTTAAACCAATTTAAAAGAAATTAATTAAAAACAAATTACCCCTTTAATATTTCAATAAATAAAACACATTATTTATTACATTTTATGTATAAAATATCACAGTGAAAATAAAAAAATAAATAAAAAATCAGGTGGTTTGGATACGTTGAGAGAATGGCTGATGAAAGAATGGTACAAAAGACATGAAGCAGGAGTTAATAGTAAGAGGGTAGGGGGAGAACCGTGAGGTGAAAAAGGTGTCTATAGCTTTTGACGCTCCGTTTTCTCTGGTTACTGATAAATCGTAAAGATATATATGTATGTATCGAGGACCGTCGTGGCGCAGAGGCGTAAGCGTCTACTTGTTAAACGCGACGGTTTGTGGGTTCGATTCCTACTAGGGAAAGATGGATTTTTCTATTTCCATATTCTTCGCTCTGGCAACTAGGCAAAGCACGGCTTTGAGTTCCGCCACTCAACACGCAATGCCTCGAAAAAGGCGGAAAGCGGGGAAGAAGAAAGCAAGAAATAAGCAACGAAGTGTCTTAACACTGGGTTCCACGGTTCCTGCAGTTCCCTCTGCCCACCCTGCCATATGCGTAATAAACTTTAAAGCTAAAAATATGTAAATGTATGTTATAGTATTATATAATTATTATTTAATATGGATTATATATTTTTTTAACATTTCATAAAAAATTAAAAGACCTGAATTACCTAATAAAAACCCATTATGAAGTAAATTAAACAATTTCGACATTGAAGGTTAAAAGAAATTTAAAGACCAGCTATCATTCGACTCATTATAATAATTGTACTATCATTATTGTGGAACGTTTTGTTTGATATAATGTATTTGCTTAATTCTTTTATAGTTTTATTTGTGTTATTTAGTAAAACCTATTTGAATATCTATATAAATAAAAGTAAATGTAAAAGTTCTCTGTACAGTTTGATGATATTATTTGGTGTAGCTTTTTTGCTTAAATTTCATCACAAATTAATGAAACTATAATTTTTATTTTCGGACTCACAGCTCTTAGTGTAAAGGCAAAAAGTTTATTAAGTTAAGTTTAGGTTTGTAAATAATATGAAATAAAAAAAATATGATTAAATTTAAGTATTATATATAATTTATAAGTATGACTAAAAATATTTTAAATAAATATTGTATTCATAATTTCTTTGATATTAAATGAAAAAAATGATTCTTATAAATGGAATTTTCGACACAAGCGCTTTCTAGCATTTCTCGTAGCAGGACTCGATTCATCATCTCCTGGACACTATTCAAGTGCACGAATTCATGAATTGTATTCATTTTACTGTTCTCATAAAACAATTGTGACATTGGCATGTGCGACAATACTTAAATTGAGTAGAAAGCAAGAAGGGAAATGCAACGATTTTCTCTGTGATTAAATAATTTTGTCTCCGGATTGTATGTATGGTATGATCGTGTGGAATATATGTTAAATTAAACTAAAAATGCATATAGTTTAAAATAATTTCGTTAATATCATATTATAGCATATATAATAAAATATATTGTAACGAAAAACAGATGGTGTGTTGACTAGAGAGGGGAGTTGTTGTCGAGGAGGGGCGAGGAGGGGAGGTGCGTTGTGGAGAGGAGAGGAGAGGAGAGTAATATAAAATAGGCGGCGGTGTAGTGATTGGGGTTACTTTCGTTGCATAAGTCATCATATTAAGTTGTGAAACAGTGATTAAATAAGTTTAATATCATATGCAGTGTTTATTTTTTATCTACCGGCGTTATATATCAGAAGAGGGATTACCGCAAAATGAAGAGAACCCGTGAGGACCCTGGATATTCTTTACGAATAAAAAGGCACCGCGACTCACAAGTAAGTGAATCTAGTAAGAAATCTATGCCTGTTAAAGAATTGATAAAAAGGAGGGTAGATAAAGCAGTAAATCAACGTTTAAATAGTGAATTAAATATCAGATCTACAAAATTACAAAGTACAGAAAAATTAGTTCCTGATTACGATCCTGATAATCGTGATTTAAATATAAAAAGTTGGATTAAGAAAATTGAGCAATTAGGCGTAATTTATAATTGGAATGACGAAACTAAATCATTTATTTTGCAATCAAAGCTACAAGGACAGGCTAGACAATGGTTTAATAGATTGGATTCGTATGATTATTCGTGGGAACAATGGAAATCTATGATTATAAGGGCTTTTCCACGTCATCATGATTACGCATCTCTGTTAGATGAGCTCATGTCTAGAAAGAAACTCCCAACTGAATCTATGACAAAGTATTTTCAGGAAAAGTTAGCCATGTGCTACAGGTGCCAATTGAGTGATCAAGCCGCTGTATCCTGCATTGTACGTGGGCTGCCTCAAGAACTTCGAGCAAATGCACAAGCATTTCAATGTCATACTCCAGACGAGCTGTATGAAGGTTTTCTATCTGCCTTTGATTCTTATCAAAACAATTCACAGAGAACGCAAAACTATCCTGTCAAAACTGTTGGGTTTTCGAAAGCTTTGAACGCTGAAAGGTCTACCAGCCAGTTGGATAATACCAATACAAGAAAATCACCGGTCTGCTATCGCTGCAATGAGATAGGACACGTTGCCACTACCTGTAAGTTGCCTGATAGACGTAAATGTTTTAGATGTGGTAAACTAGGTCATGTGGCGAGCACGTGCACTGCTGATAGTGAACAGGTAACTTATAAGAAGGTACAGCTATTATCAAATTTAAACGATGTATACAAGAAAAATGTTCGTGTAAATGATGTACACATGAAAGCTTACATCGATACAGGGAGCGAGTTAAATGTTATCAACAAGAAGGCATCGGACGCACTTAAACTAAAGGTAAAGCCTACAAATACTGTTTTAAAGGGTTTTAATAATAGCTCTGTTCGTGCTATTGAAGAAGTTGAGTTCGATCTTTTAGTCGACAACGTGACTATTAAAACTTCTGCCGTAGTCACCGATGTTGATTTGGGAAATTTTGTTTTAATAATAGGACAAACTATTATTAATCGAGAAGATGTTATGTTATGCGTTTCTAAATACGGGGTCACCTTATCTAAAGTACCAAATATACCTAACGACTTAATGAATATCGATATGTGTGATGAAGCGAGCTGTTTCAGAGTTGAACTAATAGAAGATACAGTTGTACCCATTGGCGACAACCTGGTGAGGGTAAAAGTGAATGGAGCCGATTTAGGAAATTTTTGCACGAAGCCGAGACGAAACAGCATGGGCAACGTTGTTTACGCCATAGCGAGCACAGTACTCAAGGAAAGTGAAGGCTGTGTGAGGGACTGCAATATTGGATCGGACCCATATATTTGGAAAAAAGGGATGACGATTGCCAGAGCCGAGAAGTGTACAATTAATTTAGAGGTGAGTTCAAATCATTTAATTTTGAGGAGAGTTGAGATGAGTATTAATTTTAATCAGGAATTGGCAAATGTTGATGTTGGAGATGTTGACGAAAATTATTGAGTTAATTGAACTATTAAAATCGTACAAAAATTGTTTTGTTAGTACAAATGAGGAGATAGGTTGTACAAATTTAGGTGAAATGAAGATTGAACTTAATACTAGTAAGCCAATAGTTATTATCTTAATAAGTTGACGACTTAATTAGTGGTGGTATAGTTAGAGTCAAATTCAGAGTATGCATCTCCAATAATACTTGTGCGTAAGAAAAACGGTGATTATAGACTATGTGTTGGTTATAGGGATCTAATGCAATTACAGTATAGGATCGGATACCTAGGCCGCACATTGATGACCAATTGTCTAAATTATCAGGAAAAATTGTTTTACGAGTGTAGACTTGTTTTCTGGTTATCATCATATAAACTTCATTCGGACTCTATCAATAAGACGGCTTTTGTCATACCAGACGGACTATATGAATATCTGAGAGTACCATTTGAGTTACCCAACGCACCGTCAGTATTTATGCACGTTATTCAAAAATTAGTTAAACTTGTGGGTAGTAATGAAATTATTACTTTTATGGATGATATGTTGTTATCCACTTCTAATGTGACAGACCGTCTAAAATTACTGGAAAGAGTTCTTATTAAATTAAAAGAAGCTGATATAAAGTCAAATATGAAAAAGTGCGCATTTGTTAAATCTAGTGTATCCTTTCTCGGTCATGAAATTAGTGCGGATAGTATAAGGCCGGGTAACCAAAAAAAAAAACGCGGTATTTAATTTTCCTAAACCTACCAATTTACATTAGTTGCGTCGGTTCATGTAGTTATTTTAGAAATATATAAATAAATTCGCGATTATTGCAAAACCATTAACCGATTTAACAAAGACGTCATCAGAATGGGTACGGGGTGAAAGTCAAAACGAATGTTTCAATGAATTAAAGCAAAAATTATGTTCACGACCGGTTCTTGCCTTATATGATCCCTCCTTGCCTTGTGAAATTCATACAGACGCGAGCAAAAACGGTATAGCCGGTATTTTATTTCAGTACCAAAGTGAAAAAGAATTAAAGCCTGTATGCTATCTTAACAGAGTAACTTCGCGCGAAGAATCAATGTTTGAAATTAGAAGTATGAAAGGCATGCGTGGTTACAAAACGTTCTCTGGTATTGTGGGCGCCGATTTTCTTCGTACCTATAGAAGTGCCCCTGAGTGTAGTGAGACTAGTAGCGATGACGACATAGTTACTAGGGATGTTTTAATTGATTTATTGGAGAGCTAAAATCTTGTGTTTGCACCAATTGCGGTGCAATTGTTTCAGGATGGCCGACTGTAACGAAAAACAGATGGTGTGTTGACTAGAGAGGGGAGTTGTTGTCGAGGAGGGGCGAGGAGGGGAGGTGCGTTGTGGAGAGGAGAGGAGAGGAGAGTAATATAAAATAGGCGGCGGTGTAGTGATTGGGGTTACTTTCGTTGCATAAGTCATCATATTAAGTTGTGAAACAGTGATTAAATAAGTTTAATATCATATGCAGTGTTTATTTTTTATCTACCGGCGTTATAAATCTTTTAAAACGTGAAGCTTCATAAAATTACTTAATTCCGTTCTCTCAAGAGATTTCATGACATAGATTATGTAAGTAAATACAAAGGGCTGTCGCGAAAAGGTCGCAACTTTGGGAATACTTCCTGATTTTTTATGATACCACCCTTGGGCATAAGAAATTATTGAAAAGCGGATCTTTTCTTTGTTCTGTGATATAAACGGCTCCTTCTATTGAACTTTATTATTCAACATTGGTGTATTTCATATTCATTTTTACGATGAATAAATCAAAAATGTTTGATAGATTTGGGATTTAAATATATTTACTTTTGTATTTCAATCTGTACTTATAATATGCTTATTGCCTCTAGAAAAAGTACTTAATGATCCTAATTAGTATAGAACAGCATAATTTACCACTTTATCCCAAACAGGGTAACCTGAGAAAATAAAATAAAGAGACTTACAAGTAATCGCTTAATGTTTAACTCTACGCATGCCCTCAGGACAGTCCTAATTCTTTTGAAACTGCCTCCAGTATCAATGATATTATGTTTTCAAAGGTCACTCATTGATTTTACCTGTATTTATCTTGATTGTATTATACTTATTAAGCTATCGTATGTATATATTAGCAACGCACCAAGTCATTTCAGTTAACATAAATATAATAGAACAAATGATAATATACATGTACACTTTTTGTCAATATATACTTACTTTAGTATTAAGATACTCTGAGCCTATTGGAATATTGAATTGACTTTCGAAAAGATCCGTTTCTCGGCCCAAACTTTTTTCTGTTTTTAATATAATTTGAATAGTTATATTCTTCTTACTGAGAGGAGTTTTAATTATTTTTGTGGTGTACAGAATATGTTTTAAATAAAAATTTTGGAACACAACCATTCAAAGAGATATTACAATACGTATACGTACATTCATATAAAATGTTTTAAATTTAAGATATTATACTTTCATTGACGATACTTATTCCATCTCGTTGTAGGTTTGATGTCAATGTTAAATACTATATACAAGAAACATACTGTATCGAAAATTAGGCAAAAAATGCATAAATGAGTATTTTTACACTGCTTCTTATTCTACTCTATAAAAAGAACTTCTTTTATTTAAATTATACAACGGATTGGTTAAATATTATTGAGCCCAATGTCTCAATTACTTTGGTAGCTCGGTACAGTATTATTCTTAAGAGTACACAGATATATATATCTACTATATACTGAGAAATACATATATTTATCTTTATATTATATACGACAATTTCATGCGACAATGAGAATATTCTATATAACATAATGAACTAATTCTATATATTATGTTTTCCTTAGGATCGATTTACAGTGGACGCAAATTCTGGCAAGTCAGTACTAACTTACGTTCCAGTGTCTGACATAGACTATGGCACGCTATCGTGTCGTGCAACTAACCTCGCTGGACAACAAGGTTCACCCTGTATATACACCCTTCTACCTGCTACTAGGCCCGACCCACCTTCGAACTGTTCTGTGTATAATTTGACTGATGACTCATTGGATCTGACGTGTTTGGCAGGTAATTTAATTAACATAACTAGTTAAGTATATATATATATATATATATATATATATATATATATATATATATATATATATATATATATATATATATATATATATATATATATATATATATATATATATATATATATATATATATATATATATATATATATATATATATATATATATATATATATATATATATATATATATATATATATATATATATATATATATATATATATATATATATATATATATATATATATATATATATATATATATATATATATATATATATATATATATATATATATATATATATATATATATATATATATATATATATATATACGTACGTTAGAGGTAATTCATATTTAAAAAAAGTATAATATATACATATCTCATTGTTTTAACGTGGACACTACGAATTTCTTTGAATAACGAATGTTTGTAATAAAATGAAGATTAAAATTAATGGGAGAGACAGCCATTAGCTGAATTAAATTTTTATTATGACAAGTTTTTTGTCTAAAATGACGGTAAATTCTATAATTTCAAATTTATTTTCTTTCCAAATGGTAACTTATGAAACAATATAACAATGTCAGATTCTACTTCTTCAAATAAATTAAATCCACACTCTTCACTTTTGTTCTTAATTTTTGTGATAAATAATTTGTGTATAGGTTACGAAGGTGGCTTACAATGTGTCTTCATAGCTGAAGTATGGGCAAACGAAGGTCTTGTAACAAATTCTACAAACGGAGCAGCTGTATGGAATCTTAGAAGACTTGGTGCCAATAGGCAATTAAAATTAGTTGTATACGCAGCTAACAGTAGAGGCAGATCTGAGCATATTACTTTCACTGTTGAAACAGCACCCAGATTGTCACCAAGAACTGGTAAGTAAAGATGTTTATTAATATGTTTATTAATTTTTTTTCTCAATTTTCTACATAGGATAAGAAATTTTGTTTTTTTCGAAACATGCTAAAAATATTTACAAACAAAATAAAATAATTAACTTAACAGCTGATATCCATTTTTATTAAATATACAAACTCCATAACCAATTTAGTATTTGTTATTATTACAAAAAATGATGCCAATATTCTTGTAAAACTTTCATAAAGGAAATAATAAGACCCTTTTTTGACAAAACCAATGTACGAAGTTACAAAGCACACGAAATCCTTTTATAAACAGAGAATTCTCAGTTCTTGATCATTGCTCGTTTTGCCTTTTATCGTTTACGCTTTAACTGGATTCTTTTGTTGCAATCTGAATGCATTTTATATTATATTCATAAATAGAATAATTTAATAATTTACTACTTTGGTAGTACTAAATATATTTCTATTTTCTTTAAAGCTTTTACGATATTTTGACTTAAATACATTTTTAAAACGGATTTACAATTTAAAAAAGCTATTTTAAGAAAAATGTTATGAACCAAGCTCAGCACAAAATCTTTGTTCAAATGTATATAGAAAACTACGTTTTTGTTTTCTTTCAAACGTTTTCGTTATTTTATGGCAAATAGTTTGAAGAGTTTGAATTTTGTTTTATTCATTCTATTTTCTTTCATTTTGTAATTATAATATAATTTTCTTCTAATTACCTCTATTCTCTGTCCTCCGTTTTTGGCCTAATTTTCAAAAGAAAATTTTGTTAAATTCAACGCTTAAACTTATCTTCTTACCAGAGCGAGGGAATTAAACAATCCATTCCCCTAAGTATTAATCGAGTCCACGACATAATCACACACTATACCGCTGAGTCATCATGACGTGAACTACACAAGTGTATAAATTATATTTTTTTACACATCAATAATTGCTTTATTTTATCTATTTTGTTTAATTTAACTAAGAGTTTAAAAGCTGACTATGCATTTCCATTTGAAAGCAGTAATATTTATTACAATATTTTAGGGCGAGTTCTAAAATTCCTTGCCTAGTACTCACTAACGGTATACAAATAATGTGTCTGCGAAATTTCTAGATTCAGCGGTTTGATTTTGGTATCGATCAGACATACCCATGTCTGGTTTTAAATGTATTTCGCGAATATTATATATAATATTATCTGAATATCGTATAATATATTATATAAAATCCCATTTTTTTCGTTCCTCTTGTGATTTCAAAAAAATCTCCAATATTGATTTTAAAGTGTTTAACTACTTGTTATTTTTCTATTCTGAGTACATAGAAAAATGTTAAAGAAAACTTTTGAAAATCCTTATGCGTTCAAATTTGTATATATTGTTTTTAAGTATTTTTCTATCTCGCCTTAGTGCTCTTCTACACTTTTCAAGGGTTCTCGACAAGCCAAATTTTAGATTTTAACGCTAATATGCATTGCTGTGTTAGTCAATAATTTAGTAAGAGAGATACATCTTTAGATGTAAATATGATTTATCATATTTATATAAATCTGAGAAATATTTATATTTCTTATGAATTATATTTTCATGTTTTTAATGTTCTTCACATTTCTGCGAAGGTAAAAAGTGAACAAATTCAATGTGTATTTTCTTTAAAAATATTTTTCAACAATAGAATAAGCTATACCTACACACGTTTCATGAAACACGTATAGTCACTCGGTTACTTTTTGTATAAGACTTTTTGGTTCAGATTACAGAACCGAATAAATTTTTAGGAGACTAAATATCGAGCGTCTGGTGTGTAGTTTTGGTGTAGAGTATTTGAGATATGTAAAACGCTTTATTTGGTTACGAATGATGAAATGAATCAACGACTTATGTTACTAGCTGACCGGTTTAACTGATGATGAATTTCTAATTTAAATATTTTTTTCTGTAGCATATTTTTCAAACTTATATGTTGTTAGAAAATTAGGAGCTTTAGATTTTTAAACATGTAATAGTGAAAATAAGTAAGACAATCGTTATTTTTCAAAATGAGTACACGGAATTTTGCTTGTAATATGTGAGGAAAAATTAATTATTCCTCTTTTATTATTTTATTATTATAATTCAGTGTTTATTTTATTTATGTAGCTTACTTATTTGTAACTTAATCTGTAATTTTCCTTTCATATATCGTATATCTTATATTCATATATACAGTTATATTGTTTCTACGTTACCCTTTTAACCTTCTTGATCCCGGTAACTCAAATAGAGGCAGATTGGAAGGCAAGATTGATCTATAATATTATTAGAAAAGATTTTCCATGAATTAGGTTATTTTGGAAAGATATATACATGTTTAAATACAACATGGAAAAATTTGAACCCAGCAGGAAAAAAAAGTCTTTAAATATTTTTTCTATCCATATTTCTTTCTATATTTTTCTATATGTATGTACATACTCATCATTATTAATAAGTTAATAAATTTATTTATAAATTCTGATTGTAAACGCTATAATTGCTTAGTTGATTTTCGCTCGGTTAGAATAAATTTCAATATTTTTTACTTGTTCTACCTTCCGCATCTTAATAACTACTTCAACATCGAATATTTCTATACAAAATGTCTTACATAAGACACTGAAAGAGCTAAAAATACACTACTTTATATACCATCCAATCCAACACTAAGACAGCACCAAAACGAATAATCTTCAGAATGTCAACAGAAGTAATAACGTGTAATACAATTTTAAATACGCAAAAAGTTTCATACGCCCCGCTGTTTCGTCCCGTTGCGGTTGCATTTGCTTGCCGGATAACTTTTATTAGAAGTACTTTCATGGTCGGTAAAATTTTGAAAGTGTTTCGTTTTAACTGTTATTTTGTTGAAAAGCATAAGCAGACTTCACAATTTGTAATGCAAAGCAGTGCGACCAACTTTTCCTACTTGAAAGTTTTTTTTTGTTAGAAAACGAGATATTCTGTCCAGAGCATAATTGTAAAGGAGCGGTAGAATTGTGTTAGAACATACGAATTTACGGTGGAGGTTTGTTTCATTTTAGGTTAATTTTATTTTAGGACCCAGTTTTTAACCTTAATTTATTAGAAAAATGTAAAGATAATAAATATATTTTTAAAAAATATTATAAATATATACAACCAAGTGAAAAGTTTTATAACTTACTATAACTATATAAAATAAAAATAACTCTATATAGACAAGCTACAAATATTGACAATCATTTATTATGGAGGATGACAAACATTTATTATGTTGGTCCAGACTCAAAGCTGAGACGACTACTTTATTTATTTCTAAAGGAATATTTTATCCACACATTAATTAATTGATACAAAAACAAAAATTCTAATTAGTAGTTTTTTAGCTTCTGTTATCGATATATACTATATAAATATATGTATCTTACAATATCACAAAGTACCCAAAAACAAAATCCTTACTTATTCCATTAAAAAACCGTTCGTGATAGCGAATGTATGTTGAATATTTAAAAAATACTTCGACGCGAGAGGTATGTGTTTGTTTCCATTGTAACTGTAGAATACGTTAATATCTAGTTTGTTTTACATACACGTATTGCGCTTTAACGACTGAACGGACATTGAATTACAATATATATTTATACAAAAAGAATTCAAATTTGTTTCAACATTTTTGTTTATAGTTTGTAGCGTAGAATAATAACAGTAACAGTTTTTAGTTAACTTAAAGTAACTAATAATACTTAATAATGTAGGTATATATATATATATATATATATATATATATATATATATATATATATATATATATATATATATATATATATATATATATATATATATATATATATATATATATATATATATATATATATATATATATATATATATATATATATATATATATATATATATATATATATATATATATATATATATATATATATATATATATATATATATATATATATATATATATATATATATATATATATATATATATATATATATATATATATATATATATATATATATATCCGACCGACTATATAAATTGACATAAGGATAATAAGACAGAAATTGTGCTGCAAACTTGAAAGCTCCCCACAATTTAAGCTCTTTGAAGTTATACGTAATTATACAATTAAATTAAATTAATTGTACATTAATACATATTAAACGTGTTATGAATTTGATATAACCATCCATGATATCTGGAATTAGATCATCTTGTACATAATTTTGACACTGACTAATGATATGTCACGATAATTATTACGAATTCTGAATCACGAAGCTAAATCCCTTTCTTAACTTGGTAATTAATTAATGTTTACATTTTGTACGGATTTTGGATTTTCGTCTGTTTTAACAGATGTTGTAGTGTAGTAGGTAGTATTGTTAATGGTACCAGTTTGAATTTGAGTCGGCTAAAATTGGGTATAAATATTATTAAATTACTTGTCCCTACATTTTTAAGGATGGCCAGAAGCAAAAATCTTCAGTTATTACCATTGCAAGGTGATTATAATGATTAAATCGATCCCTCCATATCTCATAAGCATCATGGAAGTACATTAAAACATATCAATTTTGCTACTATCATTTTATTTTGTTTTTCTTCTCACGGTGTATCCCCTACATAGCAGGGCATGTGGAGGGAGCCACAGAAACCATGGGCACATTGAAAAGATCCCTCGTTCCCTGCTTTCTGCCTTCTTTAGAGGCATTGCTAATTGAGTTGTGGATTTCAACGCCGCGCTTATCAAGTTATCAGAGAGAAGAAAATGTAATTAATGAAAATCCATTCTTTCCAAGTCAAATCCACGAACTAGATAGAATCGAAACCACAAACCTTCTCGTTTACAGGCAGACGCTGCGGCAACGACTACGACAATCCTCATGTTATTATAAATCATAATAAAATGTTACAACCGAATACATAGATAAAGCTGCTGTTATTTACTAAAGTAATAACTATTTTAATTATAAAAACAAACAAAGAGAAGCTCAAATATTGTCTTTTGCATATGTCGCATACATACTTACTCATGTTTCCTAAATAGTATAATAGTTACTTTGAAATTTATTTATATGTACATCTAATACGTTTAAATAAAATTGATATATTTTTGTGTAACTTTAGAATAACTGTCTCCTTCAAAGTGATAATAGATATTTACACAGCACTAAAACACAGACTTTAATGGAAAGATATAGGAGATTATGATGAAAATATTACGCTACTTTTGATCTCAAAAACCCGCTGGCATGTATCTAATCAGATAAAACTATTGCATAATATTTGTGTTTATTTTTCATGAAGTAATTCCAAAAGAAAATTTATATATATTTTTTAAAGAAGATTTGTATATTTATACATAACAATATACACATATTATAGATAGATATAAAAACTTTATCGCACACGAATATAAAAACAGCAGAAAATATTAAAAAATAAACATACAGATGACAAACATATCTGATTTTTTTAAATCATCACAATAACAAGATATTCCATACTAATATTATTAATGCGAAAATCCATCTGTCTGTCTGTCACGCTTTCACTGAACCGATTGGATGAAATTTGGATTGAAAATACTTAAGGACGCGGAGTCCGACATAGTCTACTTTTTTTTCAAAAGTCAGCCCCTTAGAGATTAATATAGGGAATAAAATCACTTTACATACAACTGTGTTGAAAATATACGCGGATTAAGTCGCGAGCAAAAAACAAGTTTTCCATATAGTAAAAGCAGGTAAAGACGCGGGTAATTTGCTAGTACCAAGTAAATAGCGTCAGAACGAGATCATAATTAAATTATGAGTTTTGTACACTAAATTAACGATTTTCAAACTGGGCCACTTTACGTAAATGTTAATAAAAGGAAAATCATATAATAAATATGATAATTAGAAATTTAATACCAAAAACCTTCTCGAAGTTCCTCGAAAGTATTATCTCTCGATTATGAGAGGAGCGAATTTTGTTTATTATGTACAATTCAGAAATTAACGGTTTAGAGTAAAGTGGGTTTACTATATCGTTAATTTATAAATTTTGACCTAGATAATTGTAGGTTTGATCTTTCCTCGGGGAATTATATAAAAGTTTTTTGCTTGCGTAAAATTTTTCAATTCATTTTTAATGCAAATACAACCGATTGAGTTGAAATTTTGTACCAACGTTTGATTTGGATGACATATTCTAAATTTAACATGGCGGACACACAAGATGGCCGACGAGTTATTTTTATTTGGAAACCTTTTATATAAATTAGCTTTTGTTGATTTAATGAAGTAATATTCTTCATTTGTGATGCATTTATAACGTTCATTTGTTTTATATAAAGTTTGTTTAGGAATTTGATTGCCTCTATCTCGTCTGATTTACGGAAAATGCGGGAAATGCTTTTGTTCTTTATTATTTTCAATATAAAATTATATGAAATTATTTCAGCTAAAAAGTTTCATTTAAAATTTTTATATTATAAAAAAATAGATTGTTCTCACATTTGTCCATAAAAATAAAAAATGTCAATTTTCACATCTTGTGTTGTATTTATACGTCAGTTACAACTAATTTCAAAATTTTATAATTCAAAGTCAACAAGGGGAGTACTTTTTATTGGAAATAAAATGCGAAAAATACGCATATACACTCATATCTTTTAGTAACGTGGACTTAGAATTTTATTCAGTATTAGCTTCAGCTATCAAGTACTTATATTTACTCCTCTTGATGTATAAACTTCTTATTACAAATACAATTTTTTCAGTTCATAATTTCTTTTTAAAATACTTATGCAACAGACATTTTTCTCTTATTTATAAATTTTAATTATAATTCTGTAATTTGAAATACATTCAAATAGTTTACGACATCAAAATTACTAATTTGGACCTTAATTCAATCCCCGCCTAACGACAGCTAGGTAAAAGTGTAGGCGTTACCATTACCATGAAGATGGCCATTTGGCTTAAATTCGAGTATCAATTTCGTAGCCTAATCGAGTTGTGATGACAATGTTATTCTTATGTCATTTAAATTTTAAATTTTTGCAAAGTATTATATATTAATATGTATAAACTTACCGTTGGCCTCGACTGTGTCCAAGTTTGTAAAATTTATGTCGAGATGATTTTTCTGCCATCCTTACAGTATACTGTATAAAATTAAAAAAAAATCTTTATAAATAAACATTTAATACAAATATGAGCATACATTGAGATATATAAGAATATCCTTAAGTGACGAGTATATTTTTAAAAATTTGCTTATTTATGTTTTGTTTAACCATTTACGTCGAACGTCGTAGCACAGAGGCATAGCGATGGTCTGTAAGCGGGACGAATTATGGGTTGTCTCTGGGTGGTTGGATTTTTTTATTTTAATTTCTTTTCGCTCTGGTAACACAGTCAGTGCGGCGTTAAGTTTTGCCACTTGACACACAATGCCTTGAAAGACAAAAGGCAGACAGCAAAGTGCAGTGTTTTAACACTATGTTGTCATAGTTCCCTCGGTTCTCCCTATTATCCTGCGGGATAACGACTGAAGCTAAAATAAATGACAATATATGAAACAACTGATCCTAGAACCTCTCAACTTTGAGTTGGTTGAACACATTTGTTATAAATAATCTAAAATTTTATTTAGATATCTCATTTAAATTATATGTAAAACAAAACAATTTATTTTATGTACAGAACCACAAGAACCTTGGGAAGTGAACTGGGCGGTGGGTGGAGTGTTGGGTGCAGCACTCACTGTAGCGGTCATACTGTGTCTCGCCCTCATTGCTACAAGAATACGACATAGAGCTAGGGACTATGAAGGTAAGTCATTTTATTTATACTTTTAACTTTATTTATATTTATAAATATCAGTCTATCTTCAACTAGAACAAGATGTTACTTATTAGATTCTACTAAAATTTGTATTCGCAATTAAAATAAATTGGAAGCGTAAAAGGAGAAGCAAGTCACTAGGCCCTTTTCTTTCTGTCTATCTTGTCATACATAAATTGTATATTGCAATCATTATAGATTAAATCCAATAGAATACTTGTTTATTTTTTATAAAGGCTCTAAATACATAGTTATTAGTTTTGTTATACCTAAAACTTGAATATTTTTGTAAAAATTAAAAACAAACTGTTTGCCATTAGACTATAAATCGTCTTTGCAATGACCTCATACAAAGGAAGATAACGTCACCAATTTTAAATTATAAACACGATTTCTACTTACTTATTCAAAAACACGTCGATAGAGACCTCCTTTCTTAAAACGAAAATAATCCACGCTTGGAAAAAAAGATTAATTTAGAAACGTATCCTGAATATTTTCTGATTTTAAGGTAAATAGAGATTTCACCAACAAATGACATTTTTGTTTACATATTATATAACGTCATATTGTGTCCATATCACATTCGATATTTTAAATAAAAAAATAAAACTAGTTTTAATAATTTAGATTTTAAATGTGTATTGCATTTTTTAATACTTTCCAAATAAATAAGTCTATAATGAATAGATTACAAATAATATAAAATATAATGTATAGATTATTTAAAAAAAAATTGTTTAATTTGATAGTAGTATAAGACTTATCATTAAATATTTTAAAAGAAAATTTAATACTAACAAATAATTAATTCTATTCACAGTGACAATGCAATCAGCCAAGAACCAAAAAGCGACACTTCAGAAACGATCCTCCCCAGACGACCGCAACCCGGATCTCATTCCACTTAGTAAAGGTACTTATAACACTCATATTTCATTTTATAAAATTATAGAATAATATAATATAAAAAATTAGTGCGTGAACAATATCTTTGTTATATTCTTTTCGAAGCAATATTTTTGTTTTGTCGTAGTAAATTTTATTTCTAGACTAATCGAAATACACAAAATATGATTTATTACTAGCTTCTACATTATCCTTGAGGGAGTCTAATTTTTTTATCATTCCATCTTGCAACACTAATATATGTTTATCGGTTCTACCTACCAATATGAAGTACCTTAATTTTGGTGAAAAACGGAGAAGAGAAGAACGGAGAGAACGGATGTGTTCACACTACATAAAAGAGAAAAAGTATGAATAATGTAAAAGGAACATATTATTTTGAAGTATTTGAGAAAATATAATATTATTCATAAGAATCACGTTAAAATAAAGGGATAGTAAAGAAGCCTGTATTGTTTAAAATTAATTAGAAGGCTTTCTGCGTGTTTAATATGTTATGTTTAATGTAATGTTCGAGCTTTGTTCTTAGATATTCAATCTTTACTGTAAACAATGTTTAATATTAATTAATTTTGTAAAAGGCGGCTAGGATGAGAAATTGTGCTTTTAATGCTAAAGGTCTTTGTAGAATACGGTGGAGTAATTAAATTGATTCGAAATTTAAATACTGGCTTAACACATTTTGGTATAGGAAGTGGCTGAATAAGTTAAGCTCTTTTAATTTTAAATTTGATGGATGTGCAGATTTACTAAAGCTTTGTGCTTTTTCTAGAGATTTTTGGAGTTACACAATTGACAATTTACATTGATGCTAGTCGATACAGAAGTTTCTAACTAATTTGAAAGAAACATTTTACGATGTGACAGAAAACCTTAAAATGTCTGATCTAGAAGTTTATGGTTAATTCTAGCAATAAGTCAGTAAGCCATAAGTATAATTTGCTAGAATGTAGAGTTCAATATTCCTTAGGCGGTAGGCGTTCGTAAAATTAGTGAATTGATATGATATGTCTTGTGATTTTGATTACCAATATGATGAGGACCGCAAACGGAAATCTGTAAATGATAAAGAAATAAATTTCTTTATTCCTATATAGCTTTATTTAAAAGACTCTATTAATATTTTTTATGATTAGCATAAACCCGTCTTGGGGCTTACTGAACAGGTAAACGTGATACTCCGATATTCCTTACAAATTTTTTAGATTCAATTTATTTAAAACGATAAATAATATAAAAATGAGCATTATTATAACAGTATCTAGTACTCGTATCGTTGTTTAAGAGTGTATAAGTTATATTTGGTTGAAAAAGATTTTTTTTCACACAAAGCCACAAATTCTTTTTTTAAAGAGACCTTAAATTTCAATAATTCTTATACTTATATGACTTCTGCAATTTCGGCACTTGCCAGTTCGTATATATTACCCCTATTCCATCAACCACTTACTAGTTTCACAACCACAAATCCTCGTTATCAGGAGAAATATAACTTTGAACAAATTATACTATAATTTTAACAATGATTCACAAACTGAGCTTAACTGCACGAAAATACTCGATGACTATGAAATGTCTAATCAAATTCTATAAGAATTTGATCAAGCATTTTTGTTTATGAATCATCTCGATGTAACATTTACTATGTAACAAAAAAATATCAAAATTATTAAATGCGATTTGGAGATACAATGTTACAGTTAGACCAGAGACCCTCTAAATTACCCTTAGGCTCTTAGTACATTTTTTTCTTATCAAGGGTTGATTGGCAACTAATGTTAATAATTTAAATTGCAATTTAAATACTATAATGTATTAAAATAATTTGAAAAATAGAAGCCGAAGCTAAATCATAAAAAGAAGCATGAAATAAATTTTAATTGTCATTATTATATATATTAATAAAAATCTACCAAAATAACACTGAAACAGAATCAAGGGCCATTTATTTTTATACAGAACCTAAGCGGACCGCTCTTAAGATAAGATGGTATCGTTAGGCGTAATGCGAGCTCGAATTGGCCATCCTATATGGAAATCCCACATCTTTTTTATAATATTAAGCTTTTCATTTATTTAAGTCTTATTATTCTTAATGTTGGTATATCCAAATATATGTATAATGTTTATTTTATTTAGCTTTATTATGATATTACACTATAATCTTGAATTGTTATAGGTATCTTATACTATTCTAGTATCATAAAACAAATAAAATGATCTCAGACTAGTGCACTGCAAGGCTTTAGACTGTATTAGATCTTGCTTAGTGATTTCGATGCATCCACGTAACTATGTCTTTTGTACCATATGCCGTATTAATAATAGTAGTTATTAGTTCAATTTATATTCTCAAGGATGCTAATAATATAATTTTAAGAGAGTAAGAACAATATAATAATCTATAGACTCATATAGATACATACACACATAGATTCACGCTTTATCCTTAGCGGTGTAGCCAGAGAACGGAGCGTCAAAAGCTGCCGTCCCTGCATCCTCTCGCCTCGTCTACTGTTATTAACCTGCTGCTAACATTCATACATGCATCCCGGGAGGTCTTCATGCTATTTATGTGAATTTTCTGAAGAAAGATCACGTAAAATGAAAGATAATGGAGTATCTCCATTATTATTTTTTTGAAAGTTGAGTGAGGTCACACCTCTCTTACCACTCACTTTTGCTTCAATATCTTTTATACTATTCTGGAATCACTTATACCTTGACGTGCCCAAACCAACTGATAACGTTCTTCTGCAGTCTTATCGTGAGGTCGTCACTAATATCCCTTCGTTGCGGATTCGGTCAACTGGACCGACTCAGCATACCCTCCGAAGGGATCGCATCTTCACTGCGTAGCCATATAACATCGTCGGCACCAGAACTGCTTGCAGAACTTGTGTACGGCCAAACGATCTACCGTCTCAACAAAACACCTAAAGATTTAGTCATTCTTTTACTGGCAGCAACACGTCTTTACACATCAATTTTTTATCTACCATCTCTATTTAACATACATCCCAAGTATACTACTTTATTTACTTATTTTAACGATTTTCCATTAAGAAAAAAAATTATCCTCTCTTCGTCTCTTCCAAATACCACAACTTTAATCTAACTTGCATACAGCATTGCATTTATTGCCTGCATTGCTTAGACTATTAGCTTCACACCCATATTTCTGAATGATGGCCAATTCCTGCAACTCAACTCTGATGATGCAATAAGCACTGCATCACCTGCGTACAAAAAGATATTTAGATTCAAGTCACTCGCTTTTACTCTTATGTATGACTCCCATGTCCTGCATTTACCAGGCGTTGCATTTCGGGAATAAAAATATTATCTTGTTAGACTTAGTTTTGTATACGTATTGCAAAATGTACTTATATAATAAAAATGAGTACATATTGAGTATTTATGTATTTAATAAATCTTAAATTGATATATATCAATTTTAAAACCTCCAAACTGCTACAGTTTGCATTATCATACAGACCAACGTATAGGTACATACAATCATTACAATAGAAATGGTTTGTAAAACTGAATTTACATAATAAAATGGAACTTAGCAAATATTTAGGTTACGACGAAACTAATGAGTACTTTCGTTTACGACTGCATTTACATTGAGGAAAACGATTTTGTTCATAGCAATATTAGAGGCAGAAAACGTTTTGAAGCACACAGTTTATATATTGTTTGAAATCTATAGTATAAGAATAAAAATATTTTATGTTTTTTTATATTATATTCAATTTGTATTTAAATGTATGTAAACATACAATTTACGAAAGTAGCCTATTGTTATATGTTATTCCCTCTTATTTTCTTCAATAACAAAGTGTTTTTTATATATGCTCTTTATATGCTCTTTATACAAAGCAAAGGAAATGGAAAATATGAAATCAACTTCACTAGAATGGAAATCTATCTTTCAAACCTTCCCGTTTTCAGGCAGATGGCCTCATCGCTACGAAAGTCCCCGATTATTTTTATTTTTTATTTTGTTTTTATATTAGTAAATTCATATATGCCCATATCAGAAGGTCCATTCTCTACATTTGATTGTTTTATTGCTTTTAAAAATGGCTAACGATGTCACTAACAATAGATGAAATATTTATGCATAATGAATAAGTAAGCGTCCGCATGTAAACGCGACGGTTTCTGACGGACTAGGCAAAGCGCGGCGTAGAGTTCCGCCACTCAACACGCAATGCCTTGAAAAAGGCGGAAAGCGGAGACGGAAAAAAAGCAGGAATTAAGCAACGGAGTGTCTTAACACTAGGTTCCCACGGTCCCTGCAGTTCCCTCTTCTTACCCTGCCATGTGCGGGATAAAGCGTGAAGCTATAAAAAAAAAGGATAGTCTTACAATTTCACATTGAAACAGTAAGAAATAACTTTAAAATTCAAGCAACATTGTTTTATTTATTTCTTGCCACAATTTATGAAGCTATAATTAATTATAATATGGCAACAGTATCCTTGTTATAAATACCTTTAGACAAACTGTACTAACTCTAAATTCTACCAATTCTATTGTACCGAACAGTAATATTTCACAACTTTCCTTATTAACCGAGCAAACTACGATGAAATCTTTTCATCTTTTGATAAGGGCACTAACTAAGAAGCTTTACGATCTTCATTTTGCACTTGAAGTGACGCTCGGGTAATTGTTTTCTTAAAGTACATCCTTTTTGTAGATGAAATTTCAAGTTGGCTTAAGTTAAGCTGTTTTTGAGTTTATGTGCGAAAAATTTGTCTGCAGAGTATTTTTTGGGAAATTTAATAGATACTCTTCTCTCCACCTTTACTGACTGTACTGATATGTATAGGGTAAAACGAGTTGCTCAAAAATGCGTCATATAATTTAGATTTATAAGAAAAATATAATGTTGATTTTAAACAGCTTTTGTTAGGGAATTGATAGGTTCAGAGTTTTAAGTGCTGTAAACTCTAGACTTTTATAAAATATTAAGTTAAATGAATTTTTAAAACAAATTTATTACACTTAGTAACACATTACTTCTTATAAACTTAAATAACTAAACTTATTATTTAAGCATAAAATACAAAGTAAACAACTAAAGTACAGTACATTTAATCTTCACGAATCACTAGAGACGCTTCTAATCTCTTAAATTCGAGTAACTTTTCTTTTGAAAAATCTTATGAAAAATAACTAAAAGCTCACCCAATCACAATGCTAGATAAATTCTAAAAATGGTATTCGTAATTCCAATCTATAGTATGTGCAGTAAACCTGTACAACGCAGATGTTATTAGACAAAGTGCTCTATAAATCGTGAACAATCCATAGTTGTGTACGATTCAAAATGCTAGATTTAACTCAAATTGATGTAGAACATTTAGGAGTTGTCGAAATATACAAGATGCTTGTGAATTTGATTTCTAATTTCAACTTAATATCGTATTAAACATTGTTTTCATTCCATCATATTATATTTGTTGTTAAAAATATTGTCTTATAAATAGGACTGGAAATGTAACAGAAGCGAAAATAAAGACAAGAAATCAAAAAGATAGTATCTTCATAGACCTTCTCGCTTAAAGAAAAGTAGAGTGAACACACAAAATGCACGTGAAAAATTGTAGCATTACCTTGTCCTGAGTATATCCGCATAGTCGGTTTTTATATTACGACATATATTTATTTCTTATATTACGATTTAGTTTTTATATTACGACATATATTTAAATTAACTCCCTCTTTTGACAAAGTGGTATATATAAAAAATATATACTTTTTACCCAATCAAGCGCTACGTAGACGTTGTTAGACAAACTGCCCTGTAATTTGCGAGTCGATCCATTGTACTGTCGACTCTAAAACTTTGCTTATTAACCGAACAAACGCTGGAATCTTTTCATCTTCAATTAGGAACGCTAATGTAAGAAGTTTTACTTATTTTTGTTGTTTATTTTTCAATTTTAATTTGAATACCATCTTTTAGTTGAGGATATTTCTTTATAAATTAAATAAAAGTGCATAAAACATCGTAAATTATATTAATTCATGAAATTAATTTATTTGAGGAATAAGTTCATAATATATTTAGAAAACTTTTTTTTACTTTCACGCTTTATCCCGCATATTGCAGGGTAGGCAGAGGGAACAGCAGTAACTATATGAACCTAGTGTTAAGACACTCCGTTGCTTAGTTCCTGCTGCGTGTTGAGTGGCGGAACTCAACGCCGTGCTTTGCCTATATAGAAAGCAGAAGGAGTTAAAGTTATTTTTTAAAGAGAAACATCAAAATCACGTAGATCGCATGTTTCAAAAATATTCATTCGACAGAAAATTTATGTTAAATTTATGCACATATCACGTAAAAACAATATTTTAGCGTAGTTCCCTTTCAACAACGTTGAGTGCTTGCAATAGCCATAATTAATATGATTTCAACATTTTTATAGTTTTTGTCATCTAAGACTACCCCTCTTTTTAAGAGACACTTAACTATTTACATACATAATAACTAATTTGTAAATTACATAGATATATAGAAAATATTTATTGCACACCAACTTAGAGTGCAATAAAGTTTTCATTTACCTTAAAAAAAAATATATAAACAAACATATAAATTGAACAAAGGCGTTCTTATTGGTAATCGCAATTTTTGACAGACACCTGAGAAAGGAATGTAATTTTAATGAAAATGTGCTAAAGCAAATTACGGATATCATTAAAAATCAAAATGGTTAATTTACCTCACTCTAGGCTTAGCAGACCAAAAACAATTTTTCATTTAAATGTAAGTTAAATGCAACAAATAAAATATTGTAAACATTAGAAAGGAGGGGTTATTATAAAACAATTAATTTTATTGTAATAGTTCTATAGATTTATCAGTTTTATTGGCGTCGTAGAAAGCTTAGTAAATTATATTGATTTAAGTTCTACACTTAAAGTTAATATATATAGGTACTTTGTCATCTACTTTGTACTCTCTAGTACTTCGGGTCAAGTGGTGTAATCTAACGCGCACTATCTTACCACACTATTTAGTCTATAATATGTCAAAGGTTTTATATATATATATATATATATATATATATATATATATATATATATATATATATATATATATATATATATATATATATATATATATATATATATATATATATATATATATATATATATATATATATATATATATATATATATATATATATATATATATATATATATATATATATATCTGAGATTCAGATCTTAATACAATTACAAGTACACTTAACGATTCAGAGCGTATGTGAGACCGAGTTCACGTTAATGACTGTGTTACGGTTGTTTGTTATGTTTGTTATGTAACTTGCGTGTTTGTTTCAAGGTGATGCTTAACTAGGCTTTGACCTCTTTATAATAAGAACATAATATATGTATAATATATATAAATTTGTATACAGTTATACTTGGAGATTATGTTAATAGTTTCAATTACAATTCTTGTCAGTAATTTCTATTGCCTTTTCGGACGATATTACATGCAAAAGACAGTTATGTAGCTGTGCTATGTATGTAGCTTAATTAGCTAGAACGTTTTATTTATATCCAAAAAGTGCGAAATCCTGCTCCGTTTAAAACGATGCAAATCTGAATTTCCATCTGTAAATTAGCTTAGGATGCTGTCAATTTTCTGAAGTGTCGTATGAGACACATGGCTCTAATTGTATACCTAACATAAGGACACAATATTGGTATTTAAATTTCTTTTAATTTTCAGTCTGCTTAAATTAATCGAAGAACTACTCGATGCCATATAACAATGAAAATGTTTCAAAAAAGTGTAAAAAAATTGAAAATATAGAATATACATTTAAGTTCTATCAGAAAAAGAAGTCATTTATTTTATTATTGTAGTATACACTCGCTCTCTTCAGATGCTGTAATAATAGATTTAAATCATGACAAAGCTGTGAGATAAATTATTATTTTAAAGCCATTGTGCTTGTGCTGTGTTGAGTCACGCTTCGGAAATTTGCTTTTTAACTTACGAATTAATCTTCTCATATTGTTTTTAGAATATTTAGTAAGTTGTTTCTTTCTTTTCCACAATACTTAGAGTAAGAAAGAAATAGCTTTATAGCTTCACCTCTTATTCTACAAAATGAAAAGTTGAAAGTCAAAGCTTTCAATTGCATATAACATTTTAATTCTATATTTAAATACTAAAATATCCATAAGCACACAAAATATAAACCATTTATGTTTTGACATATTTTTTTGTTTTTCATTATATCCTTGTTTGAATCCTAATTACTTGTAGTAAATTTAAAGTTTTATTTACAATAATTAAAGTACTAACAATACTTTAAGAAATAAATAATAATATAAAAGTGAGTGAAGTTTCTTCGTAATATTTAATGTTTATTTATAATATATAACAATAATAAGCTAAATAAAATAATAATTTAACTATAAATAAATAATATTTGCAAGAATATAAACCTAAAATATCGACAGAAGTTGGCGGTACAATACAATTCGTAATGTAAAACGAAATGATGAATGCCTAAACTTTTTGCGGTAATCTATCAATCTTATAACTGAAATATATAATGGAATATTGAAAAAAATGTCAAACGTGTTAATATTTAGTACAAGTATGTATAGTTTTGGTAATCTATATTAATATAATAAAACTAAAGATGTTCTTTGGTTGGACTTGCTTATTCTCTTGAGAACTTCGGAAAAACATTTGTTTGAATAACATATACATAACCATGTTCGAGAATATCTTCGATATTTTCAACGGTCTCAAAAGTCAATCGAGATCTACCCACTAAGACACTCGTCCCTCACTTTCCTGCCTTTTACGATTGAATGAGTAGTAACTTAACGCCCCGCTTGCCTCTGTGAACGAAGTTGGACAAAGAAAATAGAAATGGAATAGTCCATCCTGTCCGAGTGGAAATCGAACTCACTAACCGTTAGATTACAAGCAAACGCTTCTCGTCTAGTGCCACGACGATCCTCAGAGAAATTCTTTACGAAGATCTTTTATTTTAAGTCTCCGTGTAATGATAGTACGTATTCATTGACTGTACCTATATAAGTATTTTGAAAATATTTCTTCTGGATGAGAATTAAGCCCATGATTAATTACCATTATCAATTACATAGTATTCAATTTAAAGATACCTATATCACGTTTCTATGATAATGTAATATATTTTACTACTTTATCCTCGGAACATGTCAACACTATTTAATCTAGCTTTCCTCTTAAAGTTATCACCGTACTAAACAGACAAGAAGTATGAGAGATCGTCACAAGAGATTTGAGGTTGCCGCTTGCTTAGTTCAAGAAATTTGAATCGCTCTATTCAAATGAATGTCACTCTAGTTAGAAAGCTCAAAGTTCATAACATTAATCATTAGCGTTAATGTCTACTACTATTTACTTAGTAAAAGCTCCAGTCTCACTATGATGTTAAATTTTATATATATATATATATATATATATATATATATATATATATATATATATATATATATATATATATATATATATATATATATATATATATATATATATATATATATATATATATATATATATATATATATATATATATATATATATATATATATATATATATATATATATATATATATATATATATATATATATATATATATATATATATTATAGCGTTGAAATCCGCACTAATTCAAAACAAAATGTCTCAAAAAATATATTGTAGGAATTAGTTTTTAATAGTTTAATATGAGCTTATTAACTAAGCTCTTAATTTTTTTATTCTATTGATACCATTATTTATACGTTGTTATTATGCTTTATTTAAAAGATTATAAATATTTTTTTCTAGTACGTGATTCTGATGATTTGAGTGATTCTGGTACGGGCAATCATAACCATTGAGGTGACTGCTTCAGTCCCTTACTGTTGTTGAGTTGGAGTCAAGGTCTAACAGAAACATACTTAATAGTAATAAGCGTACATATATATATATATATATATATATATATATATATATATATATATATATATATATATATATATATATATATATATATATATATATATATATATATATATATATATATATATATATATATATATATATATATATATATATATATATATATATATATATATATGTACGCTTATTACTATTAAGTATGTTTCTGTTAGACCTTGACTCCAACTCAACAACAGTAAGGGACTGAAGCAGTCACCTCAATGGTTATGATTGCCCGTACCAGAATCACTCAAATCATCAGAATCACGTACTAGAAAAAAATATTTATAACCTTTTAAATAAAGCATAATAACAACGTATAAATAATGGTATCAATAGAATAAAAAAATTAAGAGCTTAGTTAATAAGCTCATATTAAACTATTAAAAACTAATTCCTACAATATATTTTTTGAGACATTTTGTTTTGAATTAGTGCGGATTTCAACGCTGCAATTCGTCTTCTATTGGAAAGAAATGAAAATATTATGAATATAGTCACTGCCTTAAGAGGATATCGAACCCACATTAGAAAGTATACAATCGATAATAATATCACTATATAACTTATATAAATCAAACGTAAACTTTAAAATTGGTAAGACTAATTTTCTCAGAAATTTGTACATTCTGACAAGCATTATAACTAGATATGGTATAAATTTAGTATTCAAACTCTATGAATAAATTACTCTACTGTATTTGCTTGTATAGCTATATACGTATAATACTTATGCAATATATTTAAATATTTGTATATATTTTTATTATTTTTCTTTATATCTAACACATTGCTGGATAAGTAGAGAATCTAGGTTCAAAAAGTCTCGATTTTTCGCCCAATTTCATATTGCATTGCATTGCATATTGGCAGCATTACTCTTGCCAAAGGCAATGATTGTAGTTAGTTCATTTCAAAGAGAATAAATATGTCATTAAAAATAACAACAACAAGTTTTCTTTATGTTTAAAAAGTATATTTGAAAATAATTTCAAAATATATTGTACATATACATATATATACATAAATGTGTGTGTAATATGGTAATATAGAAATACGTCTCTACACATTATTGTGTATTTTTATTTAAAAATAATATTAAATTATATATACGAGTGAGGAAATGTTGTAAATTATTCCTTCTACTAATTGTATTTATATAATTCGCAAATGTACGTGAAATTTGTATAATATACATCGCTAATGTGTTACCTTATATCTAATCTGTTAATGGAGTAAGATGGAGGCAACCCTTGGTTTCCATTGAATAAGGCGATAAATTTGCCATTTTGATGCCTCAATAACTAAACGTTGTAGGTTCAAATAACAAATAGAAAAGTTTTAATTTTAAGTGTAAATTTAGAGTATTTTTATGCGTTTATTTTATATGTATACATATTTGACACTAAATTTGTTTGAGTAAAAAATAGATGAATAAACAGAGTGTATGATAAAATGTGAAAAATGTTATAACTACGCAAGTTTTTTTAGTGATTAAATTTTAACGCGTAGTCGCCCATTTGTCAACAGTTAAGGTATCTTTTTATATAAAATATACTGAAAGCCAAGAATTTATAAGAATGACTACAATTTTATATATAAAAGGTGTCAAATATCGAGAGACACGTAAATAAAACAATTCAGTTGTTTACATTAACCCGGTCGTGATTCGAGGCGAAATGAATCCCCAGTGCAAGTAGCGATCGATGGCCTCCCTCAGGCCACAGTAGATAATTACTTCACAAGGTGTGAGAGCGTTAAATAAGTTTATTTTTTATGCATATTAGTGCTTACTTATGTTTCTCTGTTACTTCCGTTTATACATGTATTATATACAGCCTAATAAATAGCAATCAAGTGTCACATATTATCCCCAAAATAGTAAAAGAAAATGTGGTAAGTGAAAGTATATACTTACTTTCTTCATCAATTATTAAGTCGTTAGGTATTGAGTGACGGAACTCAACGTCACACAATTACTGCTTAAAATAGATACAACTCTTTTTCTTTCAAATATACTCTGACATGGGAAGGTTAGACGTAGAAGTTAATCACCATTAACAATAATTAATAGTTTTATTCTATAAAACACACACATATATATATATATATATATATATATATATATATATATATATATATATATATATATATATATATATATATATATATATATATATATATATATATATATATATATATATATAAGCACATATGTACATAATTTACTATTGATCTAACCTGAATTTATAAAAACCAACATTTACCTTTCAAAATGATAATCTTAAACAAAAACAAAAAACAAATATTTAATTTGTCTGAAAATACAAACAGATTTCAAACCTAATTACAACAGAGCTTTTCACTTGAAAATAGATTTTTATATCATGTTACAGTTGAGAGTTGTTTGGATATGTGTAATTTTCACATATGCTAACAAAAATATGAACTTTATATGTTGAAATGAAAGTATTTTATTTCATACTAAAGTAAACATATTTGTAAATTGTAATGTTACTTTGAATTTCATGAACATTTTACTTAATATAATCACTAATATACAGATACATGTTTGTATATACGTGAATACGTACTAATATTTGTAGGTAACTGGCAACCCTTCAGGCAAAATATTCATCAAATAGAGCTCTAAATGTTAATATAAGGTATATGTAATTACGAATTGTGATGTCGTACAAACGTGTCTACTTCGGAGCTCTGATTTCAAACAGTACAGACCGTGCAGCAAATAACAAGTGCGCGTCTATTTCAAGATGAGCCTTGAATAAGCTATAAAAATCTGTGTTTTCATAGATTTTTATAGCATCAAAACTATTTATTTTATTCTATAGTTTCTCATAATTTTTTGTCTCTAGGTATGAAAGTGGAGAAGATTATTTTGGACTACATTGAGTACTAATATGTTCGTTTGTTTAGTACTATAGATTAAACAACCTTTGACGAACCAAGCGTGCACTCATCCTTTCTTGTCAAGGAGACATTTCTAGGAAGAATTAAAACACCAAGCAACGCGTTTGCTAGGCAGTCTAAAGTTCGTTCATCTATGTGAGTGACATCGCGTCATAAAGTCCCAGCGGTGGACTTGAGTGACGATGATCAAACAGAAACGACAAAGAAAAATAATTGTATAAATTATAATAAATTTGAAAACTGACGAGCTAATAGGATTGTAGAGTTAGAATAAATTTTATAATATTTGAAGCTATTTCAAACAATGAAACTACAATAGTGCAGAGATTATGGTTTCAATTTCCACTTGGTGGTCTTGTACGTTTTGCAATTTTGATGATCAAAACGTGACGTTGTGTTTTTCCACGTGAAACACAATGTTTCAAAACTTGGTAACGGAGTATCTTAATTTTTAAATCTAGTTTCCCTCTGCCAAAATCTCTCAATTTATTGAAAAATACAAGTCAACAGAATTGAATGAAAAGAAACAATTTTAACCAACTGGCTTTCTCTTTTATAATGTGTCCGAGTGCGGAAATCAACTAATCCATTCGACAACCCTGGGCGGCAATTTTATGCCTGTTAAAGTTTTGCCATGTCTGTCGTTCTATGTAGTAATCGTTTTTTTAAACATTAATGTTCTAAGAAAAATAAAAAGAATCTGGATGATTTTTTTTATTCGAAACTAGCATTCGGATCCATTGGTTAGCTCTGAGGTTTTTTTTAATTTTAAATTTATCTATTGGATATGTATCTTTGGTTATGTTTTGTTATATTTCCTTAGTTGTAGAATCTGTAAATTTAACGCAATTGAGGTTTGTATTAGTAATTTGACATTCTATCCAAAAATATTATGATATATAAACAATATGGTACTAGAGGGTTACCCGCATACACACGCTAATTTTACTAGCTAAAAACTTCAGGAATGGTAAAGCTAGAAATCTTTTTTTCTTAAAGGCTGGAAGTTTTGAGAATTAAACGGTTCAAGTTCGAACATCGGTTATATTTTTCATAATTTGAGTTTTAAACATTTTAAGATGGTACGATTTAACCAAAAGTAAAATTCTGGATCATTTTTGAATATCTTTGGAATCGTTATTTATAACTATAATTTATAAATATAATTTAAAAAAGCAACAGTTGAGTTTCTGGCTGGTTTCTCTATCAGTACCTGCTGTCAGAGCCATTGGCAATTTCCTGTAGGCCTCACAAAACTGACAGTTTCCAGTACATCGACAATGTAAAAATTTTCATAATCACCGAATATAATAAAGAATATTTTGAATTATGACTTCATAACAATATATCAATATATTATAATTGTTAAGTCATTCGATACAATATCATCAATCCATAACTTGTGTAAGTAGCAATTATATTTTGAATGAAAATATTTTCTTGCATTTTAATAGATTCGTTAAGCTTTTTTCCTGAAAAACCAACCGTGTTCATTTCCATATTATATGTAATGCAAAATTTTACTTTAAAATGAATATGTAAAGTAAAATAAACTAGTTATGTAATATATATATATTCCTCACGAGAATGTGTTAAATTGATCGTAATGATCCATTTTACAGTTTTCAGAGAATGTAAAATTCACACGTACATAATATACAAAACTGTTCTTCCTTTACATATTTCTTTTTATTTATGGAGTGAGGACAAAATATTTTTGAACAAATGTAAGAAATAGGTATAAACAATTTACAATCTACCCACACTATAGCTATCTACCTATATGTGAAATCTAATGACATAGTACACTATCCACTTAACTACCTTCGTATAGATTTGTTACTGGGAACTCATGTAGATGCTATTGTACTAAGTAAGCTTCGTAACGTACTAGATTTGATATAAGCCTTGAATTTACATACATATAACAGTTAAATAAATTAATTTAAATTGCTAGTGATTTGTATGTTTGTTTTTACATATGAGTGAATATATTTAAATCTTTATCAGTATACTTTGCTTTGTTTTATAGTGTATGTTAACTTGTTTTTTTTTCGTATGTATAGACTACAGAAACAGATTATATTTATAATGTGACGTATTGTTTTCATTCTCTCCTTTTAAAGACAAAGTGTGGCGTTAAGTTCCAAAATTGAGGACCGTCGTGGCGCAGAGGCGCAACGTCTGCCTATAACGCGACGGTTACTGGGTTCGATCCCCAGACGGAAAAGATGGATTTTTCTATTTCCATTTTCTTCGCTCTGGCATCTAAGGCAAAGCGCGGCGTTGAGTTCCGCCACTCTACACGCAATGCCTCAAAAACGGCGGAAAGTGGGGACGGAGTAAGCAGGAACTAAGTAACGGAGTGTCTTAATACTAGGTTCTTATGGTTCCTGCAGTTCCCTCTGCCTACCCTGCCATGTGCGGGATAAAGCGTGAAGCTAAAATTTAAATCAACATGCAATATTTCAAAATCGATTTTTAATTTTAGAACGAGTTACCTTAATACTTATTTCTCCTTATAGGTGTGTTAGTGTATATATTTATTGTAGACTTACATTATTCATTTATTTCCATTTGAATATTGTCTTCTAAGAAAAAGTAAAGAATACATACATTAGATATTTTAGTGTATTTTTATAGTGTTAATTCACACCGAGAATAGAAAAAATACTTAAAGAAAACATAAAAATTTGAACGCAGTGGTACTCGAACCTGCGCCGTGCACGGTTCGCAAGAGGATGCGAGTTCGAGTCCCACTGCGTTCAAATTATTATATGTTTTTTTTATGTATACATATATTAGCTTTAACAGAGGAAAATTACTGTTGAGATACTCTGGTCTAATTTGCGTCAAATTTCCAAGTCCTTTTTTTGGATTCCACAGTTTTTGAATAGAAACCGAACTCAAAAACGCCGCGTTGTCAAAAGCTACACAACATTCATCAATAATTATGATTAATTATAAGATACAAAATTATCAACATACAAATATTTTTTACCTTATAATATGTAAAAATAATGATTACGCATCAAAAATCACGATATAAACAAAAGAAATAGCGTAAAAGTTTAGTGTAAATAAGATAAAATAAATTATTATACAACACGAACACATATTATACAACACGAACTTTAAACTTAAAACCAAAAAGGCTGTATTAACCTGTTGTTTATTTATGTTAGGTATAGATTGTCAGCCGGAACCTCCGCAATATTCAACAGTTATAGCAAAATCAGAAGCAAAGAATTCCACCAGCTGTCACAGTATCGCGCGCTCGCACTCCCCCACCTCACCGTCTACACCACACGAGTTACCAGTAAGTTTGAAATAGTATTTAAAATTGCTTATTAAAATACTATACTACTAGATTAAATTTAATTTATATGTATATGTATTATATTAACTTTGATAAGACAAAGTGCAGCGTTAACTTGCACCAATGTACAATATTTTAAAAATTTTACAGAATATGGAAAAATAGTGTTATAACGTAATAAGAACTTTGATTTTCGAGTTTTTTATATTAGTTTGCAATAGTCTGTGGTCACGGTTATAGTATAATAAAAATTCTAATATATACGAATAATTCGTTTAAATTGTTTTATTTAAAATGTTCTTGTATGATAAGATGATAAATGTATAAAATAATAAGACCACGTTCAAGCTCTTATTAGTAAGGTGGTGGAATTAACGCGACGCGACAATCTTACCATAGTGACTAAAATTTACAGACTACACATCCAAACCGTTTGTATTGTCATTCGAAGGTGCATACTTTTCATTTACATAATTTTATAATTTTATATATAAAATATTTATGAATGTATTAAAATATAGTTGTTGTTATGTATGTTAACATTTTTATATATATCTTGTATATTTGGTTAATTATAAATTGTAATTTAGTTATTAATAAATTTTATTCTTAAACTTTTATTTTATTTGTTTGAACAAGAGAGACCTATGTTCCTTTTTTAAAAATAGTTTTTATTTTTATAATTATATTTTTTCTTACCCAAAATCACGTAAGTTCTAATTTCTATGAATTTGTTTATGCATTGGCTTCTCAAATGGAATGTTAATCAATATTATTTGTTTTAATATTTATTAAAATAATAACTAATTATTTAATTATTTATTATATCATAAGAGCAGAGATATAAAAATATATATTTTTAAATATTTTTAATTTTTTTTTAATCTATTTACTTAATTGAATATTCAGTGAAGTGATATCTGACTGTAAACATCATGATTGTAGGTCCTTTTTTTCACATAAATAAATAAAAAGCCATTTCTGGTACGACTCTACAATATCTTGAATTCCAACAGAATTTATAGAACTAAGTACTTCGACAGTAGATTAACTCTACCTACCCTTCTATATGTGACTATATATGTTAATCAAAGTGATATAAAAACTAGTATTTCAATCAACATAGTATAAAGCATCAGATAGCATAAAACCAGTACATTTAATTCAAAAGACTGACGTACTATGGATTGTTCGCGTGGATTAAAAGCGGAGCGGACTAAAACAAAACAAGACTAGACAGATTTAGAACACTATTTCAGAAAGCATTCCGTTGTGGCGGCTACATTTGATTAGTGGTTGTCGGATGAATATATATGTGTGTGTATGTATGTACATATATTTACTTATTAACTAAATTTATTTAGTTACTTACCTTTGACTTAATTTGTAAATATTATATATTGGTGTACAAGTACTTGACACCTTCTATAATAAAATAGGTTATAACATATAAATATTCCAATGAGTTGAACTTAATACTCTATTACTTTATATCATATAATATGAAAATATTTCATTTATTTCAAGTGTAGCTTTTATTTTTCTTAACTCGTACAATATACCGTTTGTACACAAAGATGCACTTATGAAACAAAACCAGAATAGGCAGATTTAGGGCATTGTTTCAGAACAATTGCACATTTCTTGGTCTGCATTCATACTTTTGTATGCTTAGTAAGCTTGTATGTATTAGGTGTTTTTCTATTATATAGGTTAAGAAAAGATATTTATATTTACTATTTTTTTTCTAATTTTGCCATTTGATATAGCAAGTGCACAACCATCAAAATCAATGATGTATCACAAATGTCAAAATCTTCCATCGTAAAATGGCTTAAATAGGGTATAAAGTCTTCTTACAAGCTGGATCAGAAGATACTAATGGAACACATTTGCTTTGGAAGGTACATAGCCTTAGTGGGTGGGGTGGTAGAGTCCATGTTGGATAGTAAGAAATCCTGATGGGCTATGATGTTGTTCTGCGAATCTATCTAGGCATACACGGAAGTTTTGGACTCCCCTCCCCTTTGCCATAGGCTATGGCATGAAACCTAAAAGTAACGGCTCACAACAGAATCTTCCACTGAGGCGTCGTATTAGCTTCACTTGCTCATGCAAGTGATTCTGCAGTATCACCATTTAGATAGAGAGAGGGTTAACCTGTGTTCGACCGGGTATCGGGTTTGCCGATGAGTCCAAAAGTACAGTTCTTCTGTACAGCACGTTTGTCTTGCAAGTGACAGCTCTGCGTTAAATATCTCTCAGTTTAAAGAAAAAAATATTAGTACTAGATTAAGCCAGCTGAATTCACTTAGGTGAATGTAAGTTAGGTTGCATATAGGATAGGATATACGTAAATATAACTTAAAAGGTTGAAAAATTGTACTGAGTATGAGAATTTACTGTATTATATTTTCCTTTACTTTACCACACTACGAATTATGAGATATCTACTGACAAATTGTACAGGATTGCTCGAAGAGAAAAATCTCCTACGTGCCAGTGGTCTGTGTAAATGCATTTTCCGCCGATCAAAAAGGTATGCGAAGCATTCGCAAAGCTGTCTCGTTAGAATTTTCTCACTTTATGTTACTTAATCAGATAAACGAGTGATACAAGCAGCTGCAGATTTCCATTTACAAATATATAATATTTTTTTGTAAGGTTTAATTAAAATGGGGCAAATTCAATTTACATTTAGCAAGCTAACTACACCAGTACTTTCTTCTTCTTCTTTTTAATTATGGCGTTTCGAACCAGTACTTTGCTATAGCAAATAAATAATAATTTTGCAAGAGCTATGTGTCAAATAGACAATATGACAGTAGATTGAAATGTTTTTATTTACAACTATGTAGTTCTCGGCTTCACCCGCCTGATTAATGTTGTCGGGCTTACATTTTTTAAATCACTTGAGTTTTTCCTGCGTAAATCCGCATCCCGAGAGAATTTCCGCCTTTATGTTGCTCCACAAGTCTTGTATCGTACGAAGTAAGTTCTATTTCCGAGATTAGCACTACCATGTCGATTTAATAGAATTAATTGATTTTGCTATTCTGGAGATTCGCAATTCCAAATAACAACAAATGTACATAAAATAAACAATAAAATAAATGATCAAATTTTTGTTTTGTATTATTAGCGTCACGCTCTTTTATTAAATATGTATTGAAAAACATTGTATTTTTATTTATTACATGAAATAAAACATTTTAATTGTTGGAATTTAATCAAAACAAATTTAAGAAAACGTCGTAATTTAAAATTATAAAAAAAAAACATCTACATATATTTATAAAAATACTAACCTAATATTCTATTTCAGAATGAACGCCTTAACGGCACTCTAAGATCGCATCGAGAAGTTGTAACGACCCGAACGCCGTTACTCGCCGCCCATCAAGAGAGCTGCGTTTAACTAAAATATATACGTGTATATAATTTTATACTAAAACAAGATTTACTTAATTTTTAAATACCTTTTTTTAGTAACGACAGATAATCACAATAATTTTTGATTTTAAAAGGTTATTAGAATAATTTTAAATTTAATTTAAAAGTTAATAGAGAACTCAAGTAGATGTTAAATAATTTTTTATCGTTTGTATCATTATTTTAGTAAATGATAGAATTATTGAAAGTCCACGATGTATTTTTTTGGAATATGCCCAAAATTGTAAATAAATCTCGACTAAAAGTCGATTTGTTGTAAAAATTACTATATAGGCTTAGATAATACTAGACTATTCTTCAAATGATGTAACGTGAATCATCGACTTAGTAGTAAAATTATTTAAACCTTCTAAATTTTTATTTATACATTTTTTTAAGTACTGACCAAATTTAATTAAAACAAATATAAAATTAAAATATTTAGCATGCTTAAAATAGTTATATTTAGTGAAAATAGTTATTTATGTTGATAGAATATTTTTTTCTTTTTTAATTAAGTTATTTTAGCACTGCTATGACTGAATGTAAATATAATAACGTCCCATTATGTTCTATAATGAATACTGAAACAAATGTCATTTGTCAATCTCTATATTCGTATCATTCGATTCGTCAATCGTCTTTGTAAATAGATAATCTGTGAGAACTATTAAAAATGTAGGCTAAATTATTTGTAATACAATCGGAGCATTGAATTATATATTTAATTTCAATTAATAAATAAAATGATAATTTCCATTGAATGAGTAAAAATATATTCTGTGGCGCAATTTCAAAATATTCAAATTATTTTGTGCTGAAAATGTGTATTTTGTGTCAAGCTATTCTAAACACAAATAAAAATAACAATACCTAGATCGTTCATGGCGAATGATTTCTGGCATACTCAGCATTTAAAAATGCACGCTCGAAACGTCAAAAACAAAGAACTGAGATACTACTTTTTTAAATAAAATCGATAATCTTTGTATTAATGAATTTCTAATACATAAACAGGTAACAGGCCAATATAGTATTCAAAGGCAGACTTAAGAAAGATAAATATGATAATACTAGACTCTAGTGTGCATGTCATTCATAATCTTGTTACCATGTAAATGTATAGCATTGAATATTGTTGGCACTTTGAATATAAGGCCACAGAATTGAGTTTTTATTACATATTGAGACCCTAGTGTTGCCATGTTATTATCCAGTTTCCTTTTAACTGGGGATATTGTAATCGATGGCATGTATAGTTAATAAATAAAGAAAGTACGAAACAACATTCAATGTATGCAGGTACATATTCTATATATACCATATTTCTTCATATATTATGATTTTTCCGATGACAGTCACTTGAAATAATTTTATTTGTTATTAGATGAAACATAATGAATGTACAAAATTTTTAATAAACCAAAATAGATAGTCAATAAGGAGTCACTCTCAATGTTACAGTTAAACCCAGTGATAAAATTTTAATTAAAGTTTTACAAAATTTAAATATTTTATTAGCTTCAATAATTACTTATAGTGTAAAAGAAATGTTTTTCAGGAGTCTGTTATTTTAGTCAATAAATTATGACATATAATAAATACATGAAAAGTATTGACCATTTGAAAATATAGAAAATTATTTGATTATTAGATAATGCTATATAATTTTGACGTTGTTTTACATAATATATATCTTTGTGAGTAACTTTTTAAAGGTGATCCTGATTTCTTATAAATAGAAAATTGTTCTTAGCAATATTGTATTAGATTTATATTTGTGTAATGTATATAACGCAGTATATCTTAAGTGACACATGCAATGTTGTTACTGGAAGTTGTTGGTGTTTCGAGTTTTTTAAATTTAATTTTTTTATTTGTAACATTCCAAAAAATAAAAAAAAAATACTGTAGATAAAGTAAATCATTACACTGCAAATTACATATCGTCAGGTAGCTTATAAAAGGGGATCGGTCCTATGTTTCGGTTTCGATTATTGCTATCCCCTTTTGTTTGTGAGATATCGATATAAATAAATTGCTCATGTAAATTTTTAATATGAATTTATTAATCTATGGGTGCACTAATGATGTTCAATTGTAAGTTGTAACTAAATTAAAAATAAATTATTGAAATGATTTTAAAATAATGTTGCATTTTATTTACCCGACTTTACTTTAAAAATATTTGTGTAATAATAATTTAAATATTGTAAAATATTTAAACACATTAAAATTATAAAAATTAAATTTTCATTTATTTTTTTCAATTTTAATGTCGTACATTAGTAATCTTTACCATTTTATATTTTTTGGATTATAATTTAGCAAAAGAGAAGAATGGCCACCTGATGTTGTTAAGTCGACACTTTCGCCCATAGACATCTATAAACTGAAAGGATGTAAATGGGTTTCAAACTAAAAAATATCATAGTAGCTGCGTAAAATATAGTTCATCGAGATATCGGAGCCAAGAGATCAATACTTACTAAATAAAATACACGCAAGTAAACAATATAAATTTTAATAAAAGAATGAAACGATACTGATTAAAACGTAACTCCATTTATATTCAGGGTCATTCGAAATATCGATGTTTTGAACAACACGCGATATTGTATTAAAGTCTTTTAAACGACATTTGTTCATTTGACATTTGTTCACATATACTTTCACTTATATATTAAAAAATTGGAGAATAAAATCTTTGAAATATATATATTTATAATTCTTAAAAAAGACAAAATCATATTTTTTATTTTGTTGTACATGAAACATTATTTTACGTAGAAAAGATTAAAATGTGTTGTCGATTTACTTTTAGATAGTTATATCTTGATATATATTTTGTATTTTTTTAGTTTTACGCTTTATTCAGGTCATACAAGGGGAGGCTAATGGAACTGCAGGAGCTGTGGCAACCTAGAGTTAAAATATTACGTTTCCTGCTTTTCACCTTTTCGAGGCATTGCGTGTTGAGTAGTAGAATTCAACACTGCGCTTGCCTCGTGGCCGAAGAGCAAAGAAAATGCAAATAAAAATATTCATCTTATTCGATTGGAAATTAAAACCACAAACGTTTACAGGCAGACGCTGTGTCTCTGCGCCATGATGGTTCAGTCGGAGTATTCAGTCACGCTATTTATTTTAGTACAAAGCTTAAAGACAAAACAAATAAATGATAATCGAGTGGGGTCAAGGCCCTTTCAACAAAGGCGGCCCATGCGTTAAATCTGTTCTGTTATTTATCAATTTCAAGCGAAGTAATTTTTAACCCACGTCATAAGTCTATAACAGTCAAGTAGTAAAAAAGTTCTTTCCGAAAAAATTTCATTTTCATTCACATCGGCAATCATACATTCAATTTTAATTCTGGATCGAGAAAAAATGTCAATCATAATAACCTTTGTATCTTCTAAAGGCAGTGTGTTAGAGTGATGAGGTCCGACGTATAACATTCTATGTAGACTGAGGCGTAAGCCCATTTGTCAGCATCAATGCCCGACTATTTATCTCCACCTTGACTGGGTACTATGCAATGTGGTACGAATTTTCTACGAAAATAATCATGTAAATCTAGGAGTGATGCAAATTCGTTATAGTATTGTGTTACATTGCTAAAATTGTATGAAAAAAATATATGTTTTTGCTATCTATATATATATAATTATTATAATGATATTATATTCACTTTTATTTTTAATATTATTATCATTTTTTTATAAAAAATCATGGAGTTTAATAAAAAAATAACCATAACCAGACGCCAAATCAATATTTCTGTGCGTTGTATAATTTAAAAGTAATATAAGTAAATATCATTTTAAAAATTGCCATATCATTAGAAGTCTATTTAATTTTTATGTAAAATTTAAATTTGTTAAATTAAAAAAATTATGTGAATCGAATATGAGACAAAGAAGAGTAGTCAAAAATATATAGCACAAAAATATCCAAAATATTTAAAAGCATTAAAACAAATCTCCAATAAATCTGCGAGTTCTGAAATTGGACTATGGATTTATGAATAATATTTAGATACTCTGGACAGTTTGTGATTTTGCCTATGCCGCATTTTGCCTCTAGTTGCCAAAATAAGAAAGTGTAATCCATCCCCGAAAGAGAGTCAAACCACAAAACCGTCGCGTTCCAACGATAGACGCTCGTCTATGCGCCCGACGATGCGACATTAAAAAGTGCACTTATTTGTATAATACTAATAATTCAACGTGTTAATAGTTAGGACATCTTTAATTTATAACAAGTCATAATTAAAAACACTAATATATTAAAGGTAACACTTTGAAAAAGAATTCCTTCATATTTTCCTTTAAAAAACAATCTCACGTCGATTGACTTTAACAATTCGAGGAAACAAAGAAGAAGTTTATTAAATTTGTGACTTTAATGTGCTCTTCTCCTTATTTTTCGTGCCATTATCACTTTGTAATTACACTTTTATATAAGTGGGATGAAAATACCTATGAATAATAAATAAAATTTAACATTTTGGTATGCAATATATTATATTTGATAATATCAGCCAATTTCAGCATTGGATTTGACTTCTGAAAATTTCTATACACGTATATACTATCATTATCATCGTTATATATCATTTTCGTAACCATTTTCATTGCGCACACTTGGAGAGGCTAATTCTTGTCCTACAATTTTACTTTTGTTTTGTTTTTGTTGATCTGAAAAAGTTGGATTGGTGAAAAATGTAGCCGGTGCTAGAACTTAAACAGTTCAATTGATAAAATAAATTATAAACGCTAGGCAATTGGATTTGTTTGGAAAACATTTGCGCGCGCTTTATGTTAGTCTCAGAAATTGTCTTTTAATAAAAAAGATTTCTAAATTTTCCATCACACTAGTAGCACAGTAGTCTACATATTTTGTTTATTTTTATTTTTAAGTAGTAAGAATGTTACGTATGAGAATTTTATATTTATAATTAATCCATTATCGTTGAAGCTATTTATTGTTTACTGATTAATCTCTTTCAAGCCATACCATAAATAAAAAAAAATGATGCAAAAGCCACCTTAGCTAATATTGATATTACTAATGCTTAATCTGCAAATTACATGTCAAAGTTTTAACGATATCCGTCGGATCCATAAAACGAAATCTAAAACAAACGAAGATAAATGAAGCGTTTTAAACCGCCGATGACAAAAGCAGGTATCGAAGCTGGAGATTGACAAAGTTTTATCGTGACATGTCATTAGTAATTATTATATATATATATATATATATATATATATATATATATATATATATATATATATATATATATATATATATATATATATATATATATATATATATATATATATATATATATATATATATATATATATATATATATATATATATATATATATATATATATATATATATATATATATATATATATATATATATATATATATATATATATATATATATATATATATATATATATATATATATATATATATATATATATATATATATATATATATATATATATATATATATATATATATATATATATATATATATATATATATATATATATATATATATATATATATATATATATATATATATATATATATATATATATATATATATATATATATATATATATATATATATATATATATATATATATATATATATATATATATATATATATATATATATATACATATAAGTCAAGTCTATGCGATTTCAAAAGGTTGTTAATGTGAGGTCTCTCCGTGACACTGAAAAATATTGCCAGCAGCTTAAGAAAAAAATATAAAGTATTTATTGTATTATTTTATATTTTGTATATATTAGTAATATATTCTCTTTTATATATCAACAAAAAATATACGTTATATAATAATATGTGAGCTCACGCGTCGCAAAGTTGCCAACTTTTGTAATATGCCTCTCATTGTTCCCGCATTTGCGATGAGGCAGCTGAAAATAATATTTATTACATGTAAAAGGGTACATACGTATATATACAACAATATATATATATATATATATATATATATATATATATATATATATATATATATATATATATATATATATATATACACTCACAGGCATATATATATGTACACTCACAGGCATAATTAACCGCCCACCCTGTGTTTCTTTCAATTTTCAGAAATCGCTGAACAAAAATCACTTTTTATAGGTGTTTCGTTAAAAACAGCTTTTAAGGGAATAGTAAACAACAAAAGTATAGAAAATAAGTCGTTTATCAAAAATTGTTAACATAAATCAATTTTCCTAACATTTTCAAAAAAAACTTTAACATTTAAATTATGAAAATCTTGTTAAATCAAAAGAAAAAAGACGATTAATAACGGGTATTTCCACCCCTGGCTCTTATTACTTCTTGGAGTCGGTTTGGCAACCTGTCCATGATCTCCTGGATATCCGTTTGGGGTATGTTGTGCCACTCCTCTACCACAGCCCTCTTGAGCTCTCCCAATGTCGTAGGGGCTGGTAATCTTGCTCGCACACGTCTTTTGAGGTTGTCCCATATATGCTCGATTGGGTTAAGTTCGGGACTTTGTGCAGGCCACGGTAAAACTGGAACCCCCACCTCATTAAGGTATTCATTTACAAGTCTTGCTGTATGGCAACGTGCATTGTCATGCATTAATCTATAGTTGTCACCAATGAATGGTGCAAAAGGCACGACATGATCTTGAAGAACTTCTTCCACGTACCTTTGAGCGTTGACACTGCCTCTATTGAACACAACAAGATCGGTACGACCCTCATGGCTCCCCAAACTATTATGGACCCTCCTTGGTAACCCACTGTTTGGGTTATAGTGCATGGAACGAACCTTACATTTCGACGTCTGTACACTCGTTGACGTCCATCAGGACCTTTTAAGGCAATTCTACTCTCATCTGAGAATAGCACGTTCTTCCATTCCTCAACAGTCCAGTGAGCATATTCTCGCGCAAAATCAAGTCTAGCTGTACGGTGTCGTGGGAGTAGTAGTGGGGCGCGAGCTGGACGGAAAGCCCTCAGATTTTGTTCTGACAGTCTTCTCCTGGTTCGTTCACTCACACTAACATTTCTAATCTCAAGAAGGCACGTACTAACTTCAGGAGCGGTGGTAAAGCGATTTCTTAACACGTTACTGACAATGAAGCGGTCATCTCGAGCTGATGTGCATCGATGTCGGCCTTGACCTGGCCTGCGGGTGTATAAACCTGTCTCCCGAAAACGTCTGATGGCATCCCGTATTGTTGTTCGAGGTACACCCATTGTGAGAGCGATGCGACGTTGGCTGTAACCAGCATCAGCTAAAGCAACTGCCCTAGCTGCACTAGTTGCATCAAGAGGCATTTTTTTACAGTCAACACTATACAAAACACTACACTATACTTGTACAGTCGCACTATATGAAAAAAAAATAAAAAATAACAGGAAATAATAATACGGCAACACGATTTCAAAAATGGCAAAGAACGACTAAATTAAAAAACAATGCGGTGACACAAATTCAGAGAATCGGACATTCAGATTAATGACTTTAGTGTTTAATTTTTTTCCAGAGTAGACCTGACAAAACAACTGATAAGCCATAGTCAAGGTAAACAAGCCATGTGTCGATTAATATAGATGGGCGGTTAATTGTGCCGGTGAGTGTATATATATATATATATATATATATATATATATATATATATATATATATATATATATATATATATATATATATATATATATATATATATATATATATATATATATATATATATATATATATATATATATATATATATATATATATATATATATATATGTATATATATATGTATATATATATATATATATATATATATATATATATATATATATATATATATATATATATATATATATATATATATATATATATATATATATATATATATATATATATATATATATATATATATATATATATATATATATATATATATATATATATATATATATATATATATATATATATATATACATACATACATATATATATGTATATATATATATATATATATATATATATATATATATATATATATATATATATATATATATATATATATATATATATATATATATATATATATATATATATATACATACATACATATATATATATATATATATATATATATATATATATATATATATATATATATATATATATATATATATATATATATATATATATATATATATATATATATATATAGGCGGTAGCCTTTCATCATCAGAATTAGACATGTCTTCAATAAGTTATAATGTGGGAACGAAAGAATCACCAATGTCACAATGAAAAGTTATTTAATCACACAAAATATGTCTCTTACAGAAAGTCACTAAAATATTGTAGCTAGCATTTAAGGAATCACTTAATTAATGTCTGTTAATTACTTTTGAAATAACAAGGCACAGGATTACATGGAACAATAGCGATTCGTCGCAAACGTGGTGCGCTTGCTGTTGACGTTCAAACCAAAAGTGAAGTTCAACATGGCTGCGCTGACCGTCGACACGACGCTCCGCCAGACTGACAGTTGTCAAATCTCGTTCCAATGTATTCTCAACAAAGAAGGCCAGCTATGCGCCGTCACGGCCGGACTGACTTTCGACCGTCCTCGGGCGCATCAGATTCAGTCCTGTAACAATGACACAATCAATCGGGCAGGTGTTAGTAAATCTACCCGCTCGCCCAACCTGACAAGCTACAATTAGGTCGTAATCTCATTGTCGTACAACAATAACTGTCTCAACATATAAAAACATGTGTCCTTTCGACCACTCATGGACCGGACGGCATAAACTGTCTCAAAATTAAAAAGCGTGTGTCCTTTCGACCACTCATGGACCGGACGGCACCTTTTTCCAATCAGTTAACAAATATCCTTATCCTTCAGGATCAATTCTCACATAACATTAATTTGGACCGGACGGGTGTGTCCTTTCGACCAGCCACACGTGCATAGCCCGGACGACACTGTCCCTTCGACCAATAAACACTTAAAGTTGGAGCGGATGAATGTGTCCCTTCGACCAGCCACACGTGCATGGCCCGGACGACACTATCCCTTCGACCAATAAACACTTAAGGTTGGACCGGATGAATGTGTCCCTTCGACCAGCCGCTATCAGCTGCATGGCCCGGACGACATTATCCTTTCGACCACCTTCCACACACCACGTTACTCGATGACTCAACGTCAACGTCATAGTTAAGTAGACATGAACTCTACTTGTCAAGCAATGCTTACACATACAAATTACACATATCATTAAGTTACGGACTGTCTTGCTCACCGTGAATTTGGACCTCATGTTCATTGATTTCGCGATCTGAGATATTACTTAGGGTATCAGATTCTGTTGTAAGTATGTCTGATCTCCCTGCAGTCAATGTATCACAGTTAATCGGACTGTCAAGGTCAACGTCAACCGCCGTCATGGCCTCCTCTTCAGTCATCAAACTAGTAGATATTTCAACTTACTCGTCATGACCCCTAGGTACTGGACGCAAGTTCTCGTAAGCGTATTTTAAAGTACGATGTGAACCGGTTATACTTTTCAACTCGTAACGATCATTATCTAATACAGCGATTATTACATAAAATATCAAGAGTGTTATAAAATTTACTAGATAAGCCTCACTCGAAACCTGTGCCGTTGATTTTATATCGTCACCACCAATGGCCATAAGATATATGAGATTATTGCTTACAGTACCTGGGAATTTACTAGAATAGCTCTCTTTAATCAACGAGCAAGACGATCCGCTATCAAACAAAAAGGAGACTGACTCACCGGATCCTATAGTCCTTAAGGCGCCCCTCGGCAGCCGTTGTTCGCAGACATTGACCTCTTTCTTTGCAGTAGATCCACCGCCTTTTCCTTTTTCTTTACAATTTGTTGCGATGTGACCTGCTTGACCGTATATGAAGCAGATTACAGTAGAAATTTTCTCTGGGGCACGTGTTGTTTTTGACGGATCTTGCTGCTTAGTTGTCCCAGAAGAATCTTCTCGAAGATGCTTTTTACAGTCGGCTTGCCGGTGTCCGGGGATTCCACAAAAATTACATTTACCAGAAAATCTTACGTCAACTATTCTAGGTAGCTTAAAATCAGGCTCTTGGATTTCCGTAGCTTCTACCCTTCGCTTTAGGGAAATGCCTCTTAAGATTCTAAACAACTGAGGTTTAGTAGTAACAGCATATGCATTTAGCCACGGCGTATCAAATTATCCTTCTGACATAAAACCGACATAACAAACCCAGTTATAACATCTTCTGGCATTCGGGCTTTAGGTATAATTTGGATCATATTCCATAAGCGCAGGCCAGCTTCCACTGCAGTTTCTTAAGTTCTAATTTGAAAACGTAATATTTCATCAAAGTAGTTTTGGAATAACTTTGATTTAGAAAATCTAGCCATCAAACTTTGTTTTACAGTTCCCCATGTCAGCTCATTCAAATTTAATTTAGTCAAACAAGACGCTGCGCGCCCTTTTAGTGCACTAATAAGAGCCATAACTAAATCTACACCTTTCTTAATGTTTATTCAGTATTATAAGCTCTGTAATCTTGCACCAACCTTCTATATCTGCGTCTGCATCATCTGGATTAAACTCTACGAGGTTCACTGCAGTAGACGGGGCGCTAATAGTTGCCGGTGGTTGCGTCGTTGCTAACATTCGAGTAAGTAATATTTCCATATTATTTAACATATTTAATGCGCTATTCTCGTCAGGTTCGTAAGGTTTTTCTTCGTTCGGTAGCGCGTGGGAACCCACTTCTGATATAGGCGGTAGCCTTTCATCATCAGAATTAGACATGTCTTCAATAAGTTATAATGTGGGAACGAAAGAATCACCAATGTCACAATGAAAAGTTATTTAATCACACAAAATATGTCTCTTACAGAAAGTCACTAAAATATTGTAGCTAGCATTTAAGGAATCACTTAATTAATGTCTGTTAATTACTTTTGAAATAACAAGGCACAGGATTACATGGAACAATAGCGATTCGTCGCAAACGTGGTGCGCTTGCTGTTGACGTTCAAACCAAAAGTGAAGTTCAACATGGCTGCGCTGACCGTCGACACGACGCTCCGCCAGACTGACAGTTGTCAAATCTCGTTCCAATGTATTCTCAACAAAGAAGGCCAGCTATGCGCCGTCATATATATATATTGCTTTACAGATAATTGGTCCATACACTATATGTTCTTATTACAAATATTGTTTATATTAATACATAATATATAGAATTATCATAATGAACATCTATAATAATTATTACATTTTTTTTATATTTACTTAGAACTAAGGCTATGGCTGATAAGTGAATTACACAAGTTTATACATTTCACTTTTGGTGTTATAAATAAAAATAAATTATATAATAAATTACGGTCACTTGATGGTAGGGCCACACAATAATGACAAAAAATAAGCTTTGATGCGACTTATATCTTAAATATTCCCTAATATTTAAGATATAAGTCGCATCATGTCCGCTCTAATAGAAGTTGTGACCGCTGCGTTCCTGTCTTTCATGGCCATCTCCAAGTTGTACTCTACAATGCTTTTAGTTGCTGCACCCTGTCGCATTATGAATTAGTCTTATGATTACGTCGTCTTTGCCCTCGCTATAGTAGGTGCAGCTGTTTGTGTGTCGGGATATTGCTACGACCGCATGCGAGACACTATCATGTAGCTGAAGCTTGGCCGATTTGCTGTTAATGACTACGACAGATCAGGCTGGTCAGGCCTTGGAATCTGTTTCTTCTGCCCATCCCTAATCAGAGGATCTTTTTCTTCTTTTGTGTAAGTTAGTTATAGGGTGTTTTTAAGATCCCCGGACTGGTTGTTTTTTGTAAAAAGAGAATGTATTGCCCTTTTTGAAGTGTATATGCCAGGATAGACAATGTCCATGAGATTTCTATAAGTACACAAGAGATTCTCACTTATACTGAGAATTCGTGACGATCTTCGGTAAAATATTTCAAAAAGGTTCTCTCTATTTATATAGGGTAGTTAGTTTAGGTCTCCTATTAAAAGTACTTCGTCGGACCCTGAGAATATGCTTGCCATTACTATTGACCAAAGTGGTTCATAAGGGCCTTGTCGACTATCAGGCGATTACATTTTTGTTATCCTCCTTGTGCACCGTTCACCAGTATTGACGCCTTAACTATCCAAAATGTTTTCACATCCAGGAACACCATCGATCCATTTTATCTTAGGGACCTTCCACGCACGCTGATATACGGAGTCCAGAGTGCTATCTAGATATTTAGCTCTTTCAAGCATTCTATCGTCCAGCATTATCCGCGTGCACTTAGCGGTTACTACTATAGGATCATTGCCAGATATATCGAACTTGAGGTATCCTGTTGTACTGGTTTCCTCTTCATTCAGTTCGACAAAACCAGATGTTGCACTGTATGCTGCCATTACATTACATGCACAGTACGCTTCATAATTCCCGCGATGATCTGACCGTTACTGTTATTACATATGGCGGCTTCTGCTTACTTTAGTTTTACTATAGTTTTACTTCCTTTAGTTAAAATATGCTTACGCTGATAAAGAAATAGAATACCTCTGTATTATAAGATACTGCTGAGCCACGATAATGAATTATAATAATCTAGCTTTTCTATTTAATATCTGAGAAACGGCTTATTTCTATTATTCATTAGTCATTTGTCATTGCTATCAGGGTTATAATTTGTTGTATTTTTTACATATTTTAATAATTATCATCATCAATAAATAATAATAATAATATTTTTTTTTATAAAATACTTGGATATGTTAGTAATGACATAAAATTGTACAATTGTTTAAAAAAACACTTCACGTTATATCCTGTATATACCAGGAGAGGGAAACCTAATAATATCTGAGAAAAATAGGGTTATTTTTATTATCGGCTGTCTACAAGATAATAATTACTCTCCCGTAGGAGATTCAAAGTAAAATTAAAAGCTGTTATAAGCTGCACAGTGCTACAATGGTCACAAATTCATATTTCACATGTATTTTAGGTAAATATGTATTAATATGCATAAGTTAGTTGTAGCTTATCAAAAATGCACCAAGAATATTCTGAATTACAAAATATGGCGGGACATACCTTTCATAAGGCAAAAACGATCTTTTTTACCTTATTCTTTATTCATGCAAATCTTTATTCATGTTTCTAACTTGAATGTATGTGATTTTTTTCTATGCTATTTGTTTTATGACTTAACGTAACGTAGATAGATATTTTTCACGTCATTTTGAGTTGTAAATAAGTAGTTAAAATATATCTAAAGGAGGATATTGGGTAATATTTGTAAATTATATTTATAAATCAATCGAAAAAACGATTTAAAAGTCGTCCTTTATCACATAATACGTACATATAGTATATACTCCGAGGTCTTTAAATTAAGAGAAGGCAATACGACGGTCAATGAAGACAGCGTGTTGGCTAGCTTAGTGTTGGACGCTCTGCAGCATGATGGATAGACGATTTCAAGCAAATGACTGGCAGTAAATGGATGCGATCCTCCTAAGATCGGCACAGCGTCTGTTTATACAATATGTTTTAGTTCCGATTCGTAATACTGAATTATTATTAAAATAAATCGCAGATGTACATAAGTTTATGTGTTTTTTTATAGTATATAAATTTTCATTTTAATATTCAAAGTAATTTTTTACAAAATTAAATAGTTCAGATTCAGGTCAACGGTATATGAGCTTATAGATTTGTAAATACACGCACAGTTCACAAAATAAAGCATGGCGTTGAGTTCCACCACTCTACATGTAATATCTCAAAATTGTGGCCAAAGTAGGGAATGGAGTGTTCTAACACTAGGTTCCCTTCAAGTGCAGTGAATTAAATAAATATATTTTTATTTAAATCTTTCTTACGAACCCGGATGTAATACTATTAAGTGCACATTAATTAATAGCTGTTACAAGTCCAGTCATTTGTCATTGCTATCAGGGTTATAATATGTTATATTTCTTACCTAATTTAATAATTGTCATCATCAATAAATAATAATAATAATACTATTGTTTTTAAAAAATACTTGGATTTGTTACTAATAACTCAAAATTATACAATTGTTTAAAAAAAACACTTCACGTTATATCCTGTATATACCAGGATAATACCGGGAACCTAATTTTAAGATGTTAAGATATTCAGTTTCCCACTCTCTATCCACTATATCAATAATTGTTATTTAATAAATCTGATTATAAAACATATTGTATGCATATTATGCAATGTAAGCAAACCGTTATATTGCACAAAATAATAATTTGATCTAAATTCTATTCGTGTCCTATAAAGTACTACGGTGGTTTTATTTCGTTTGTATAATTCATTGCAAAAATAAAATATTTCGACCAAAAGTTATAGGGTGTAGTGTATAGCCGAGCAGGGTAACTTTACTATCAATTTTCTTGAAATTTCAATACTTGAATTGTATTCTACGAATAATCATTGAAAATAATTTCTTTGAGACATATATAGTAAAATTATATTTTTTCTTATTCTAATTATTAGTATACAAAATGTGTTGAAATATAGCTTTGTTCGTTTTTTGCTAAGCAAAAGTTGGAAATGAAATACAAAATGGCTTTACTCATTCAAACTTTAATTAAAGTACCTGCTTCCAACTTTACTAATATTTGCTTACAAGTTGTTACGATATAAGTAACGATGACAAAAATACGAATAACATTTAGTTCAACATGTGCAACCCTTAATACTCCACATACATCATAATTTAAGTAACAGTTTCCATTTATGGGAGTGCTTCTATTAAATTGATAGATACACTTAAATAAATTGGCGTCAAATAAAATAAAACATCGTTATGACGACACTATCGCAAGTTCGTGTGATATAACAAAAATGTTTTACAAATATACAAGAATATTTTATGACACGTTGTTTTCGATAAAAGCTATACTGTGGCTGCGGCTATGTTTCGGATATTATAGTGAAATTGTCTCGTCGAAGCTTCTGCGAGTTTTAACTAGATCATACTGTGCCTTCTACGGATTGTTTTCAATGAGCCTGATGATTTATTTTTTATATATAAGTCCAAATGAATTACTATCAATTTTCTCATTTCAAATGATTGCACATTTTTTTATTAATTTATTTATATCTTTCTATACTAAAGACGTGGCGTTTCAAAAGTTTCATGCTGAAATTTTAATAATTGATAAGATGTTAGGGGTAAAATCGAATATTTTCAACATAAAAGTATCGACGCGTATACTGTTATTAAGTTTCATTGGCAAAATTGTTTCTGAATTTATATGTTTTTTTAAAGATATATCTTTTTTTAGTATGAGACATATGATTGTAGTAAGCATGCTGCTTACAAATCATTTAAGTCTCAGTACAGGCATTATGCTTTTTGAACTAATGTACACTAGACTAAAATTCATAGTTAAGAATATAAAGATAAATTTTGAAGATAAAAGAATACCTGCTAAAAACAAATGTCTAATGCTTCAAAAATTCTTGAATATGTATAAAATTTTATTGGACAATTTCAGCCGAAATAATAATTCATTAAATGTAGTGGTAAGTTTCTATAATACTATAATAATACATATTATTTGTGAAAGTTTTTCAATTTGTTCACACTTTAAAGATTGGTACTTTTTTGGTACTATTTTAAAGATCTCGAAGAGGTGGATTGGTAAAAAATATGGCCAGTGTTTAAACTTGAATAGGTCAATCGATAATTGTTTTATACAAATTCTACACGATAGCCAATTGAATTTGCATGAAAAATATTTGCGAGCGCTTTTTGATTGCTTTTTAATCTCAAAACTTCTGTCCTTTAACAAAAAAGATTTCTAACTTTACCATCTCTAAAAAGTTATAAGCTAATAAGCGCATGTACACGGGTAACTCACTAGTATGGGAACAAAGCACATTGGAAAAAATCATAAATAAGTCCAAAGGTGGAAAGTATTGAGAAAATAAATTCTTGTATATATGTAGCAAACATTACTAAAAGTATATAGGTAGCAGTGGTTCATTGGGGAATATAAAGGGGAAAATACTAAGAATTTCTCATATTTCTGATATCAGTATGATTAGATTGTACGTTTTTAAGAAATCAAATAAAGCTTAATATTTATTTGTTTCAGATATTTTTTAACTTAATTTTTATATTTATGAGGCTTGTATTATGTTTGAATTTTGGAATAGTCATCTATGTTAGTGAAGTAAGTATAAACAATTAATACATACATACATACATACAAGGATAGAAAAAACTATCCTCAGTATGGATTAACACTTTAAAAATCATCAAAAATAATTAATACATTTTTCAAACCTTGCCTTTTTCTAGTAGGATAGACACTTCGTTCCCCATTTTCTACCCAATTTTAAAACATTTTAACATGTTACCAGAGTCAGTGAATTTAAATAAATAAACTTCTTCAAGTGGAAATCGAACTCACGACCACTGTGGAGTGTGTAGAGTAAAATATACTTTACTAAGCCGCCACTCTCCGCTCAAGATCAGTTCGTTGCATGTTGACTGGAGGAACCTACAACAACATAAAGATACACTAAAGCGGACATTTAGATATAATCTAGTGCGCCCAGAATAAATCGAACTTACAATCAGCACATTCAAAAAAAATTATATTCTGCTGCACCATGATGTTTTCGATAACTATATAAATTACGTATTTCAGAAATATACCCAATTATCGATAAATATTATTTATGAAGGATTCACGAGTGCAACTATGATATGCACTTTAGCTACAGTGGCGGAAATGATTTTAAATGAATATGACAGAACAAAAGAGATACTCGCGGATCTTCTTTTATCGAATAAAGGTATTATTTTTTTACACTTTATTCCGCATAGCAAGGTAGACAGGCCGAGCTGATTAAATAAAGAGATTATACGTCAATCTTGAAATCAAAATATATACTCGTCTTCTGATTGGACCAAGATCGTGTGATCCAGTCCGCTCAGAAATCGGAATGGTGAGGAGAAGGATATCCCTGGGGAGTCGACTTCTAAGAGACGACAAGCAAACGATGTCGTCAGTATAAAATATCAACATGGCGTCCTGACCCACCGGCATATCATCGGTGAACGTGGCGTACAAAATCAAGGAGAAAATCTTGCCCTGCTGTACTCCGTTCCAAGGTGTGGTGGTGCTGCACCACCCACCTTGGACAGAGTACAAATGGCATGGCTCAGTATTATCCGAAAAGTTCTTTCGCGAAGATCCTGCAGTATTCTCTCTAGGTGGTGAGGGATACCTGCGCAGTATCTTGTGCAGCAGGCCTGGGTGCTACACGTGGTCACGGCCTTTATTAGTCAAAGTCTCTGTGTCAAATATGTCATTAATTATGTCGTCTGTCCTCCGAAATTTCCTCGATTTGTGGGAGGAAATAGCTTTTTTCGCGCTCAGCGTAAAGTTAGAAAAGGTGGCATAGGGGTAGGAGTGGAGTATATTCCAATAAGTGAAGGTCCTCCTCCTCCAATCAGATGTGGGCTTCCTCTGCGAATATCTCCACCCTTCTCTGAGCCTTGAAGCAAAGCAAGCCATCAGGGTACTTCAATGGTCTCACCGGAAACTCCTTTTTGATCAGTGGCAAATTTTATTCAGCATGGGTTGGTTCTCGTCCAATTATACCCAAGCTTTGCAGTCAATCAAGCCATTTAACTTGATCTTAAGAGCTGGTTATAAAGTCTTCTGCCACTCAGAACGCCTTCTTTTGTACACGCTACGAGCTCAGAAGTCTAGGGTGAAAGAGTAGAGATCCGTTCTTCATTAAAGTGGTAATTTCTTAAAGGGTGTCGCTAATGGTATTAGAGACCAGCTCGTTAAAGACAGTCCGGATTGAAATAATTTTATCGCTTTTATAGTATAATAATATAAAATAATCTCTTTTTAAAAGATTTCCCTAAATGTATACACATTTCTTTTAACGTAAAATTTTACAAATCAAATAATATATATTTGTCTACTGTTATCTAATTCATTAATATATTATTTCAGATGAGGAACTAAGAGACATGATCTACGAGAGCCTTGAATATATATCGAACAGACCTCCCAAATACACCATCTGGAGGATATTCCCATTGAATATTCATTTATTTATAGGATTTGTGGAACTTTGTACTACTTACGTAGTTATCTTGCTGCAATTTAGATATTAAATCATTTTAAGTAAATAAGTAAGCGTGTAAAATATTTTATTTATTTTTGTGCCATATATATTGTGATTTTTTATTATAAATATGCTTTATTATAAAGATTTATATTAAGGATTTACTTATATGCGTCCATTATTACAAATCAACGAATTTATCCTTGGAATAGGATCTTTTTGCTTGCTTCTTTAGTATTTTAGCATTATTACAATCTGTATTATAGCTTAGTTTACTTTTAAATTTTATAATTTCTAAATATTTAGCGCCTTTAGTCCTTTAATAATTATGAAACTAGGCTAAACACTGCTAAACACTAAATATCCATTACAGCGTCCGATGTTAATCTATAAAAGCACTAAAACAACGTCTTGCCACATGTCGTACAAAGTTCCCTAATACGTCGCTAATCGCTTAGCTATTAGACGTGCACGTGACGAATCTTTAAACGAGTTTGACTTAATTCACTTTACATATAACAAACAGGGTGGCTCATGGCATAGTAGGACGGTCTTTGAATTTAATTAGGATAGTTTCCTATTAATAAATATTAGGGACTACCATGTAAATTAATATTAATTATTTGTTGTATCGAATTCTTTGATTCAATACAAATTTTCCAAGATCTTAAAAAGCGCTCTATAGACAGCATATCACACGCTACCGTCACATTAACGTACACAGGATGTACTTAGGAAACTGACTAAATAATACGCTAACGGCCAACTCAACGGGGAAATGAGAGTTCCGTGACTAATATGGCATACAACATCATAGCGATTTTTCCTTTAGAGATGAAGAACGACGAACTGGACGAATATCTTAAAGAGACCTGAAATTTGAACAACTGTCCCAACGTGAGTGAAAACAACTATCTCCAGTCCAAACGGTATATTAACTTATAGAAACTGATTAAACTTTTACTTTATAGATAAAATCAAACTTTTACCTTAAAAAAAATAAAAAAATGGCTGAAAAATAAATTTTGTGCCGTAAAATAACATACATAAAAATAGCATAGTTGTGGGTGCAATCGGAAAATAGCAATAAAATTATTAAATATTTTAAAAAGCCGTGCGTGTGTTTCAAACGTTTAATTGTAAAATCAAGAAAAGTTTCGTTCCATCAAGTTTCTTTAATATAATAAAATGTGATAGTGACAAACTAGCAAAGTGACAGCAGCCAACCATTCAATGTACACGTTCATTTCTAATTATACATATATATTTTTATGTCTTCACGCTTTATCATGCACATGGCAGTGCTGGTCGAGGGAACCGCAGAAACTGTGAAAACCTGGTGTTAAGACACTACGTATCCCGCTTTTGCCTTTGCTCGAGGCATTACGTGCTAAGTGGTGGAATTCAACGCCGCTCTTTGCCTAGTTGTCAGAGCGAAGAAAATGCATATGAAGAATCCATCTTTTCTTAGTGGGAATTGAACCCACAAGCTATGCCTCTGCGCCACAATAGTTTTATAATATTATATCAAGTAATATTACAAAATAAAGCATCTTTGATTTCATCATAAACACTACCTACATCAATAAATTTATAACTACTATACACCAAATGTGCCATAAACTTTTGTACTTTGATGATTGAATTCGTTTTAGCAGTGACATAATGGTCTAATTGATATACAATATACAATTTATTTTTGAATAATGGCAGGACAGGGCGTTGTCACAAAATTTATTTATTTTCCACTTTCAGCCAGTAATATATTGTGAGTGGCGAAACTAAACGTCGATCTGTCTTAGCAAAGAGTAAAAATAAAAATAATGCACCACTACACACGCTTATAATTCATTTATCGTCTTTTCCTTCTTCAGATTTTGATCATTCCCAATAACTAATTACTTTTATTTTTTTTTGAATTTTTTCTGCATTTTTAAAAAAATATTTTATAATTAAATATATTATTATTAATTAAATATATTATTAACCTAGTGTTAAGACACTCCGTTGCTTAATTCCTGCTTTCTCCGTCCCCACTTTCCGCCTTTTCTAGACATTGCGTGTTGAGTGGCGAAAATTAACGCCGTGCTATGCCTAGTTTCTAGAGTGAAGAAAATGGAAATAGAAAAATCCATCTTCTTTGAGTGGGAATCGAACCCACAAACTGTCGCGTTTACAGGTAGACGCTTACGCCTCTGCGCCACGACGGCCCTCAAATATATAATATCTAGTAAACTAATACTATATATAATAAAATAATCTTATATTGACGAATATCGCTAACTAAATTGATAAAATGAAATTAATTGAATAATATGTACAAAAGCGGAGAATTCAATTAATACGGTGAATACAGTAGCTTAGTTGTGTTAGCGTTAATAATCGAATTTCCTGTCCGTGATACTCCAAGATACAAGTTGTACATGATAATATTGCATACTAATAAAGATTTACTTAAAATAAGACGTATTATTCTGTTAAATACTAAATTTGGTATACAGTATTAATATGATTAAATTAATATAGTTAGCAGATAAGCAAAATCTTTAAAGATTTTTATAATATATTTAAATTAACTATTAGATATTATTAAAGTTTGTTCGTGCCTAATTGATACATAGCTATAATGTTTAGTTGAACACGGTTATCTTAGGAACTATGTAGTTTGAATTAAAAATTGTATAATGTTAGGTAGTCCGTTTGCCAACAACAGCTTTACGATATTACAACTGTATTGATGTTTCTCATTGTTTTCACAGTTATTTAGGATACATAGAATATATAATCAGTCATATACAGCTTGTACTTGCATATGTATTTTCACATGCACAGGCGAATTCGTCAATAAAAGCTAGTTAGTAAAGGATAAGTGGCTCTGTAATCGGATCACAATGATTTATCGAACTTCAACAATGTATATGTAGATAACATAAGTAATATTTTCTTTACTTTTATTGTTATTTTTGCCAATGTACAAGTAAATGTCTGAAAAAAAAAATATTTTAATTATATCAATACATGTCTACGGTAGCAAAACTATTGCTTATACTTTACTACGCATGGCTCAATGGTGAGAGCGCTTGTACGGTTCGCAAGAGGGCGCGGGTTCGACTCCCGCTACGTTTAAATTTTTTTTTCATATTTTCTTTGAGTATTTTAACTATTAACAATTTATATTTCATCACGCAGCAAATAAAGGCTAGTAGTGCATAAAATGAAAACATGTAAAAGTCTTATATAAGAATACACATAGAAGAATACATATAAAGTGAATTTGCAATAAAAACAGGCGACTAACAGTGCTATCAGTGAACGTAATTGTATAGCGTCTGAAGGGGTCTGAAGGGGATCGTCTCCTACCCTCGTGTGAGTACCGTTAGCAAATAAAACATTGAGCTGGTTTTAATTACTAAAAATACATATTTGATGTGTATGTTATTTTTATAATATTAAAGTTCATAATTATATATAGTATATATAGTATATTGTATATAAAATAATAAAATTAAACAATCTAGGCTAAAATGCCTTAAGCATATCTTGTAAAACAAATATAGCCTTATAGAAACAAGAAATAGTAGTTAGGTGTGATTAGTGATACACTGAGGATCCCCGTTAGTTCACGATTGTATATCAGCGGTATCTCTATAATTTACACATAATTAACAAAGTTAGTTTAAGTTATAAGTTCATCAATAACTCAAACAGTTCAAAATTCACTTCTTGTCAAACTCTTAAAGTTTAAGTTAACGAAAAACAATTTATTATATTATATTATATTTAATCTTTCAATAGTATAAAATGAAATAGGTATTTTAGCGTATTGCTTTCAAGATATTTTGAGAAACAGACAGGCAGACGAACAGACACACATGAATGAATGAAGAGATCCTGTAAGTGTCCCATTTCTTCTTTTAGCATACGGAACCCTAAAACATACAAAGTTAGGTAAAGACAGCCCTTCACACTATGCGTATTTATATTAATTGTTAACACACGTGTGGATCAGTGAAAGTGATTGTCTGAAGTATTTAGGGGATCGAAAAGAGTCTCCAGCATACCCTTGAGCAAGTGGGATCTAAAAATAGAAACACTGTATTTAATATACAGGATTATTGTGTTTTTTTCATATCACAACATCTTACTGTAAAAGTATTTGTAATTTTATATTCAATTTTCCTTGATATGTTACATATTTTATACTGCATTGTGCTGCACCTGCAGCAACGGAGAACGGAATATGTTAACATTAAGTTGTTTTTATCTCTCGATTAACTTACAATGTTACTTAAAATCATACTAAACGACTACTTACTCGCGAGAAATTCAAAGAAAATCTGCAACACCTCGGATCTCGTACTAATAACCTGCATGACGCATGATAATGTATAAGTGACTCCATTACCTATGGTAAAGTAAAGCTTTGGATTGAGCTGCCACTTCAAATAAGACTGTATCTACAAATAAAGCACTTTATTTGTATAGCTAAATTCATGAAATATAAAATATGTGTTGCATGCCGTTAAAGATGGTAACAGTTTTGAGTTACGATGGTATGAGGTGGTATCTAATTGTAAAAATATATATATATATATATATATATATATATATATATATATATATATATATATATATATATATATATATATATATATATATATATATATATATATATATATATATATATATATATATATATATATATATATATATATATATATATATATATATATATATATATATATATATATATATATATATATATATATATATATATATATATATATATATACATCTACTGTGTTAATTCTAAGAATAAGAATTAACAAACTTATTATTTACAATTAGATACCACCTCATACCATCGTAACTCAAAACTGTTAGCATCTTTAACGGCATGCAACACATATTTTACGTATATACGAGGGTCAAATTGAAAGTTCTTAGAAAATCAAAAACTAAGCATTCTAGCAAGTTATTAGTTTTATTATAACTTTTCAAAATAGCGTCCATTTACATCAATACATCGCTGCATTCGATGGAACCATTGAGAAAAGCACCTTGCCCATTCGGCCTTAGGGGTCTCTTCAACGGCGTTTTGAAACGCAGCCACTGCGTCTTCGGCGTCCATAAAATGTTTTCCTCAAAGTTTTCTTTTATTTTAGGGAATAAATAAAAATCGCAGAGTGCGAGGTCGGGGCTATACGGCGGGTGACCCAGTAATTTCACGTCTAAGGTCGCCAAATAGTCGATCGTTTGCCTGGCGGTGTGCGACGAGGCATTGTCGTGATGAAGGAGGATCCTGCTACGAGGTCATTTCTCTCGAACTTTTTCCAAGACAAGTGGCAAATAGTTATTAGTGTACTACTCTGCATTAACCGTTTTCTGATCCTCTAAGACAACTGTCACGTAATGACCTGTCTTTCTGAAGAATGAGGCCACCATCTTTTTTCCAACACTTCGACCTCTCTTCACTTTAGTTGCCAACTCTTCGGAAGAAGCACCCACTGAGCAGACTGTCTTTTGGTTTCCGGATCATAACAGTAAATCCAGCTTTCGTCACCCGTTAGTATGTCGAACACAGCATTTGAGTCACCTCCGTTAAATTTTTGGATCATTTCTCGGCACCAATCAACACGGGGGAGTTTTTGAGCCTTGGTCAAACTATGCGGTATCCAGCGGGCACAAAGCTTCCTGACCGCTAAATGTTTATGGAAGATTTTGTGCACTTGACTCATACCTATGCCTAGACTTGTCCAAATCTGCTGATAGGTCACTCTTTTGTCAGTCTCTATCATACGCCGCACAACACTGATATTATCTTCAGTCGTCGCTGTAGAAGGCCGTCCCTCACGCAAATCATCGGTGAGATTAGTTCGACCACGTTTGAATTCATTAAACCAGTTGTAAACTGTGGAACGAGATGGGGCTTCATCGTGAAAAGCCAATCGAAGTCTATCATAACTTTCTTGTTGACTTATATGACATCGACGTGCACAGACAATTTTCAATTTTCCGCCAAATCGTAAAACAAATGACAAATGAATGAAATGTATACTCAATATTATTGGTAAAGAGTTCTTTTTTCAAAATTTAAACTAATTTCTTTAATATAATGCTTTTAAGTTGCCAGTTCTAAAAACTTTCAGTTTGGCCCTCGTATATATATACATAGATTATCTTATAGTGAGAAAGTAAATATTATAAAAATATTAATTATAATAGATGAGAATCTGGACTTACGCCACCCTTTTTTCTACCACAATTTCCAATTTGAAGCAATACTCGATTAGTTAGTTAATTCAATGGACTGGAATGAAAACTGGAAACTGAATTCCCACACCCATTTCCCAAAACCTAAAATTACAAAAATTTACAAAAAAAAAATGTAAAAATCTTGCAAAAGTCGATATTGGTGAAAGAAAAATGCTTCATGGCCAAAATATACATTTTAAATTAACAAACTCTTTGTTTTTGTTTACAAAAAATTAAACTTAATTGATGAGCGGAAATATTTCCTAGTAATTGATAGTAAAATTTTCACGTTGAACCCAATGTGTTATCAAACGTACAATCCCTATCTGATATACTGATAATTATACTCAAAATGTAATAAAGAAAATTCAAGCTTATGTCCATTGTTTAAAAACTAGTTTCGTTTCAAACAGTTATGTCGTGACTCGTGAATATAACGAACAGATAGGATGAACTGTTACAAACCGGAAAGTTTATAAGCAAAATTTAATTACTTACTGGTCTCAACGTTTTGTAGTGTTTTCTAAAGGTTGTCCCTTTATACCGCTGTGGAAAGGTTGGTTATTTTAAGAGACTGACCTTAACCACACTCCCATGGATTCCCCTCGAAGTAATTTTTAAAATAAACACTTTTTTTCGCACGTTGACATGAATATGAAACTTGTGCAAAGTGAACTATAAAAAGTTAGAATAGGTGAAACCATTTTTTATAACAGCATGAATAAACGTTTTGAAGTACAACTTTGTGGTGCATTTAATAAGCGTTGAGGATTTAATTCCCATTCAGGAAGTATATAAATATTTGCATTTTTCTAATGTTACAAAATATATTGATAGTCTTCATCGTCTCATACGAAAACAGAGATTTTAATCCATTTCTTTACTCTATTTACGCTGTACAGTTCACGGATCATTGAAAAAAACGTTTATTATTACTACAAAATCCTCTATAATCAACTAAATACATCTAAATAACTAAAATACTTTTTACAACATAAATTATGTTAAAAATTTTGCAAAATATTTTATTATTTTCAAAATATAGTTGATAATTGTGTGAGGCTGTTGTTGGAACATATAGAAATATACTTTATTGCACACAAATTTAGAGGATAACATTACAATCAATCAGTAAATGTGCAATGGCTGCCTTATCGCCGACACCAATATCTTCCAGGCAACCTCGTCAAAGGGATTTACCGAGAAAAGTGGTATGATCTTCTCTTCTCTTCCGTTGTCTTCCATTCTCCATTCCAGTTTTCTTTTCTGCATTGTTTCGTTTAATTCCATTTGGGAGAAATGAAGAATGAAATCTTAAAAATAACAAATTTCCTTCCGTATACCTTGACTATAAACGGCGTAAGAGCTAAAAAAAAACAAAAATATACTATCTCTAATATAACAGGGCTCCTCCTTCTCTCCTTGTACAACAAAGTTGTAGAGTGACATAGTTCAATTATTCAAAAACAAAGCTACAACATAAAATTTGATTATTACCTCGCTTTATAATTACCTTAGTTTTCAACAAAATGCTAATATTATTAACAAAACGAAATAGTATCGATAACTAGCACAATTATCTGCAGGCAACAATATCGTTAAAATTCTTCTTTAATGTTAAAATATTTTTATTCGTAGCTCAGTTCAGACGTACTAAACTAAATACAAGGGTCATGAAATTAAGAAAAAGAAAAGATTTACATATATTAACAAACATGTAAATTTAAATTTAAAAATGTTATTTTCAAAGATGAAAACATATAAAAATTTGAACACAGCGGGACTCCGAACCCGCGCCCTCCTGCGAACCGTGCAGGCGCGGGTTCGAGTCCCGCTGCGTTCAAATTTTTATATATTTTCTTTAAGTATTTTTTCTATCCTCCGTGTGGATTAACACTTTAAAAATCATAAAAATATTTAATAATAAAATAGCATTCTCTCCCGCCAAACGATTGTTCTTTGTAATGGTCTTTGGGTAGCGGAAATTTGTAAAAATCTCCCTACAGAGATGCTAACAACGATATAAGTTGTATAAAAGCATATAAGAATTTCAACGCGGCGTGATGTAGAATGCATTGCTCAGTGGTGAGAGCGCCTGCACGGTTCGCAGGAGGGCGCGGGTTCGAGTCCCGCTGCGTTTCAAATTTTTATATGTTTTCTTTAAGTATTTTTTCTATCCTCAGTGTGGATTAACACTTTAAAAATCATAAAAATATTTAATAATAAAAATAGCATTCTCTCACGCCAAACGATTGTTCTTTGTAATGGTCTTTGGGTAGCGGAAATTTGTTAAAATCTCCCTAAAGAGATGCTAACAACGATATAAGTTGTATAAAAGCATATAAGAATTTCAACGCGGCGTAATGTAGAACGCATGCTCAGTGGTGAGAGCGCCTGCACGGTTTGCAGGAGGGCGCGGGTTCGAGTCCTGCTGCGTTAAAATTTTTATATGTTTTCTTTAAGTATTTTTTCTATCTTCAGTGTGGATTAACACTTTAAAAATCATTTATGATTTTTAAATATTACGTAATTTTAGAGCTTAAAAATTTACTCTTCAAAGTAACTTATAAACAAAATTAACTAACAAATGAATCGGAAGGGCTTTTTTCTAAGCAAGTTCTTATAAGATTGGCGACATTAAACGTCGACTTGAGTGACAACAGTTATTTTCTCAATTTATTTAAAAGATATAAAGCTAAAATTTTCAAAGCGTAGAATTGAGAATGGGGACATCTCGATGTTCCCTATCAAAGACGTTTTTGAATTTACGTCTTAATATTAGCCGTGGTTGTATGTTCAAATACAAAGCGTGTATTTAAAATATACCTTACAAGGTTGATGATTCATTAATTTATTATCATCGTAATAAACTTCATAACTACAACGTAAAATAACACCTCCAGAGATATCTTTGTGCTGTACGAAATGCTATAGTGACTCCTTTACTCTTAATACAGTAAAACTTTGGAACGAGCTGCCATTCTAAATAAGACAGTCGTAATAAGTTGAAATATTTAAAAGTTGTCTCAAATAATCATCAAATCAAAATACACTTATGCACGTCAATTTTTATCTACTACCATTTCGGAAAGGTGCTTTGTCATGGATGATTTCTTCGCCATTTATTATAATGAAAGAAACTCCTCAGCACATCTTTTAAAATAAAAAACAATTTTACATACAACAAATGTATAACAAGTATCGCCTAGCCTGAGCATATGAATGTTTATGGTATTAAAATTATATGTGTATACATATGTTTATATAATTATTTATATTTATCTATTTATTGAAAATATTGATTACATGATAATGTATTGATGTAATGCAATACTTTTTGCACCTTTCTGCGATCTCTTGTTATAGATCCAATATTAATTATAGTGGTTGCCTGCAAGAGATCGCTCTTTCAGTGATAAGGCTTCAGTGATAGTGATAAGGTATATACTCTTTAGATTTAAAAAACAAAATAGATAAAAATCAAGGGAGTGTGGTAACGTCAGTCTCTTAGAATAATCAACTGTTTCTAATTAATTAACTAATCAAGCACTACTCCAAAATATCCCCCTCCCCTCCCTCCCTTCTCTAATATTCTCTTCTGTTCTGATTTGTTCTGTTCTGTTTTGTTCTGCTCTGTTCTGTTCTATCCCCTTATGTTCACTTCTGTTATCTTCTCTCCTATTCACTTCTAGTTTCTTCTGGCCCCATCTGTTCTCTTCTCTCCTTTTTTGTTATCTTTTGCCCGTCCTATTCCATCTCATCTGGTCCTGCCTTATTCAGTTTTGTTTGAGTCTTCTCCATTTTTATTTAAATAAATAATAGCTTCACGCTATTTCCTGCATATAACAAGATATTATTTGAGAGGGCGAAGCTTATAAGTCGAATATTTGCATGAAAGACATAAAAAATGTAAAAATGAAAAGCAAAATAACATAATATGTTGAAGAATACTCTTTATGAACTTCTAACATGTAAAAATAGAAAGAAAATTTCTAGAGATTTTTAAAGACTTTTGTTTTTGAATTCAAATAATTGGTTGTATACTGCCATAATATAAAAATTTGTAAACGTAGTGTCATTAATCTAGATTCTTTCTGAATATAATAAAATATAACAAAAAAGTTTATTTTTATTTATTTATTTCTAGCTGGCTTTAGTAGACAAATGGAGCCGTAAGCAGAAGGAAGAGAATGTGAAAAAAATCTTATATTGATTTCCATTACAACACTAAAAAGAGATTTGCAATATGTTAATATCTGTATTTTCACTATAAGATAATCCGGAACATATGATATACTTAATGTAAATCTACTAACCATTTAAGCATTTCTCATTTCTTAGGGGGAAAATGAAACAAAATGTTTTCCTGGGTACGAATCGAAACCATAATCTTGTGTACAAACAGAAAAAAACACACGATAAAAAAAAACATATCACAGAGTTAAAACACTCCTTACTCCGCTTTCCGACCAAATATCAGATAAATTATGTTGTCGAGAACGGGAGTTGCTCTAAAACAGAAAAACAATATCAAATTTTATTCTTACCTTGCTGGAAAATTACCTTAGTTTTCAACAAAATGCTAATATTATTATCAAAACGAAAATAAGTAACAATAACTAGCGCAATTATCTGCAGGCAACAATATCGTTAAAACTGTACCTTTAATTTTTATAATTTTGAGCTTATGCTATCGTAGTCAGTTCAGATGTGTCTAACTAAACACAAGAAAGACTTTAGAGATGATATTACTATAATAAAGTAGCTTAAAGAAAAACTTCATAATACGTCTCACGTATAAAAATGATGCCCATACTATAATATAAGTCAGATTAGATCATGTTAAAAGTAAAATTTTAAACAATTTATAAAATAGTAAATATAATAAAAAGAAAAGTAACATTCTCCTAAAATACAAAAATTACCTTAGAATATTTATTAAAAAGCTTTGTGTAAACTTCAAGCTTCAAATTGACTTTTTAAAGTAATTTATAAATTTTATATTGAAATGATTAACTAACGTAATTGCTTCGCAGATATGAGCGGATGAATCGGAAGGGTTTATTTATACGCAAATTCTTTTAAGTGTCAGTATTAAACGTTAAATAAACTGACAACTGTTGTCTGAAGTTTGAAAAACATAATAAATTTTTCAAGCTTAGTTTATAGTCCGGTCAATTTAGACATAAAAAAAGTGGTAAAATAACAAAAATTCCCGGAGAGCCAAATATTGGTGAAGACCTATAGTTTACCATTACGAATCAAGTTTTAAAGGTCCCCATCGATCCTATGTGTGCTTAAAAAGTTATTCGAGGTCAAAGGTCAAAATTTTGAGCCCGATGTTTTTCAAGCCGTGCATAGAGGAAATTCAGTTAGGGCCTGGCTACCATTTGAATAAATGTTTTTAGGATAGTATAATATCTATAAAAGAGAAACAAATAAGTATTTATACTTGTATTAAGTGCCTAATATGTATTGTAGGTATATACGTGGCTTACATGTGCATATCATGTATAATATGACTCTTAGAATCGCGATATCTCAGGAATGGTAACTGTTAGGAAAAAAATCATTGATACTATTTTTGTAGATAATTTTAAGATCTACAACTTTGGTTTGAAGTTTTTATTGATAAAACTTACCATTTTCAAGCAAAATCTAAATAACCTCAAATTTTGACCTTTGACCTTGAATAACTTTAAGCACACATAGGATCGATGGGGACTTTTAAAACTTGATTCGTAATGGTAAACTATAGGTCTTCACCAATATTTGGCTTTCCGGGAATTTTTGTTATTTCAAATGTCTATATTGACCGGACTATTAGATAATTTTAAATATATTTAGACAATTTTGTTTAAAATTTAAAATTAATCATATGTTTTTATATAAAAAGCTTTTATTTAATGATAGCATATAAATAATAATCTGAATAAATCAAATATAATCGGAATAAAAATTATGACATGAATTAAACCAATGAATATAAATGATAAATATATCAATTTAATTTATTTTTTTCTATAGTGGTCTCAGTGGAAATTACATACATACTTCACGCTTAATCCCTAGCGGGGTAGTTAGAGAAGACAGAGCGCCAAACGCCACAGTCTCTGCATACCTCTTTCGCCTCGTCTACTGTCATTAAACTCGCATTCCTGCTCTTCGTAGGGTCCTCAAGGTTTTTACGTGATTTTCCTCTAGTGTCTCTTTGAGTTCCACCACGTAACACGCCATGTAGTACCACGTAGGTAATTGGCATGACAAACAGTGAAACTCAGATCAAAAAAAAAGTGAAGAGATTCAAATAAATAATTATTATGTTTCAATAAATTAACCTCCAAAATTATTATCAAATTATAAAAAAATATAAAACCTGTTACGTTACATCTGTTATAAGTAAATTTATCAGGTAGGTAGTCGACTCGTATGTACATGGGACATGTTATACGATCAGAATTTTATGACTTTCGTCTTCTAAGGAGAATCAAAATAGCATGTTGAATAATTTATGTATGTGTATGGTATGTGTATGTTTATATATATATATATATATATATATATATATATATATATATATATATATATATATATATATATATATATATATATATATATATATATATATATATATATATATATATATATATATATATATATATATATATATATATATATATATATATATATATATATATATATATATATATATATATATATATATATATATATATATATATAACCTTTATTCATTAATTTCAAGCAGGGAAGGAACATGCCCATTATATCATTACATGATCATAGACCAAGTTCCTAAGCAATAGACGCCGAACTTAGTGTTTGTGAACATAATTACGGCTTTCGCAAGCTGCGATTGGACGAACGCCCCGTGAAATTGGTACACGCTACTTGCAGTGCTTCTACTTAAATTAGTAACTTGATCTTAATATTGGGTTGTAATTTAATTTAAAAGTTTTCAGGTGTTTAATGGTATTTTAAATATTTATAAGTGAGGAATTTTTTTTAGAAATTTCGAACTTTTGAAGTGATTTCTATAAATGGCAGATTAATTGTAAATAAAGTAGATGACACAAAAAAATATACCTTTGCTTTTCTCGAAAAATATTTCAACCAAAATTAAATACTTTTCAAGTGGACAGCGATCGATAAGCTTGACCGATTGTCGGCTCCAATTTTTAAGTCAGCCCTCTCTTATGAATCAGTGGTAAAAATATTGCACTTATTTGTCACAAGAGAATAAGAGAACTTGTTATAAAAACTTTATATGAAAATATAAAAATAAAAGTAGTACTTGTGAGTTTAATTCCCCCCAAGACAATTATGAAATTTTATTTAGTTTTAAGCCTTTCTCTAGTGGTCAATAGATGGCGTTGAATTCAGACAGAAGTTACTTAATATTAGTTGTTATTTTAGAATTAATTAATAATAATAACAATCTGTAATTAAATTCTAATTACATACATTGTTCTTAAGTCGAAATACAAAGTTATTATCTTATCCCTAAAGTTCGTAACATGCTGGCAAGTTTGGTTACCACCGATCAAACCTACGAACTAATTTAAGCTATCTTGGCATATTCCGTTCATACGGATATCCTTACTTTACCTTTCCTTACCTTATTGCTTTGATATATAACATCCTACTCGTATAATCGCATGTGCAGCAGTGATGAATATTAATGAAAAATCTATGACAGTGATTTATAATATAACACGTATGTTGGTGGATCTGTTGGTTTGTTGTGGTTGGTCATAAAAGAGTTTATTAATATTTTAGTTTAAAAATTGAGAATAAAAATGGATAATATAATAAAATTTATTCGTTTTTATTCTCTGTTTATTTTTATTATATTTTAGAATATAGCATTCTGTCTTGCCAAACGATTGTTCTTTGTAATGGTCTTTGGGTAGCGGAAATTTGTAAAAATCTCCCTAAAGAGATGCTAACAACGATATAATATGTATAAAGTATATAAGAATTTCGACGCAGTATGATGAAGAACGTGTAGCTCAGCGGTGAGAGCGCTTGCACGGTTCGCAAGAGGGCGCGGGTTCGAGTTCATATGCGTTCAAATTTTTCTATGTTTTCTTTAAAGATTTATTTCTTGATTTTTTTTCAAAGCACATTCGTGACACAGCACGAAAGGGTCAGTATAAAATTGATTAAAGGCTGGCTTTTGAAAAATAAAAAAAAAATCACGAGTTAAGTAATTTAACTCGTGATTTTTTTTTATTTTTCAGGCAAGTCTCAGCAGATACCAGGTTATGTGTATTGCTTTTTATTAGGTATAAGCAGAAATTATTTCTTTAACAACGACAATAATACGATATCAAACCTAGTTCTTTGCAATATTATATGAAACATATAATGTTTATATTAATGCCAGATGATATTGCTGTTTCAGAATAACAGATACCATGTTTAATTAAAACTATTTATTCTAAAAATGTTTGCGATGCACTGTGCATTTCATATATAAAACTATATTGATAGAAAATAGTAGTAGGTGTATTAGTACACCATAATTATAATAGAATTTTCTTAAAAAATAAATATGATTAAATTTATTGTATAAAAAGTTAGAAAATGTAAAATAAAATATTAAAAACAAAGAAGCCTCAATCAGATGGTTTCTGCTTTTTTATTCTTCTAGAATATTGTTGATGATATTTACTTTATTTGGTTACAAATTTTCTGCTAGAAGTTGTAAGCGAAAAATTCTCAGTCTTTCTTTTTTGATCATATAGTCAGTACTATATGATGTATTCAAAACAAATATTTTTTAATTTCTTTTCAATTGTATTTTTTTGCTTGATAAAAATCAAGAATTATGTTAGTTGACTAAGTAGTAGGACTTGACCTGTGATATACTATGATAGCGAGTTCAAATTTCATTTAGAAACTTCCTTTAAAACAAAAAAGTTTTAAGGTTATTACAATTAAGATAACAGGTTTTTTCTTCTGCCTTACTTTCTCACTCAAAATTGAAATATAGTAAGATCTAGATTGAATAATTTGTTGTTTAAATATTACATAAAGACTAGATACAGATGCTGTAAATTTAGTGCTTCACGCTCAACTTTCACCTCGTTTCATGCTACACTGCCCTTGCTCACCCAGTGTCTAAATGGCGTATAATAATTTACCTAAACATAATACATTGATTCTAATACCTTATACATCAGTTTTACATTAGTAAAGTATATAAGTATATATAAGACTTGTCCTAGTATATGCTATGGTAACTAGTTCAAATTTTATTTAAGAATTTATAATAAAAAAATATATTGGTCGATTTACAAAAATTCCTTTACGTAATACCTATTTATAGCAAAAATTCTTTATAATTCAGTATAAAGATTTGCTTATGACACTACTACTGCATGATGCAATACATAATACATAAATTTATTAAGCAATTATTTCATAAAAATTATGATAACTTATTAAAACCTATATAAACAATAAATATTATACGAAGCCCTCACAGTACAAACCTAATCATAGCCGAGCAACGATTAAATGAATTTCTACTCGATCGAGCTTAGCCTAAGCTCGTTACTTGCATCGCGCGTACGTGACTATTTTTACAGATTTACTTCGGAACAAGTTAAATGAACAGCCAAGTCGCTGATTGCTAATGTGGGTAATGGGTGACTTCGTTTACCTTGAGGGTTGTATTGTGTTGTCAAGTATACCTCAAGCACTTAACGTTAGTGTACTGTTTTTTTTATAATATTTTTGGCGTAATAGTTGTATTTATTTTCTTTCGTCACTGTAATCATTTTGTTTATTTGCTTATGTTTATATAACGTATATAATTTCGTTTCGGCTTTTTTTAACTTAATGCTTTATAGGGTTCTTAGCATGGTAGGCATAGGGAACCGCAGGAACCATAAGAACTTATTATTAAGATAATAATAAATAATTCATCTACCCCAAAAGGAGAAACCACAAATCGTCGCATTTATAGAAAGACGCTGAACCTCTTTGCCACGACGGCTCTTTAAGTGATTTTTTTTTATTATTGAAATATTGTAGAATTAAGTGGAATTGCGAGTGAAAAAAGACGCATGACGGACGATAAATTGAGGAATACTATATGTTATATTGCATAAAGTTAAACTTTTCACGCCAACTGCGTTCAGAGTTACTTCAACACTTGTAATATGTAGAGTTTCTATACTACTATAACAAAGTAAAACAAATAAGGTTTTGCTTATTGATATTTATACTAACAAATTATTAATATTTTTTACTTAAAAAGAAATGTTCACATCACATCACATTACTGTAAGAAACAACCACTCCATTGCTGGTTCTTGGTTATCAGTTGCAAAAATAGTACAGATGCAAATCGGAAAGCGATTTGCTCACTGGATTGCGATTATGGCATATCGGACATTCTCATTGACTGTGGTTTTCTCGGCTCATAATAAGAAGTGGGTTGTTACATCGTTGTTTGCATTGTTATTATAGTAGACAGTAGACAAAGGTCTCAGCAGTATTAGCATCTTAGAAACTGCTATAGTTGCTTTTAACTTATAAAAATATGTAAATAATCTTAAAAAAATAAAAATAATATATGTAAAAATATATAAAATATGACTGAATTTATAAACTAAACTGAATATTTACATATAAATGAGTTACGTGAAGAGTTCACACAGTGTCTCGAAAATTGGGCAATAACTAGATAGTGTCTTAGCGCTTGCTTTACTTTTCTTACCCAACTAATGCGGGGTCATATCGAGCTAATGTCTTACCTAAAATAATCTAATAATAATAATGTAATACAGAAAAATTATTATTTATTCACATAGCTGTGGTGCAGTAGGGAAGAATATATATTAAATTTTTATTAATTCAGTTCATGTGGATATATTAAAAGCAGTTTATAATGCTAAGATCGTGTTAGATAAAATTATGTATTGAATTTTCATCATTATATCTTGTTGTAAGTAAAAAATTACCCACTTTCACAGAGAACACTCAAATACTCCATTATTAAAAATGGTAATTAATTTCTTGCAGATTTCGTTAAAGCCTACTATACTAATTAACTTCAAGAAGCTTTCGCATATATATATATATATATATATATATATATATATATATATATATATATATATATATATATATATATATATATATATATATATATATATATATATATATATATATATATATATATATATATATATATATATATATATATATATATATATATATATATATATATTTAATATGACTTTATATAACGAAAGTGACGTAATTTCCTTTATTAGTATTTACCCTTTTGTTTACAAGCGTTAAGTGTCGTCCAGTGGTCCAGACTTTTGTCTTCGGAAAGGTTATTCGATACGCTACGTGACTTTTAGTAACATGACTTACATAAAGACACATCATTATTACACACACTGTATCATTATTTTTAATTATAATAAAAAATATTGGATTTAATTATGGGATCGATTTCGACTAAAAGTAGCGTTGAGTTTCGCGAGATGTGCTATGGCTAGAAAATTAGGCAAAAATTGGGGAAACACTATACAAATAAAAATATGTGGATTAAAAACGGAACGAGTACCAAATATCCAGGTCTCTTGAAGCATATAAAATTGCCAAATCAGTTTGAAACTGTTCAGGTAATTGAAAAGTTATATAAACATTATAAAAATAAATTAAAAATATTAACATTATAAATAATATTTCTGGTTGACTGGTTCGAAAGTACGAATCCACGAATAATAAAAAAAAATATAGCAATTAATAATAACAGAATAATCGTAATTTACGAAATTTTTTATACAACCAGAAATTAAAGTCAAAGAAAATTACTAAAAACAAAGTATAAAATTATAAATTTAATCACGAAGGTGTATTACTGAAGTAAGGCATAGAAAGGAGTCATTATCGACTTCCAACTATTACAGGGTCCATTCGCTATCGCCCAAGATTGATGGGCAGCGGCTTTCACGAGGCTATTTCATTCACTCCAAGATACAAATGGCCGACGTGTTCAGCAAAACGGATCGGCTGTAAGGAGTTTGCGGACTTATTGGCTTCTTAAACATTCTGTTAATAGCACGCACGGCAGCTTTACACGCAAGTTAAAATGTGTTTTATATCTTCAGTCAAGTTTTATAGGCCTTTAATGGGAAGGTGTCTATGCCTGTTTTAGTTTAATGTCAGACTTGGCTTTATATTGAATATTTATTTGATTTGGTTAAGTTATTAATTTGGAATACGATTTGGTAGATTTAGTACAGCGTTGAGTTTCGCCACTCAATTATATTATGTATCTCAATAGGAAGTTCAATTAACATTACCAAATGCGATAAAAGTTATACTGCATAAAAAAATTAAGTAAATACTTACAATGTGAGGGGACTTTTCTGGTTACAGTTAAAGCGTCAGATAGCAAGCTGGTAATTAATGCGGTCTACCAGATAAAAGCTAATAGCTTAAGCAGATTTTATATGCTACATATTTTCTATCTGAGACTTGTGAAACCTACAGTTAAATTATACTGATACCTAAACCTTTATTTATAATATGATCCTTTTAAATAATACATATTTTTTGTATATTAAAAATAAATAAAACTTGTTTACGCAAATAACAAGACAAAAATAGATATATATTAGATATGTTCATGAGTTCTATTTTAAATCTTATTAAATTCTAGGTATGCGTATTGGAAAACAAAAATAAGCCTTCCATTCAATATCGCTTTCAATCAAATCCATATAAAGAGCTTAAATGCCCACACAAAATATATTTAGGACATTAAATGGAAATTAACCCCACAACCAATGTTTAATGTCTGTAATAAGCCGTCCGTACATCATGTATAGGTAGTCGATGTTCTCCTCCTAAGCCGTCTATGTAATATAATTTGTAAATTTGAATTAAAAATAGAAACATCTTCTTATTAATAAAGTTATATTGTTTTCTATAATTTCGTTAATATTTTATTTTTAAAAAGTAAAAACTTTAAATAGTACGTATTTAGTTACATACGTATTAAATGGAATTAAAAAAAATTACTTCACACTCTATCCTGCTCGAACCGAGAAAACTTAGCTTTAAGTCATCCCCGTATCCCGCTTTCTGCTTTTAAAGCATTGCAGCAGTGTTAAGTGGCGGAACTTAACGCCATGCTTTGCCTAGTTGCCAGGGCGAAGACATCCACGGACGGTCTTCTGAGGGTCTCAATTAAAAAAAAATTATCATGATTAATACTTCGATGTAAGCAAAAATGACGTTGAATTTGGCAAATATAATATGGCCGAATAATAAAAAAGTTATTAAATTTTTTATCTATAACCAGAATAAAAACGCTTTCCATTGTCAGCAGCTTTAGACAAAAGGTGAACTATAGTAAAATTCAAAAAAGCTTTTAATTATTGCACTTTTCGTCTTTGCTCTGTGACGGTGGTCAATGATTTTCTATTTTTGATGGTCGTCTCTTAATACTACTTTAATTTTCATATAATAATAAAAAGTGATTAATTGATTTGAAAATTTTATTTTCAATGTTTTATATTTTAATTGATTATCTATAATAATTTCAATATTTCCAATTTAATACATTTTGTGTGTAATATAACTTTTCATTTATTTACAATGCATAGAGCTTTCGGATAGTAGCGAAAATCTAAGTGTGTAGAAACCCCGTTGAAAGTTATTCGTTCAAATTAGAGATATCGTTGTGAAAAGTGAAAATAATAACAATATATTTTTGTATACATCGCTATTTACAATTTACTTCTATAATATTTTTAATTTAGAAATTGGTTATTTATCAATAAAATATATTAAGATAAATCAAGCAAAAATATCTGATGCGAACTGATGTGATTCATTATTGGTTAGGAAAAATGCTCCAAGATTAATGTCATAAGTTTATAAATGTCAAATGAAATCCGTTGATACTTTTCTGTTGAAAATTGTTTGGAAAACAATTTAACTTCACATCGGTTTTTTGTTTATGAAGACGTATAGTACGTATGTGTGTGTACTTATGTGAACAAATATGATTGATTTCGTATTTCATTTTTTTTATATTAAAAATATACATTATGTAACTACGTGGTTATATACATTATGTAACAGTATGTATATGATATTTATTTGAACTTGTTATCTTCTTGCTTACTTAAAATATATATTTTTTTCATTTTCAAATTTTATCTCTTGTAGTTGAATTTGACAGTAACTAGGAGGACATTCCATTTTTAGCTTTGAAGCCTAATCCAAATCGTTGTACATTGAATCATGGAAGCTAAAAAATTGCAAAACTCTAATTTATCCAAAAAATGTGAAAAATATATTATCATGGGCAGGAATCAAATCAGATTGTAAACCCAATGAGTTGAAAGATTTTTTCACTCTTAATTTTAAAAGTATACGGTATACGTATATTTTCATTAAGCACTTTGTAAAACAAACCTCAACGTATAACGGGAAGCAATAACAGTTGAGGTGGGTCATAACCGATTACTAGTAACACTAAACAGTGTAAACATGGAAATGCCTATATCTGATTACATACATGTTAGCAACAAGCTCGTTGCATAGTATTCGTAACAAACTTAGTTTGCTATTTCGCTTGCAAAATCATAGCTGGCTTTACATATTTTGCATTGTTTAGGAATTGATCGTTAACAGTGAAACTACTGTTAGTATGTAATGAAATTTTGTTTAATTTTAATGTACTTATGACGAAAGAGGTATGCATGCACCGTCCCGTTCTCACTGAGTAAAACAAAAATATTTCAACAAAAAACGAAAATGAAAAAATAATAAATTTTTCCTCATGCATCTATTGGAGAAAGGTAGCAATATTTTTCATGATCTTGTTAAAAAAAACAATAATTTATTTAAAATTATTAGACAATATTATTATGGAAACAAAAGTCACCTTCAGTTCCTCCACTAAGCACGTAGTGTCTAAATTTTAAGTGAAGAGTTTTAACACTAAATTTTACACTACTCCAATACAAACGAGATAAAAATATATATTATGTAACTATGTGGCTATAAACATTATGTATATGATATTTACTCCGATGCCAACGAGATACAGCGTGAAATAGAAAAAACTACTTAGCAACTAAATAAAATAAAACATTAACACTTAAGTTAGTACTTCTATAGAAAATGTTAAACTTATTTAAATATTATAATAGTACTCTACGTTTCTATATATGAATACGTGGCCTCGGTAGCGCAGTAGGCAGCGCGTAAGTCTCATAATCTTAAGGTCGTGAGTTCGATCCTCACCCGGGGCAAAGTTTTTGAAATTTATTAAGAAATCGTTTTATATAACAAAATACAAAACTAAATATTTATTTTTTAAGTAAAGTCATAGTTTGCCTGAGTAATATCTCTTTAAAATATGAATAAATGCTTCTATTATTTAATATTATTTCCTTTTTTAATCTTCTCAGTGTGTTCTCCATACAACTTGACATTGACGAAGTGATATGATGTCAGCTGGCAGGCCCAGAATGCTGTAATTAAAGACTTAATCTTACTTTGGCGGCCAGTACAGTAGATCGACGTGACTAAATTTAAACCTTGATGAATCAATTAATTTTAACCAAAAGTTTCTGAAATTATAATATATTAATTCTACTACTACTACTTTACTAACTCTTTAAGATATTATTATATAATTTTTATCATTTGCCTTCTACGATTTTATTCTAATCGGCGAAATAATCCAAGTAAGTGTCTTCTGGCAGCCTCTTACAATTTTATATGCCGTAAAGGAAACGTGCCTCAACAAGAAATACTGTCACTCGTAGCAAAGAAAATAATAGATTAGGAATCTGTCTGATTATGCAGTGTTTAAATTACCGATACCGAATTAATACGGAAGCAGCTGCGGGTAATGTTCGTTACCATAGAGTAGCTGATTATAGAGGAAAGTTTTAAGTAATTTAGCTTACTTAATGATGTGATTACATATACTTTATATTTTGCATTTGTCAAGTTTGGGATAAAAAAAAATACATTAGAAAAAGATTTGTCAAAGAAATCTTCGTAAGTTACTAGATCCTACATTAGCGTTCTGATGGAAAATTAATAAGTAAAGGATGTGTGCTGTGTGTGTGTGTGTGTGCGTGTGTGTGTGTGAGTGTGTGTGTGTGTGTGTGTATGTTGCATGTGTAAAAATAATGTGAATATTGCAAAGTAAAATGTATATGGTGATATTATTTATGAAATATCTTTATATACATACAAGTCCAGATATTAAAAACGACGATCTGATATTCGATTCACACCTAAAAGACTAAATTAGTTTAATAGTCTCTGGTAAGGTAAAGGTAGGACTCCATACACAATATCTCTAATACTTGAAGTATATTTCACGTAACCATCTTAATGTTATTTTAATACAACTTTTATTAAATAATTTTAAGTAAACGTTGACTAGATCACGTTAAAAATTACATATCTTGAAAAGAACCAGCAAAAAAGGCGAAGAAGACTAATAAAAGTGTAGTAAACTTTTTATCGCTTCCGTTATTACCAATCAATCGCTATACTCGTACTATTGTCATGTTTACAGTTCTATCGACGTTGTATTGGAATAGATTTATTACCTAATTAACTGTAAAGAAAACTTATATAGTAATATAAAGCAATTCTACATTTTTAATATCTTTTTATATAATATTAAACAGCTACTTTATGTTTGATTATCCTAACAAATCTTAGGAGCTACTTGTTTACAGTACAATATAATTTAAATTATATATTCATATATAATCACTGTGAATGCGGTCGAAATAACTTCTAATATTTGCTTACTTTAACCCATTGGCAAGCAAGTGAAGCCGCAAAAGTAACATTTTCATAAAAATTGATTTTCTTCAGTTGTGACAAAATTGTTTCATCTTAAGTTGGCCAAAGATAGATAATGTAATAGTTATTCTATATATTTCATATATATATTTTATAAAAATTCTCTTGTCACCTATATTTAATATTTTGTTTTCAACAGGCACGTATCGGTGTTACTGTGACGTGTATTTACAGCAATCTAACACAAGCCTCGGTAGCGCAGTAGGCAGCGCGTAAGTCTCATAATCTTAAGGTCGTGAGTTCGATCCTCACCCGGGGCAATACTTTTTATATTAATAAGCAAATTTTTCATTGCTTTATAAAACTGTAATTTATTTCTCATATATCTATTTTTATGTGTTTGCTTGTTTATATACATGTATGTGTGTGTGTGTATGTATATATAATAATACATAGTATTAAACATATGCTCATAGGATCACGTTTAAGAGTTACATGTTATTATCTATTTATAAAATCTTGGTATCGTAAATGATTATGTTATTAATAATCATACGTTAATTACCATCGCGTGCTCCATACGACCCTGCCTACTTGCGAGTAAACGTACAACCACTGTTATATAAAATACGCCTTCAGCACATTACCCAATATTCTTTTATATTGTTCAGAAGGAGGGTGTTCAGACACTTTCTTCTCTAGTGTCATAATGTTTTGGAAATATACTAATTCGGAACTTGTTTGTGATTTTATTTATTTATTTTATTTTATTGAATATTGTTTAGTTTTTGTTTTTCATTTCATTATTTTTGGGTTATTACAATTTCAATCTACAATTAAATTATTAGAGCTTAAAATTAACTAAAAATATATATTAAAAAATTATATTAAACATAATTACATCCCACATATACTACGAGTTTACATAACATAATAAAAAGACTGTAACATAATATAAAAATCTGAAGGAAATCATAAAACATTTTGTGTCGTAACAAAAGCTACTCTATGACCTAAAGTACGGTTGGGCTCTTCTACCAAGGATCCTTGACTTGCCTGCGGTACCGGGTTAATTCGGCCATAGCTTCAAGTACAAAGTATAGATACCAATTATACGCCTTTGTTTGCTACCAACGTTATGTTAATTGACCCAAGATAGGGTATTTGGGAATGAAATGTGAATATTGAATTTTGTCTTTGAATTGGTTGTTTGTATGCGCATATTATATAAGTATATTTAATTGATAAATAAGATTTTTCATAATATAATAAAAATATATGTATTTTAGAGGTTAAATTTATTATTGAAATTAGTTTCTAAGGTAATTATATCATAATAATAATAATTAATTATTTGACTTGTACAGTTAGATTATTTGAATATAGAAGTTTTAATAGATTCTCACTATCTGATATTTTGAATGGAAAATGAATGTATACAATAACTTAAAAAAGTTTCTTTTATTAACAAGTATTATTCTAAGTATAAGCTATTCTTTTAATGACATTAACCTACGTTTTGTGTTTTTTTCTACTTAATTATATATTGCGGCAACGGAGAACAGAGTGTCTTTAATGTACGTAGAGCTCTGCATACATTGACGCCACAATTTAACAAAAAATAAGATACAACAGTCAAATGTATTTTAAATGACTTGCAGTATTTCCTAAGTATAGAATAAAATTATAAATTAATAAAAAATATTTTGTTAAATAATGCAAATTCAAAATCAAAAATTAAAAGGTCATAAACACGACTCTAACATAAGTAGTGCTAAGCTGAGATTAGTCTGGATAAAAGACATCAATTTACGATAGTAATTAAGATAGGTCACGTACGGGAAGAATCGGAAAGGGGATATATCAATTACTCCTATAAGCCTTTCGTTCCATTTGAACGTTGGAAAGAGCGTGTTAAATGGTTGAAAAAAAAAAAATAACATGAATGTTACAACTACTTTTGTAGATTATATTTGTTTCTTATATAATCTATATATTATTATAAATTTATAAGGCTTTTATTAAATTTTATGATACTTTTTAATTAAAATTACTTCTTGGATTTCTCGAATTTCTTCATATATGTAATCATTTCATTTTAACCGCGGCTTGGCTCGCATTGAGTTATTAAATAAGTAATAGAGATCGAAAAAGAACAAATCTAAACAAGTGAAATTATAGACAATTGAAAAAGTTATTGACGTGTGGAATGCTACATAGCGTCGAAGTAGCTAGATTTTGACATTTATTGACAGACGAGTTTATCCATTTTTTGTTTTGAACTAATAGTCTATGTTACTTCTAATATCTCCAAAAGTAAGTGTACAAAGATTCATAATGGCGGGTTGAATATTTTTCGTGAAAGCGTAACAAACATACTTACATTAGCATTTATAATATTATTAGAAATATATATAGGTACAAAAAGGAAAAAAAAAGACCACAAAGAAAATAAGGAAGGGGACACTTAGTCTCCCGTAAGTGCTATTTCTTAGCCTAAAAATATTTTTTTAGTAAAAAAAAATAAAAACAAAATCTCTTGTAAGTAAGATTATGATGCACAATATACAATATTCCCTATAAAATTATCACACTTTTTTTATAAAATGATAAAGCTTATATATCTACGAAATGTTTATACAACGTAGCAATTTCGTAGCTTCTCGTAGCACTTTAGTATCTACTAAGAGTAAGATGACATGACATCGCAAATGCAAGAAGTAATACCTGTTAGCTACAAAGTAAGCTCTCATATTGACTTAATCTAACACTATCTTCTTTTTCTTTTTGTGTATATTATGGACGTATTTCACAATGTTATATCACATCGTATTATATAAAATATATGTATATATGTAAAAAGTATATGTATATATGAGTTTAATATAGATGCATATATAGATAGCTACAATCTTCTCCACCACTACTAGTGACTCATCCAGCACTACCGGTAGATAAATTGTCTATTTAAAAGTTAAGTAAGGTTACATAATGTTATATATTTTTATTATTTCAACTTTCATCAAATCTTGTGTTAAAACACTCTTTTCGTAATTTTTTTTTAGCTTCACGCTTTATTACGCAGGGTAGGCAGAGAAAACTGCAGGAACTATTGGAACCTAGTGTTAAGACACTCCGTTACTTAGTCCCTGCTTTCTACGTCCCCACTTTCCACTTTTTTCGAGGCATTGCGTGTTGAGTGGCGGAACTCAACGCCGCGCTTTGCCTAGTTGCCAGAGCGAAGAAAATGGAAATAGAAAAGTCTTTCTCGAATGGGAATCGAACCCTTAAACTATTATTTTTAATAATACTTATGCTATAATTTCACTATACGTTGTAGTGTAACTAGAAACTTAATTGATACAACTATGTTTGTACATACCAAATTAATTAAAACATGTGTTCAGATTTGAACATATATTACATTAGATATGTACTTACATTGAAAATATATAATTATTTCTGTGAGCAAGTTTTGTTATTTCGTTATGCTTTTATATTTTTGCTCAGTGTAAAAATAATAAGTACACATTAATTATAATTAAGTAAATTATTTTTAACAACAACTAACTCGAAAAGGCGTAAAGCAGTATTTGGAGAGTCTTAATGAGAACCTTGTGTTTTCATTGTTCCTGCGGTTCCCTCTGCTTATTCTGCTATAAGCGGGATGAAACATGATGCTTAAAAAGACAACTTACTTTTGAGATGAAACTTAGCTTTTAAACATCAACAACTTCGATATTAGACTATTAGACTATTATATAAGCCTAGTAAGTATCAAGACACTTTGTGTATTTTCGAGAACTTGCAAGTTCAGAGACGGAATTCAACGCCGCCGTTAAATGACTTCGTCCTATTACGGTGAATTTATTAGATTTATGCTATTGAAAAATAGAAAATATTTTTCTTTTTACTATGAGAACTATGATTGAAAAGGGTTTTTTTATATACTTACACGGGTTTTTTTATATATTTATAGATATGAAAGATTCACGCCCCCACGCTGAAAATATTTATATTTATGTTCATTGATGTTCATAATAAAAATTTTATAAATTTAAAATTTTTATTTAAGTTTAAATCTTGAAGAAATATAAAATTACATGTAAAATATTCCCAACATACATCTTCATATAGTTTCTTCAAGAACATTTTTCCAAGCGATATCAGCGTTTAACAAAAGGGTTCGATGTTTAACTTATTTAATGCTATGTTAAGCAGAAATCAAGGTCCCAAATAAATAATGTATGAACCTAAAACACGTTGTTGATTTATGAGAAGAGTAAGGAATGTGATAAGTAAATACATCTAGTTGTTCGAAAGCTAAACTGATGCTGACAATGCCCCCGTAAAGCAATTTACACGCATATTTCTATAGCAGTTCCGCTGATCGCCGGTAGATGGCAATGGATTTAGAATATATTTAATTAATTTATTTTGTGCCGATATTGTTTATTTATGGGTATTTTATATGATTTTATTATAATATATAGATATATATTGTGATATTATTTTAGTATAAAAATAATAGTAGTGCTTCGTATATTTAATATTATTTAGATCTCTTACCTCTTTATAAACGTTATATACTTTCTATACGTTTTTTTTCAATGTTTGACGTAAAACAGTGTATAATAAACCAATATCTATATATCCATTGCAAAAGCAGTTAAATAATGATAATATTCACAATTTTTATATAAGAAAGTATGCTTTAAAATCTTTTTTCTCTTTATATATACAGTGGGGCAATGTCTAATAATTAGTTCTGCTAGTATGTTAGATTCACATTGGGAAAACTAAATATTTTCACTATTGTGCCCTGTATATCTTAATTTTATATTAGTAACTTAATATGTAGTATCTAAGCATTAAATTATTTATGCATTCACGGTTATGCTGAATATCTATGCGGTATAAATTGTAAAACCACTGTGCATTAGCCTAAGTGGGTAAACAAAAAAAAAAAATTACAGCAATAAATCATATATTTGAGGACCGTCGTGGCGCAGAGGCGCAACGTCTGCCTGTAACGCGACGGTTACTGGGTTCGATCCCCAGTCGGAGAAGATGGATTTTTCTATTTCCATTTTCTAGCAACGGAGTGTCTTAACACTAGGTTCCCACGGTCCCTGCAGTTCCCTCTGCCTACCCTGCCTTGTGCAGGATAAAGCGTGAAGCTAAAAAAAAAATCATATATTTCACTATAACACGGAATTAGAACCTGCATTTAAAACCAACGAATACTATAAAATTCACCACTAGAGTGTTCATATAACACTTTAGTAATAATTCAATAATCTTTACGGATATAGCTCATTTCCTGTATCGAGTATGAGAGCTAATTTACTAGAGATTAGCGATACCTACGCCATAAATATAATGTTACGTGATTTATTTGTCATCCGGGCGCATTTCCACCCCCGATATTATCTATTGGGATGTTAATCACATTTATTTATTGCGTATAAACTATCCTCTAAAAACTAATCAGGGTTTAACTAGGTAGTACGGAAAGGAACTTTCAATAGTTGGCTCATCTCTTAATATAGTAATATTAAAATAAAATGTATATTTATCTAAATTTTTAAATTTATTTAAAGACTGTCGTGGCACAGAACTCAGGGTCTGCCTGTAACTGCGACGGTTTGTGAGTTAGATTCCCACTTAGGTAAGATTTTCTTCGCTCTGGAAACTAGAAAAGCGCAGTATTGAGTTACGCAGCTCAACCAGATTCACGCAACGTGGGTACCGGAGTGACTCAACACTAGTCTCCCACGGCTAGTGCGGCTTCTGTCGACCTACTCCGCTACGAGCGGATTAAAGCATGAAGCTAAAAAAAATAAACGAGAGAAAAGAAAAATCCATCGTCCCCAACTGGGAATCGAACCCAGAAATCGCCGCGTTACAGGCAGACGTTGCGCCTCTGCGTCACAACAATCCTCAAATTTAAGTTAGATTTCTATACATGATTTTGAGAAAATGGTTTGACAGATGGATAGATGGATTCATTTAAAGAACGGAACCCCTACGAAAGTATGGAAAAAAAGAAAGCTTTCAACCATAAAATTTCTAATACATTTTGAAAAACACTTCTTACATTACATTTATATAATCCGAACAAATACGGCATTATTACAAATATTATTTAAGAATAAAAGTCTTCATCAGTGATAGAGTTAAATAGTGTTGTAACATCGTTGTAATTACAATATAGTTAAAAATTTAATTATTTTGAAAGTTCCTATACACTTAAACTCTTTTTATATATTAGTATAATAAATTCACATAGTAGGTAGTATGTAGGCACCATAAATTCGCAACGGGTAGCAGTATTTCTACAGGTTATTCGGTGGCAGATCTTTTAAGCGAAGTTAACTTATGGCCATGATATAAACCGAAGTGAAAAATGTTGAATTTGTGCAAAAGGATCCAGTTTAGTAAATTAAATATTTAAAATATTTGATAGTACAAATGTACAAATTTTGGATATGACAGTAATACACCATAAGCGTAGTTTTTAATTGCATTACAATTTAAGAAACAATTAATAAATTAAAACTTGTCAATTTATTTATTTATTTATTTATTCAATCGATACACCACAGTATTTGAAATATAGCACTTAAAACAAGATTACGATAAAATGACAGATACAATTTCAAACACTTAATAGGTTTATACAGCATGTTTTTTTTATTTCTGCTATAATATATACTTGTCTACAATTGTATATACAATTATAGTTATATTATAATAAATGATGCTGCCATAACAAAAATGAAAAATTAAAAAATTTAATGATTTATAAAAACTAAAGTATAAGAATTTGTTAAAGTTAGTAAAATAAATTTCCCGTGATGCTTATTATTTATTTACATAATATGAAAATCTTAGATCTGGAAGATCTCATGATGCAACAGCATGAGTCCAGCTGAACCAAAGAAAATGAGGAGTGTCCTGTGACAATTGGCGGCAGTGCTTTTTATTCCTTTTAGCATTTTCATTATTAACTTGATCAATATAGTTATTGCACTTGTTAATATTACAAATAGATTTTACAAAGTAAGTTATTATTAAATTACATTATAAATATATTGTATTTTATGCCTATAAAGATGCGGAGCCTTATATTAATAAGGATTCATATCTCAAAAAGTAAAAAGACTGACCATTATAAGATTACTGTGTTGTCTATTTGTTGAAACTATTGACCGGGTAAAATCCTAAAATTGGAAATTTTTAGATATAGCCCAAAAAAGCTGTTACAAACTTTCTATATTGTTAGTTTATGTAACGGACAAACGAATTTAACTTAGTAAATTTTTATAAATAATATTTTCCTGAAATATATACGGAACCAAGCAAATGCAAGCAATTCTCACGCTTAACGGATTTCTTTTAGTTTTAGCTTTACGCCTTATATCTGCTACTCCTACATACATGTTTCGACTTTTCCACCTTCATGAACCTTCGGGGGACCCTCTCTACCTTAACGTGACCTCTTTTCAGTATCTTTGACATTGTATTTTCAAAAGTCATCAGAGGTCTCTCGTACAATTCAATTATTTGAAAGCTTAAATAAAACTTATATACATGTGAGAATTTAATTATTTTAATTAGTAACAGAATAAAATAATTAATTACTTAGAGTAAGTACTCGCACTTGTCAGTAATTTACAATCTAACAAGCCGTCTAGACATAATAATTTGTAAACAAAGTCAAATTTAACATATTAATATAATTTATTATAATATATTAATATTAAACTAAAAAGAAATGTTAAATTAAGCATAAACAAATCTCATTACAATACTCTCTCAATCCCCGAATGTGAAACCATTACAGAACAAGTATTTTCTATAACACGACTACATTTTACTCGACATTTTTATTTTTAAAATTACTTATTTCTATGATACAATGAGATTGGATCTCTAGAACAATAATTTTTCCATAACAAAATAATATGGGGATGGAGAAAACAGGGACTAAGCAACGGAGTGTCTTAACACTCGGTTCATATGGCCCCTGCAGTTTTCTCTGCCTACCCTGCAATATGCGTGAAGCTATAAAAAAAACATAATATGTGGGTAATAAAAAAAGGAGAAGAAGAAGGAGATACTAGATACTAATTAGAATATCACAGTAAGGGTGACTGTTGAGAATAAGCACAGCAACTGTTAACCTCTGAGAACACAACAGGAGGGAGGGACGGTCGCAAAAAATCTAGAGAACTCCCATGGGACATGTTTAAAACCATCTAAATCTATAGGGATCTGGTTTCGTATGACACTCCTATAATAATATCCCGACGATAGTTACGATGATCACTGTCATGAGACAAGAGGTATGTACTATGAAATATTCAAATTGGAAAATTCAAATTTGTTTAAACTTTTAACTTACCTATGAAGAAAAAATATATAGAAATATAAATTTATTGTTAACGACATAAAAAAGACTAGCTGAGTAAGTCTACCAAATTAAGTTTTATTGTTTAGTATTACTACAGTAAAATTAGGTTGGTAAACGCTTATAAATTTGTAAGTATTAGGCCAAAAATTTAATATACCGTACCATAAACACCATCGCCCTCATAAAAGAAACTGTTATTTTATGAGCCAGCCATATTATTGTAAATTAATAATAACATACTAAAAAAATATATTTTCTTTACAGGCTTTAAAGTCGTTACTAATTATTTTATAAATTAATTTGTACATGAAATTTTACTTTTTTATTCAAAAGTTTTGTTTCACTAGCTTATTAGTTAGTTAGGTTCTTGTAAAATACTTAATGTAAACGTTCTTATATCTGAGTTCAAATCCTAGGGAATGCTTTATTCTAACATTTTTCAGTTGTCTACTTCACAACTACATAGTACGTTTTAAATTAAAATACCATCCTCCTCCATTACTGTTTATTTTACAAGATTTTTTTTCCACAACCCACACAACTGTGGAGCAATCTACTAGCAATAGCATTTCCAGGTATTCCATAATGTGACACCTCTGGCGTCGGCAGGTGATCCGATTTCTATATTATATAGTCATGTCTAGTAAAAAAACAAAGTAAAATCGCTACACGTTCATGTTTTTACAAATAACATCATAACATTGATGTGTTGAATGAGATGAAAATGCTAAGGAACCTGTGAAATCAAAAAAAAATTAAAATCAAGATTTTACTTAATAAATAAAATAAGCCAAATAAATTATTAAGTATCGTGAACAAATTTGATTTTGTTTACATTTTCTAATGTTATTTTAAGTTAAAAGAGGAATTTTTGAACGAAAAAAATAATATTTGTCAAAATATTTGAAACTTATGTAGTCGTGTTATACGTAAAGAGCATTATATGGGTGAGTGTTAATATTTAGGCAAATTGAAATTTCAGATAGGCTCTGTAACGGTTATAGGATCAAAAATGTTGATTGAAAATTAAAAAAGCTTAGGTATATGTAACATTATAATGCAAAAACATAATAGACTATTGTGAGGTGTCGATACTTATATATATTATAATGAAATACAAAAAAAATACTTTTACAAGTATCAATAAAAGCAGCGAAAAAATAGTGACAGAATATAAATCTATTTATTTATTTTTTTTTAGCTTCACGCTTTGTCCTGCACATGGCAGGGTAGGCAGAGGAACTGCAGGGACCGTGAGAACCTAGTGTTAAGACACTCCGTTCCTTAGACCGTGCTTTTTCCGTCCCCGTTTCCGCCTTTTTCGAGGCATTGCGTATTGAGTGGCGAAGCTCAACGCCGCGCTTCGCCTAGTTTTGCAAGAGCGAAGAAAATGGAAATAGAAAAATCTATCTTCTCCGACTGGGGATCGAACCTAGAAACCGTCGAGTTACAGGCAGACGTTGCGCCTCTGCACCACGACGGTCCTCAAGTATAAATCTATGATTTTGAAAAATTTGTGTTTGTTTGTATTTTTAATTAGTCCGCATTTTCAATTAGGTTTTTAGTCTACCACGTTTAAAAATTGTTAGGAAAATAGTTCGTAGTCTCTAAACTAAAAGAATAATTAAAAGCTACAAAAGTTTCGAGTGTAGCAAACATTTTCTAATGTCATTTATATATAATTAAACATCTGATGACCAAATATAGTAATCTATATAAACTATAAAAAAGGAAATGCCGCTTTAGTGAAGGTTCATTTCTATTGGAACTCTTGATTGACAATCTCAAAATATGTCAGATAATAGAAACCTCTGATATACTTGAAAAATGTCTCCACAAAGTAAATTCACTCGCAGAGGTTGTTAGTAGGAACCGGAAGATAAAATCTGCTAACAGAATATTTTCATTCAATACGCAATGTCAAATTACCGCATAAGGAAAACGCAGTGCTAAAGTGTGTCTTTGTTAATTTTTCAAAAGCAAAATGTGTCTCACGATACTTCATTCGCATTAATTAAATAGAAAGATCACCAACTATGTAAGAAGTAGAAAAGTCGTTTCTTTTGCTTCCCGCTGATCCCTCATATAGCAGGGTAGGCAGAAAAAACCGCAGGACCTTAGTGTTAAGACACTCCGTTCCCAGCGCACTGTTCGCTAAATGGCGGATCGACGTGGATTAACTCTGCGCTTGCCATTTGGTATCTACCAGAACGAAGAATATTTAAGTGAAAAAATCCATTCTTCCCGAGTGGGAATCGAACCCACAAACCATAGCGTTAACAAGCAGTCATCGTTAGAGACAAACCAACACAGTCACAGTTTGGAATGTAATATTTTAAATTCATGCAAACAGTCAAAACGTTGTGTATTGGAGCGTCGGTTTCTTTGTTGGATATGTAACTTTTTCTAGCTTCTTCTAGGTGGGCACAAGGAACCACAGGAACCGTGGGTACCTTCGTTGAGACACGTCGTTAAGACATTATCCACTCTCATCCTTTGAGGCTTTACGTGTTGAGTGGTGGGACTCAATACCGCGCCTGCTTAGTTACCAGGGCGTAAAAATGGAAATAATATAATTTAATCCATCTTATTCGAATGAGAATCGAACTCACAGTCACGTTTACAGGTGAATGCTGTGTTTCTGCGCCACGACGGTCCTTTGTACAGGATAAGCTAAAAATTAATATTACATATATTAATATTCTTATGCTATTGATTTACAATGTTATATTTACGCTAGAAAATCACCACTATAATAGACCTGGCAAACATGTCCAAAAAGAACTGTCAGTTAATTGTAACTCTCGGAGGTTGTTAACAGCAACAGGATGTCGTATTTGCCGCCGCCTCTCGTCATCCGGCGGCGCATCCGTTTCCTTTGGAACCTTTCGTATCTTGTGCACTGCTTTAAACGTGGATTCTGGGATTAACTATAGAATTATGTTAGCGTTTTAGTGTAATATTAACTTGAATTGATTTAAATTATTTAATTTAACTTGGTAATATTTCGAGCTATATTTTTTCTGTTATTCTTAATTATATAATAATATATATTTGTGAAAATACTATATATATGTAAATAGTTATTTTATTTCTTAGCATATTAATTATTTTTATTATTTTTGTAGTGTTAATTCATTCTAAGGATAGAAAAAACACCTAAAGAAGGCAGCAGGATGTGAACCCGCACCTCCTGGTAACCGTCTAAACGCTCTGATAAGCCATGCGTTCAGAAATATGTTTATATATTTTCTTTAAGTAAGATTATATATTCCCAGTTAGATTTCATTTTCATAAGTAATTATTTACAGTTTTAAAGCTTTTTAACACAACTTTTATTTAAATATATAAAATAATTTTAAACAAAAAGCTTTCCTTTTGTATATTTTATAAAATATACAAACGGTGAAAACCTACATTTATATACATATATATAATATAATTGACGTTGCAATGTATGGCTCTATAAATTGAATTAATTTAATTTTATTTGCTATGTCAAAATATTTTTTTTTTATAATTAGTTTCTTCTACAGAAAATATATTTTTTCTAGCTTCATGCTTGATTCCACTCACAGCAGGGTAGACAGAGGAAATCGCAAAAAACCAGTGTTAAGTTGCTCTATTCCCCGTTTTTCGCCTTGCGCGTTGAGGTGGAACTTAACGCCGCGATTTGTCTAGTTGCCATAGCAAAGATAATGTAAATGAAAAAGCCCATCTTGCCCAAGTGTAAATCGAACTCACAAATTGTCGATTTTACACGCTGAAGCTGCGCCACGACGGTCTTCTACGACAAAATTTATTTGTATTTATATTCTTAGTACACTGTAAAAATCAAAATTCAAGTAGTTTTATTTAAAATCACAAAACAAGACTCAGTTTTTTAACGTAAATGGCTACTCATGGTACAGCAATGATTCTGATTACCTTTAAGGCCTGAGAAAAACCAGGCCAAGAGAGATATTTTTCCCATTTTTTTACAATGTATATATTACTCAAATGTATCACTTAGTTTAATAAATAAAAAAAATTGATAAGTATTTTATATATCATTTAAACGATAATCACAACTAAAGTGGCCACAAGCGATCAAACAAGTAGGAATTAAGGGCAACATCGGCCGGAACGTTTCAATCAAAGTTCTCGCATGCATTATTCAAGAGGCAACACTCGGGCACAGTAATTGAAATGCGCCAGCCCGGACGCGGCTCCTCCATGCTAATCGCATTGACACCTAACATAAATCACTAAACACTATCTATAGTTAAAACTACTATATATTTATATCCATACATAATGTATATATGTAGATAATGGAATACATATATATTATATAATCTACATATATACTGAAAAACGGTAAACTGAGTTTAAAAGGGGAAACAGAAGTTACTTGCACACACATAGAACTTAATAAACACAAGAAATATGTTTTAATATGATCTCCTTTCTCCTTATCAGTAAGTAATTTGAAACCATATGTAAGTCACAAAGTACAGTACTGTACTCCGCCACCAAATGAAAAATATTTCGAAGCCAGGCAAAAAGTAAGAGCAGAGTGTAAATTCTCTTTTCTTGCCTTAGTTGGATAAAAGTTGAAGCTAAAAAAATTAAAAATGATTTAGCGTAGCTATTGGAGGAAGTATTTTTTCGACATTTGGTTTCATATTTATATTTTTAAAAACGAAAATCGTATCTGAACGATTTTGTAATTTATTATTTATATTTTAAAATAATTTACCTCCCAAAACTAACTCTTTACAAAAGAAAATAAAACAATTACAACTGATTCTGACATTTATACTCACAATACGTTAACAAACGTGTCAGAAACAAATTAAAAAACAATATTGCCATCTGTAAACAAAACTATAGAGAAACAGATAGATAGAAACTTTTCTAATAAATCAGAACGAGCGGTCGGGGTGTAACCGCACTGATAATGACATCATTGGTTAGTTCTAAAGTGATTTATGTGAGTCAAGATTGCCATCGAGTTTAGTGCATTTCAATTACTATAGACCCTGAGTGTGATTTGAATAATGGAGAAGGTTTTGATAACATTATATTTACAATATTTTAATATTTTTTATATTATATATCATCATATATTTTATATAGAGACCGTCGAGGACTGTCGTGGCGCAGAGGCGCAACGTGTGCCTGTAACGCGACGGTTTCTGGGTTCGATCCCCAGCCGGAGAAGATGGATTTTTCTATTTCCATTTTCTTCGCTCTGGCAAAATTAGGCAAAGCGCGGCGTTGAATTCCGCCACTCAACACGCAATGCCTCGAAAAAGGCGGAAAGCGGGGACGGAGAAAGCAGGGACTAAGCAACGGAGTGTCTTAAAACTAGGATCACATGGTCCCAGCAGTTCCCTCTGCCTACCCTGCCATGTGGGGGATTAAGCGTGAAGCTAAAATAAAAAAAAAAATATATAGAGTTCAATCAAAGACAACTCCTCAAGAGTAAAAATATTTTCTTTTCTACTCTCCATCTTATTTTTAAACATTGCGACTTTGTTAGTAGAACTAAACTAACACTTCATTTTAATTTCAAAGATAAGGAAAAAGTATTCTTGATATATATTTAAAATAATAGATCAAACATTTGCATTCAGAATTATTATTCCACGAGAGCATAAATTGATTAAATATGTAAAATAACTTAAAATATGTTTAGATAAAATTTGTAGGTATTGATATTGTGTTGCAAAATAAATAATCATGAAATAAAAAAGTTAAAGTCACGTCTATTTTGCTTATAAATTATAGGACTACTATGCAGTAGTTTTTTATATCAATTTGGGGCGTCTATCCATTGCGTAGCTATGACCTTATTTGTATTAAGATAATTATAATATATACTTAAATTGAACTTCAATTCCTATATAAGCCTAAAATTTTTACAAGTAATTCAAGAATAATATCTTGATATATAAAAATTAAACAACACTCACATTAATGATTCATATCAACAATATTGTTATAAGTTTTAAAGTTATACAAAACATTGTCAAAGCTAAATTTTCCGATGGGGGCCATAATTTTGAATAATTTATACGATTTTAATACCCCGAAAGTAATCAACATAAAACGTTGGCTTATGTTTAATGCGGCTTACGAATAAATTGGAATAGAGTGTCAAACTTGCCTAGCTATGTACTATCGTATGACGAACATATATTTATGTAAAATAATATGAAACATCATTATTTGTAATATTTTCTCCATAGTAATAAGAAGAGGTACTGAGTTTTGCTTTATCATCTAATGTCTCGAGAAGTTGTAATGACACTAGGTTGCATCTACCTACATACCTTAGCGGATAGGCTGCCTACTTCGCGGAATATGCAGTATCCAAATTAACGCAAAAAATTGCATAAAAAATAACAGTTAACGTTTGTATACTAATTAATTTTAACTATTTTTTAAGAAAAATTTATTCATAAAAGAAATATATTTAGTGGTATTTCAATTTTTCTAGACCATAGACAAATATATATCAGAATAAGAAAGCAAAGAATTTATTTGGTGATATTTTACATAATAATTGATTTAAATTGAGGACCGTCGTGGCGCAGAGGCGCAACATCTGCTTGTAACGCGACGGTTTCTGGGTTCGATTCCCACTCGAGGATGATGGATTTTTCTATTACCATTTTTTTCGCTCTGGCAACTAGGCAAAGCGCGGCGTTGAGTTCCGCCACTCAACACGCAATGCCTTGAAAAAATGCGGAAACTGGAGATGGAGTGTTTTAACACTAGGTTCGTATGGTTCTTGCAGTTACCTCTGCCTACCCTGCCATGTGCGGGATAAAGCGTGAAGATAAAAATAATAATAATGATATTTTACTTTTTCTTGTCAGTTGATGTATGTGAATGAGGAAGCGGAGAAGTTATTTAGCACTTATTTACATTATTTTTAGCTTCACGCTTTTACCTCGCACATGGCAGGATAGGCAGAGGGACCTGCAGGAACCATAGGAACCTAGTGTAAAGACACTCTGTTGCTTAGTCCTTGCTTTCTCCATCCCCGCTTTCCACCTTTTTTGAGTTCCGCCACTCAACACGTAAGTGGCGGAACTCAACGCCGCGCTTTGCTTGATATAAATTTTACCATTAAAAATTGGTATTATTACAAAAAAGTCATAATATAAACAAATAAAACATAGAACAAAATAATATATAAGAACAAAACTTAACTTACACAACTAAAATCAATTAATAAACTCAAAGCCTTTTTATCAAAAAAGTAAAACAAAATAATGTTCCCTTCAAAAATACAGCTAACTAATGGATATTTGTTTTCAGATCATTATTTTGCCTGTCGGAATCAATTTGGCCTATTCCATTACTTTACACGTTAAACTTGTAGGAATTTAATCAAATTACAGCACCGGTATTAGTTTGCTCTCGCGTCAATCGCGTGTTACAATTTACGAAGACTTCGAAGCTAAACAAATTTACAGGCAAACTTTGATATGGTACGAACAATTTTGCAGTGAATTTTGTTCATTTCTTTTTCTTTAGCGAACTTAATGGATTGTCTTGACGTTGTATGAAACAAACAATTGGATTTAAATATTAATTATTATTTCGTATAAGAATTTGCCAGTTTTGGGCCAATTTTAACGTAGAGTATACGCGTAACGCTTTGTCTTGATGTAAACGGAAATTGCTAATATTCTAACAGAACCCCTTTATGCCATAATGAAGGAATTGTATTGCTATATTAAAGGAGGCATTATATCTAGAAAAATATAACACAGCATAGATATTTTTACTGTTTAAAAAAATATACATATACATATTGTCTGTCATGGCGCAGTGGTACAGTATCGAACTCTAAACGCAATGGTGGTGGGCTCGATTATCTCTTGAGGAAATTAATTATTTAATTTTCTATTTCTTATATGTACTGCGACATTAAGTTCCGTCTCTTAATACAAAATGTGTTGAATACTAGTTGAAGGGCTAAAATATTTAATTTTTTCAATAGCTGTATGCGCTTTTTCAAGCGTAAAGCTGTAAAATGTTAAAGTAAATTTACTTTATTTTGCTATTAATAGTGGAGAAACTACTATCCAGAAAATTGTAGTATTATTTTGCTTAGTGCCTATATTATTTAAAAATATATATTAATACAATAATAATGGTAAGGTAATGGTACAAGGAATGTCGTGGCGCAGAGGCGTCTGCCTGTAAATGCAACAGTTTGAGGGTTCGATTCCCATTCGGAGAAGATGGATTTTTTATTTCCATTTTCTTTGCTGTAGAAAGCAAGCAACGGAGTGTTTTAACGCTAGGTTCATATGGTCCCTGCAGTTTCCTCTATATATATAATATGCGGGATAAAGGTTGAAGCAAAAAAAATAATAATAAGATAGTAAATAAAACTCTTTTTTCATACATATTACGCAATATCATCAAAACCCCAATAGGATATTTCTAATTACAAAATTCCATTCTATTTGATATAACGCGAAGTAACTCTTCCCAGGACGGGTGTAAATTGTAAAATGTGAATCGCTCAAATATTTACCGAATGCTTCGCCGGACGCGCCACCCTCTGGGTACACCATTTGTTGAAAACATACGGGCGACCATTGTTTATACTTACGCATACATATTTATTTCGAATTCGTTAAACGTAACAAAAATATGTTAAAATTAAACGTGGAGAATTCTAATTCAATGGATTTAAAAATTTATCATCAATGTAGTGCAATTGTACTATATATACAAGACGCAATTATTATATATCAATCGACAAAATTATTTTTAAATTGTTATGTACGTGTACAAAAATTAAGTGTTTTCTTTCTAAAATCATTTAAATAAAACGTCCATTATTATATTGTGTAAAGTTAAAAAAATGACGACTATATTCAAAAAAACCACCCATACAGTTCCAACACTTTCGGCTATGAACTAGTCTAAACGACTAGAATTATTTACGAAATTTGTTTCGCAGTCTTGTATTTTATTTGTACTCTTTCAGTTGTATATCCTGTCAGCTGTTTACCAATGTATTAAAATTGCTTAAATTATTTTTTATTTGAACAAGGTAAAATACATTTAGAGAAGCCTATTCTGTAATACTGTATTATCGGTACAGCATTTACATTATATTTATTTTGGCAGAAGGTGTATTTATACAGACACAAATAGCAAATATTGCTGTATATAAAATATTAAAGGAAGAAAAGAACAGAAGTAGGACAGAAATGACATAAGTATTATTGTGGTTATGTTAAATTATGAAAAAATAATATATAAAGCCATATAGTGTAAGTAGTAAAAAGGTAACAGAACTACCAAAATTCATACATACATACATACATACATAGCTTCACGCTCTATCCCTAGCGGGGTAGTCAGAGAGAACGGAGCGCCAAACGCTGCGGTCCCTGCATACCTCTTTCGCCTCGTCCACTGTCATTAACCTCTTCATGCATGCTCTCCGGGGAGTCCTCATGCTTTTTACGTGACCTTCCTCCAGTATCTTCGATACTGTGTTTTCGAAAGTCAACCGAGGTCTCCCCTTACCTCTCTTACCACTCACTTTTCCATCATATATCTTTTTTACCATTCTTTCGTCACTCATTCTTTCGACGTGCCCAAACCATCTGAGCACGTTCTTCTTCATTCTTACTGTGACATCCTCGCTGGTACCTACCATCCTGTGTACCTCTTCGTTGCGGATTCGGTCAGCTAAGCTGACTCCGCATATCCTTCGAAGAGATCGCATCTCCACAGCACTCATCTTTCTTTCATTCTTCTTCTGTAATACCCACGTTTCACTGCCATATAACAGCGTCGGAACCAAAACTGCATTGTGTACGGCCAAACGTGCAGCGACGCTGACGTTCTGCCGTCTCAACAACGCAGCTAAGGCACCGCTCGTTCTGTTACCGGCAGCAACACGTCTTTCCACATCCATTTCGTATCTACCATCTCTACTTAACATACTTCCCAAGTATACTACTTTGTTCACTTGTTCCAATAATTTTCCATTCACGAAAATCTTGCATTCCGTCCTTTCCTCGTCTCTTTCAAATACCAGAACCTTTGTCTTACTTGCACTCAGGTTTAGACCATTAGTTTCACACCCGTCTTTCAGAATGGTGACCAATGCCTGCAACTCGCTTTCTGATGATGCAATAAGCACTGCATCATCTGCGTACAGCAAGTAATTTACCTTCAAGTCACCCACTTTTACACCCATATCACTTTCTTTCAGTCCTTGGAGACAGCTATCCAAATACAAATTGAACAACCAAGCCGACATGGCACAACCCTGTTTGACACCCGATTGGATGCCAAACCGAGGCGACATGTCGGCTCCTACTCGCACACAGGCTGAGTGATCTCTATAAAGAGATTTTACAGCCTGCAGCAAGGGTCCGTTCACATTGTACCGGGGTAGTATCTCCCACAACTTCTTTCTCACAACCCTGTCAAACGCCTTCTCCAAGTCCACAAAAGCACAGAAAACCTTTTGGTTTACAGCCAAAAACTTCTCTGTGATCATACGGATGGAAAAGATCTGATCCATGCATCCTCTTCCAGGTCTAAAACCTCCTTGGACCTCCCACAGTAGCCTTTCGGATCTGTCTTGCATTCTTCTCGCTAAAATTTTTGCATATACTTTACCACCTAAGCTAATCAAACTGATTGCCCTATAGCTTGCACAGTCTATCTGTGAACCTTTGCCTTTATACAAAGGCACGATGACTGCACCTTGCCAATCATCTGGGACCTCCCCCGATTTCCAGCATAAATTGCACAGAAACCAGAACAAGTCCAAGATGCGAGGTCCACCATATTTGATCATCTCGGCAGTAACTCCATCCGCTCCCGCTGACTTACCACATTTCAAGCTTCTTATTGCACTCTCAACTTCTTTTATACTGATTTCGCCATCTGCTACATCAAGACTCAGCTTGTCGCTGTCACTTGAGGCAGAAGCGTCATCACATTCATACATCTCCTTGTAGAATTCCGCCCATCGCTGCAAAACGTGTGATCTGCTTGTAAGTATCTCACCGTCCTTCGAAAGCACCCCTTTCATTTTAAAGGTTGACGAACAACTCCGTGAATCACTAACTTCTCGCCAGAAAAGCTTCGTATTATCCCGGAAGTTGCTCGTCAACCTTTCATCTCTTTTACTCTCGGTTCTTTCACGCTTCATCTTTATCAGTGCTTTCGTTTGGTGCTTTTGCAGCTTATACTCTTTCTTTTTAATCTCTCTCATACTTTTATTCTTACTCGAGGCTTTATAATCCTGCCATGCCTTCTTCTTTCTTTCTACAGCATCTTTCACTTCATCATCCCACCATTCGTCACGCTTTTTACTAAAGCCTCTTTTCCTTGTACCACATACCTCTGTCGCAGCTTCCACCATGCAGCTACTAAGGTTCTGCCAGCATACTTCAACACTTTCATTTCATATTTCACAACTGTCAAGCTTTTCGGAAACCCTTTCTATATATTCCTCTCTGATCGGTGGATCTTGAAGCTTCCAGCTTCTTATGCGATAATTCGATTCCAAGTATGAACACCTCGTGCGGTTACGCCATCCTACGAACAAACCCCTAAATCTAGCAATTACTAGATAGTGGTCCGTTCCCAAGTCGGCACCCCTAAACACACGTGTGTCCATCACTTGTTTTCGAATCCGCTGATCCACTAGGAATAAATCAATCATACTTTTCTCTCCCATGCGCTCCCACGTATACATGTGAATTTGTTTGTGGTCAAACATCGTGTTTGCCACAAACAAATTCCTTTCCTTGCAAAGTTCCAAAATGAGCTTTCCAGCCTCATTCACTCTTCTGGCACCATAATGACCTAACACACCTTCGTAACCACTTCTCGCGGTTCCGACCCATCCGTTCATGTCTCCACATAATATTAATTTTTCATTTCCTCTAACACTGCCTAGAACATCCCTGACACTCTCCCAAAACCCCTCAAGCTCGCTCAATGAAGCTGAGGATACCGGCGCATATGCCACCAACAAGAATATTCTTGTAATCCCCAGCTTGAAGCGAACCCAAAGCAGTCTAGGGTTGATCGCCTCGTACTCTACCACTGCACTAACCAATCGAGAGGACAATAACACACCTACACCTTGACAACCGCGTTCGCTCTCTGGAACGCCGGCCCAGAGAGCGACGCGGCTGCCCGGCAAATCGGTTGCATTATTACCCTTTCGCTTGGTCTCAGTCATACAAATGACATCCAAATCTCGCTCATCCATCACATCTAATAGCTCATTCATCTTCTGGTCCATCCCTCCTCTTACATTCCACGCAGCTATTTGTAGCTCCGTCCTCCACTTCCCGCCGTTCCGGACATGGCGTGCTGGGTGGCGGTCCCCAACGCCACATTCGTCTCCACTTTTCACACCAGCGGGGACGCACTGGTGCGCGTCGCCTCAGGGGGACGCCCTAGCATTGTGCTCCCGTATGGTGCTCGTGGCTGATGGAATGTTGCAGCCCTAGGTAGGGCTGGCAGGGATCGCTGCGTGCAAGCCTTCCATCTTCGACCCCAACAAAATTCATAAATAAAGAATTTCAAGATGAGACAGTAAAATATGTAATTGGGGATCTGACCTTGACGTTTAATATAGTATCGATATATATATACAAAAATAGTCATATACTTTTTTAAAACAATCCGCTAAAAACTCTTTATACATTTTTATTTATATATTACACGATAAACACGTAATGTTAATTTATGCTATATATTGTTTTACTATTTTTCATACCATTTACATTTGGTGAATTTTAAGTTTATGGTTCAATTTTATTAATATACTAGCGACCTGTTCCTGTCTTAGATCTTTATATTGACGTTTTAGACTAGTAAAATACGCATGCCCATATAATTTAAAAAAAAAATGATATTGCCTATGAAATGTAATGAAAAATGTGAAATCATAAATGTTAATATAAATTATCATTTAAACAAAAACAAGCCTATAAAGTAAAATTTTAGTGAATTTGAAAACATAATCTTACAATATTTGCAACTTTACGTTAACGTATTAATCTTTTATTATTAGCAATGTATACAACCTTCTTTAATACTTCGTTAATTAAAAGTTTATTCCAATTACGTTTTAAAATAATAAACGTGAGCCTAAAAAGGTCAGGTCAATGAATAACAAACACGTTTCATATTCACAACTCTGCTATACCATTATAAGCGATTTTCTCCTCTCTTTTCATTGGAAGTGTATGTAAAATGAAAAAAAAATTGTGTGACACATCGTTAGGTCACTTAAGATTCTTATATTTTTTTACAATATCGATGTTGTCCATATTTTTATGAGGGATCAGGCATGACACGACGAGCAATAAAGTCGCTCCAATAAATTGCCGCCGAACGGTTTTACGACGTGCGGACGTTGGATCGTTTTCTAGAACTCATATTTACATTAGGTATGGTTAGATTGGAAATGGTATTAGTATTTTAGAAACACAATTTAGTTTTCAATTACAGAACTGAAAAACAATTTTACTTAATAAAAAATCTGACTGTAAATGCTAAGACTAAAAGTAGAAGGTGAGTAGAAGGCGACAACACTCGAGACGAAAGGATGATTTTCATTCATTTTCCTTGTATTGGCTTTCAAATACACACATTGGCTACAAAATGAATGACGGTGTTGAGTTCCGCAACTCGACACACAAAGTTTCTATAATTGATTGGAAAGTCGAGAACGGAGTGTAATACTTAGTTTCCAGTTTACTTGCTACTTTGAAACTGTTGTAAAAAATAAACCCGTGTCCTAGATTCCAGCTTCAATAAATATAACTATATATAACATGTTAGAATATAATTTATACTATTGTACCATGTCAATATGTGTTGTATATAAAAATTTTAAGATTACAATACAAAAATTATAAGTCGTGATAGGTGATAGGTTATTAAATAAATTATTTCTATCCCTACCCAAAATTTTAACTAAATAAATACTTCATGAACTACCAAACTTCAATCAAGCCCAGTATTGCTACTGCCTTAAAAAGTCCACAAGTTTGTACAAAAATGTTATGTAAAAAATACACGGTACAAAATACCAACACATCAAAAATGTGTAACGAATATTGAACGTACATGTGTTACAGCAAAAAGTATGATACGGAAAGGAATTCAGTATCAAACAGACTGTATCCGTTTTGCCGTTTATTCTTATAATATAAAGCGTTGGAAATGCAACGAATTCTAGAATAAATCTTAAAGAAATGCCTTAAGTTTTATAAAATTGTACAACACGTTGTGTGTGTGGAACTGAAGAAACTTCGTATAGTATTTTGAAATGATTAAATACTATAGATTTTCTTGATAATAACACATATTTTGTGAACATATTTTTTACATAATAATTTTATTATTTATAATGTAACTCTTATAATCAAATCTTGGTTGATTTTCGTCGTGCGGAAGACATAGTGTCGAAGACACTAGATGACGTAAAAAGTGTCAGGACTCTCCGGAGAGCATGTAAGAAGAGGTTAATGACAGTGGCCGAGGCGAAAGAGGTATGCAGTTATCATTGACTACTCTTATACGAATAAAGCGTGAGGTCATGTATGTGTGTGTATGTAAAAAAGCTTTAATATTTAATTTACCAATGTGGTAACGTAAAATTTAAATGTTATAATGAGGTATTTTGTATTTGTGAAAGTATTTGTTTTAAATCTAATTTTTATATGAAAATTTACATCCATCTTTGGACAGGAATAGCTAGAAATTTATTATTTATGACATATAGCAGTAAATATAGTATTGAAACATATATAGTATGTTTTGCGTGCTATATTTATAAATATTACATAATATTTCTTTCTCAGCAAGATAAAAAAATTAAATATGTGCATATACTTTAAGGAAGGAAGGAACTTAACCTGATCCTTATTTGAAATAATATATTACTATTCAAAATTTAAATTTAATTTTGAATTATTATGTATAATATTTTTTTTTCTACTGTGAAAGTAACTTAAAGTAAAGTAAAAAGAGCATATAAAAATATGAATGCGCGAACGCATGGGTAAGTGGCCAGAACTCGGTTTGCAAAATGTCAAAGGGTTCGAATCCCGTGTGTGTTCAAATTTGTATATATTTTCTTTAAGTATATTTCTATACTCATTGTGGATTAGCACTTTAAAATCATAAAAATATTCACTATAAAATTTACTTATTAAAATCTATATTTAAATTCTCTTGAAGCAGTTACATTTAACACAATTGTTTAAATACCACTAATAGATGCTCTATCACAATTTAACAGACCACTGAGTTCTTGTTAAGAGCTTGGTAAATGCTCAGGATAAGTGTCAAAGGGATGGAGCGCGGACCTCGCCTCTACATTGGTTTCTATTCAAAATTTGACATTTTCCAGTAAAACAATAACGAATTTATATTTAACTTTTAGTATAAATATAAAAGATTTACGAATAGGTACCTTTAGTATGAAAGACAATATACTATTAATAAATAAAATTTTAGCCACTGTATACTGCTAACTCAAATCTAGAACTATTTTCATTGATTCCTAATTATAAATTAACTTACTTTTTTAATTTAGTCATAGTTCTAAATTATTTTGAACCAATTAAAAAAAGAAAAAAATATATTCAACATTTTTAACCCTAATTAATTATAGATAAACAACTTTAAAAGTACTGAACGTAATTTGAAACTAGTTGTAACCACTAATGAAGTTTAAGTATACTTTAAGTAATTAAGCGTCTAAATGGGTTTTATTTTGAGAGTATTTATACAAAAATACTTGTAAAATAAAAAAGTTAATGTTATAGAAGACGTACGTTAAATAATATACGAGTCTAGAGAATTTACAATGGCTCAGATCTTTTCATTTCAACTTTCTTCGCTCTGGGAACTAGACAAGGTGCGGCGTTGAGTTGCGCCACTAAACATGTAATGCCTAAGAAAGGCGAAAAGTAAGTGATGGAGTGAACTAACACTAGGTTCTCATGGTTTCCGCATATCATGCTATAGTGGGGGATAAAGAGTAAAGCTAAAAAATATAGTATTTATGTAGTATTTATTACCGAAAAGCGACTGTGTCTTAAAATATGTAGTGATTTCAAATAATTTATATTTGTATGAGTTTAATAATAAGTAAACGATAATTAATGTTACTAAAAGATATAGCTCTTATTTTTATTTCAATAGAGCTAAGAAAATATTGAAATACAAATAAAAAAATATGTAATAAAACATGATTTTCTTTCTTGTATAGGCTCAAGAGTCGTTCGAGCACGATTCAAGAGCCCTTAAAATGAGAATTTTGAGATAAGAACGATAAAATAATAAATAATATTTGTTTGTTTTAGGGATCTTATAAAATAACGTAAAGAAAACATGTTAAATTATAAAAAAGTATAGTCACTGATTTTGATTTAACGTGACGGTCAGTGGGAAAAAATATCCGAGTTCTGTTAGTGGTAATACAATAATACATAATATAATAATAAAAACAAAAACATTTTTATCGTGACGCTGTTAGAAAATGAAAATTTTTTGTTAGCTCGTCTCAGACACACTTTTCTCTGTACATGGCAATAGTAAGCAAGAAATAACTTAGTGTAGAACTGACGATTCTTTGTTTTCCGCCTGAATTGGCACCATTGCGTGTTAAGTGAGAGTACTTAATGCCGCAGAAAGAAAGGAAAAGGAACAGTCTGGAAACTCTATTATAGTTTCATTTATGGTTTGATATATATAAAAAATATTTTCGCCAATATTATGAGGACTACAATTCATTTAAATACTTACTAAAGTGCAGGGAAATTGTGGATCCGGAAACTAAGCTCTGTGTAGAATAGAGAAAATTAGAAGAAGCACATGCCCAACAGTAAGGACAATCATTCTGACAAAAAAGGAAGAAGAAGAAGATCAAATCCGTAAAATGGCGTAGACAACAAAATTATTACGTATTTTGATTCTATAGGCGTTCTGTACGTGACGTAAAATACCATTACGTGTTACGTTTTCGACTAAACATTAAATTATATAAAAGCTTTTGTGTATGTACTATTTAAAAAAAATTAAAAAAAATATCTGCCTCTATCCAGTTGTATTTTAAGGCACTTCAAACCATGTTACTTATATATTCTTATCTGGCGGAGCAATTCATGTATATTTTTGGCAAGGATATTCTTGTACTTCGATAGTCAATATTCGATTGAGTCGATGTAATCTATGTTTTAACCGTTCGTTTGAGCTAAAATTATATTACATTGCCAGTTTGTCTTTATTTTAAAAAGTTTATATATGTAAATAATAGTCAAACACCGAATTGAGTTTCGTATACGAAAACAAATTAAAAATTATTTTTAGCATTTTTCATGGATGTGAATATCCTTTTGATCTTATATATATATAATATACAAATGAACAAAGCCAAGCTATTATAAAATATAAATTTTATCTCAGATCTGAGAAGAAATCTTTTAGCGTATAAAATATCACTATCACTAAATAGTAAAAAAACAACTCACTTCCAGATTTCTGATTTTAAAAATTTTGCGAGATATTTTGATGAACGCATGTTGTTTTTTATATATAAATAGAACACGTTACATAGATTGATTCAAGGATATATATATATATATATATATATATATATATATATATATATATATATATATATATATATATATATATATATATATATATATATATATATATATATATATATATATATATATATATATATATATATATATATATATATATATATATATATATATATATATATATATATATATATATATATATATATATATATATATATATATATATACGCCATAACTTTCAGAAAATGTAACTTTCTATAAAAGTAGTAATATAGGAGTAGAAAACAGTCAAGTGTGAACTTCTTGGGTTCCGTATTAATTCACGATTTATTTTAATTAGGTCTAATTTTAATGTAAATATAAAGTTAACTTTTTTTAATTTTAAAATAATAGTTTTTTTTACAAGTGTGTTTTTAGTATATTACTTGGCTTGATGATGACCTAGATTTAAATTTAGTTCTATGTTAAATGTATTGACTTTACTACTTTTACTTAGCTATAAATTTTTTGACGAAAATCATAAATTGATTAACGTATATTATACGCTACCAAACTTAAACGGTAGTACAAAAGTTTTGTTATATTACTCTATTAGTAACTAATACAAATATTTGTTTGTTAAAAATTCGAACTAACAGCCACTTACATCGATACAATACAAAAAGAGTAACTATTTAAAGTTTTTTGACATTCAGATACAGAACCCTAAACAAACGCAAGTTATGAAAAAAAAAATCTTTATTAATATTTAAATGGAAAAAGTTGGATCCTTTTTCGTGAAAGGTAAACACTACGGAATCACGTAAGTATGTATGCCTTACTAAGTTTTACAGAAGTGGCTGAGTTAGTGTTTGCGAAGAGACCGAACGCTGACTACAACTTTACCCAAATCGTCGACGTGTGCCACAAGAAAAAAATTAAATAACATGTAAATTTAAGTGAAATTATAAAATCCAGAACAAAATGTTGAAAGGTCACGCTTATAGTAAAGTATAGGCGTCCACTTGGTGAAATTAGACTAAGAGCAAAACTGAATAAATAAAATTCGTGAAAATATTTAAGTTAAGTGAACAGTGCAGCACAAATCAGGTGTTTTCCTAGACAAGACATTATATCGTGCGTAATGATACGAAATATTGGTTAAATGCACCAAAAGGGCTCCGTACCAATATAAATTTACACTCATTTTATGTAAATTAACTACGGTTGTGAGTTTATACAATATTATATTTTCTATCTATTATTATTACCATTTTTCTTCTTGGGTCGTACTAAATATGTAACTTTAACATTTTAGAACAATGGCAAGTATTTATTTCTAAGGTTCGATGATTTCATAATTATGCAAAAAATTGGATGGCTGGTAAAAATTATATAAATATTAAGTTTGTTTTCCACTACACTGTGTGGAATGTGAATAGATTTCAGTTTTAAAAGATACAAAATCGTGGATTTTGCGTTGATATTCTCAAGAGCAATGGCCCGCGGAAATGCTAAGAGACACGCGAGTCTAAGAGGCACTTGAATAAAAATGTAAGCAGGACGAATTTTTCACTGAAAATTTATGTATAGAAGAAGTTATAGCTTTCCTGTATCGAATAAAGCTGGTATTCACACAATTTGTTTTCTTAATTTAAATTTAATAGGTTTTAACATAAAAATTCAACTACATGAAAAAAGCTGATTTAATTCGAGATGACACACGCACAAGGTATTTGGAAATTTTAGTAAATTCTAATTTTTACCAAATTGCTCAAATTTAGGTCAACGTGAAAAAGAAAGTAAAAATATCAATAATACGTGAAAAATATAATAAAAGATTTAACTCAAACTAAAAAGTTAGGATTAGGCTGTAAATTTCATAGAAAATACAGTTTATATAATTTCATACAAGCATGTAGTACTTATGATTTGGAAAGTTAATGTTTTTTATACTCCAAATGCTGAAAACCTTTATACTTGACATTATTTTCACTTTGGTATCTCCACATGATATTTAAAAAAAAGACCCTTACATGCAGACAGATATCCATCTGAGACAGTAAAATGTTGTTAAAAATATATTATACCAAAGAATATCAAAGCACTATATAAAAATTAATTAAATTAGCGTAGCTTGGAAGAAACGTACTATCTGACTGATTCATTGTCATTGAAATCGTATTATACTATAATCTAATTATACTTTGTGGAATACTTGTAATCTTCTCTTTGGATAAATGTAGAAATATGTCCCAATATTTGTTTCGAAACATTCCAAGGAAAAAAATATTAAAAAACATCTTTCCTTATTGTACATCCAAAGTACATCCAAAAATATCAAAGCTGCAATCTGCCTCTAGTAATGCAATAAAGAGTAATAAGAATTACTTAAGAATTACTTAAATCTGCCAACATTGTTACATGTTTTACATACGTGTGTATGATATATATGTGTATATGTTATATATTACATATAAAAAATAAACTAAAAAGCGATCGCCAGTCGCTTTTAAATTAATACGTGACCTTAGTTTGTTTTAGTCTTACGGGTTTTATTTACTGAAGATATTTGTATCTCGTATATAATACGCAATATACTTTCTTTATAACTAGCAAATAGAGCATTTAAAACTAACAACGTCGAATTGTATGGGAGTTTAAAGTGCTTTTGTTCTTTATTTATTATAACAGTTTTCACACTAAGTAGTTTAGTTATTGTTATTATTTGTACTTGGTGATTGTGAAAAGCAGTATGCGTTAAAACATCCAAGAATGTTGATGTTTCAATGGCCTAGTTGAATAATGCAGCAGTCCAATTCATAATATTACTTAAAAAGCGGAAAATCAACCCTATGAAAATTACATGTATATAAACAATTACATAGGAGCAGTTTATAACTATATCGAATTTTTTAACAAATAAAAGAATTCCGTCTTTTTTAATTAGTAATTTATTTATCTACAATATATAATATAATAACGTATATGGTACATAAACCATATTATACAATTTCACTAATATTATGTTAACGTATAATCGAATCAAAATGTAAGTTTTGTAACTATACTCTTGTCTTCACGTTTATATCGTCGCTATTGATCTCTCCTATTATATTTATATAAGTTTTCACCTGCAGCTTTGTCCCAGTAGTCAAATAGAAAACAAGATTAAGTGCAAAAGATATAGTAAGTTACGTAAAGATCATATACGTTGATAATACTTATTAACTTTTTTTTTCGCGGGTAGGCGCCAAAGTGTACAGACGTGTATTTTTGTGTCTCTATTTAATTTATTTATATTAAAGTAATTAAGTGCTTATATGTGCTAAAAGATAAATACCTGTGCTAAGTTGATTAACACTAAACTTTCTCACAAACTTTAAACACTAAATAATACATTTAAAATGGAAACACCTACAAATCAGCTGCTTAAGAATATGGAAGAACTCTCTGCTATGTTTTCCTCACGCATGGCTGAATTTGAGAAGAACTTGACTCAAACTACTACCCCTACACCTACTATAAAAATCCTAACGGCCGAATTTCACTCTTTCAAGACTCTGGTATGGAAAACGCTTGGTCTACTAAAATCACAGGTGGAGTGTGTTGTGCTTGGCATGGACCGCCTTGAGATGCAGTCAAGGAGAAAGGTTCTTCTGCTTCATGGTGTGAGTGAGGACAAAGATGAGAACGTGCTGCAGAAGGTAACTGATATACTATCCAGCCAGTTGAAAATACCCAACGTACAGTCCACTTCTATTGACTCCTGCCATAGACTGGGTGTGAAAAAGGACTCTTCCAGGCCCATTCTAATTAGATTTTCCACTGTGCAAATGCGTTCTAGTGTGTGGATGGCTAAAACGTTATTAAAAGGTGCTAAAATAACAATAACGGAATTTTTAACCAAATCTCGTCAGGAAGTTTTCATAGCAGCACGTAAGCATTTTGGTTTGAAGAAATGCTGGACAGCTGATGGGGTAATTATTATATTACTTCCCAATAAAACCAAATGCAAAGTTTCTTCGCTGCCTGAGCTAAAGCACTTAATACAGAAATGTTCTGCTATGAAATCTACCGACGCTCATTAAAAAGGCACCATTACCATCTATTTACTACTTATGTAACAGCCGTAATTATTTTTAAAATTGAATATATCTGTTAATAACCTTATTAACATAATTTTAATTTGTTATAATTGTATGTTGTTGTTATATTTGTTTTGTGACAGTGCAATTTGACACTAATATATGTTGCCAGTACTGTCGCAGATTATTAATGTTAACTGTCATTGTAACACTTGTCTTTGTATAGTCTTTGGTAAATTAATAAGTTAATAGTAAATTAATATGTTAGACTAAGTTTTACTTTATACGTTATTAATTAGTTTCTTTTAAAATATGTAATTATTTTTTTTTTAGTGTAAACTTATTTTGTAATGGACTTGTGCACAGGTGATTGCAATTTTTACTATATTATAATTTTTGTTTTGTTAATATTAATTTCTTTATATATTTTTAAATATTTTTTTACTATATATTTATTATTTTATATTTTTATTATACTATTTGTATTTTTATTATTATTATTTTTATTCTATATATATATAATCTAATATTTTTTTATTTAATACATATACTTATTGTTGTTTTTTTTAAGTTATGTGAATCATGTTTTCAGGAAATGAATATTTTTCCTGCCCTTCTAGTGATTGCGATAGCGCAGAAAGTAATAATTCATCACTTTCAGATTTTGTGCCACTTGAAGATAAACTATCGAAAATTTTTACCAATCCATCTAATTCCATCTCAATTGTGCATATCAACGCTCAGAGTGTTCCTGCTCATTTTACTGATCTTCTCACATCTTTTGGCTCCGGCGTAGTTGATTGTATACTCGTAACAGAAACTTGGTTTAAGCCATCTCTCCCATCTATTTGTTATTCTATTCCAGGATACCAGCTGTTCCGTAATGATCGTACTTTGCAGGGTGGTGGAGGCGTTTGTATGTACCTTCGCAACTGCATACCTGCCAGCATCATTAAATACTCTCCTAATGACACCATAGGAGCACTTGAATATCTTTTCCTGGAAATAGAGTTACGCCATAAAAAGTTCTTCTCGGAGTTTTGTACTCTCCGAGTGATAAAATAAATTATTTTAGTACTCTGGAAGGTATTTTGGAATTTCTTTCACCACAATACGAACATGTTATATGTATGGGAGATTTCAATACATGTCTTTTAAAGAATGATTCCAGATCTAATACTTTATTAGCACTACATGAATCGTATAATTTACACATTCTCCCAATGTCTTATCCCACGCATCATTTTCCTAACTGCAGGCCCTCTCTCATCGATCTCATCTCCGTCTCTAATCCTAATCTCGTTATTTCTCATGGACAAATGACTGCCCCTTTCTCTTTTCATGATTTAATTTATGTTTCTTATAAACTACGTCCTCTTAAGATTAGAGACAAAATATTTCTTCAGCGCAATTTTTCGCATATGGATCTGGAACGCTTGAAAGAAGATATGAGGAACATCGACTGGTCTCCCATATTGTCGTCCACAAGTATTGACAATATGGTGGAATCTTTAACTACTGAATTGATTAACATTTATGACAAACATGCCCCAGTAAGACCAGTTCGTATGAAGCATGCACCTGCCCCATGGTTAACTCCAGTAATTAGGCGAACAATGACTAAACGTGACAAAGCTAAAGCCAAAAACAAGAAATACCCTTCTGAAGAAAATCTAGCTGCATATAAAAAGCTGCGAAATATTTGCAACAGAATGTGTAGGGATGCAAAACGCCGCTACATTCACAGTACTATTCAGAATCTCACTCAGCCGCAAGTCTGGAGATTCTTAGAGTCATTAGGGGTAGGAAATATCAAAGCTACTCATTCTGTAACAATGAGTCTACACGAATTAAATTATTTTTTCTCTAAACCACCTTTAACCATAAGCCCCCAAACTAAAATGAATACTCTTAAGATTCTGTCTCAAATTGAACTACCCGACTCAACTCAATTTTCCTTCGAAACTGTTACTGAAGATGACGTTAAGAGGTATATCAAATCCATCTCCACTAAAGCCATTGGTAGTGATCATGTCAGTCTTGACATGATTCTTCCCGTGTTGGAAATCATTTCACCAGTGGTCACCCACATTATTAATTTTTCACTGTCTCGTAATGTTTTTTCCAACTTTGTGGAAGAATGCTTATATTGTCCCTCTACCCAAAACTACCAACCCAACCGGCTGTACTGAATATCGTCCAATATCTATTCTTCCTGTCCTATCCAAGGTCCTTGAATCCATTGTAAATAATCAACTTTACTGCTTCCTCTCCTCGAACAATCTACTATGTCCTTTGCAATCTGGATTCCGTCCTTTCCATAGCACAGTTACTGCGCTGTTGAATATTACGGAGGACATACGGTACGCCTTGGATAATACCAAGCTCACCGTGATGGTACTACTGGATTTCAGCAGTGCTTTCAACTGTGTTGATTTTGATATACTTCTGGGCACTCTTCGAACAGTTAACATTTCTACTTCAGCTATTAAGTGGTTTCACTCTTACCTCTTCGGTCGCCAGCAATGTGTTAAAGCTAACGATGTCACATCGACGTGGTTACAACTCACTGCTGGTGTCCCTCAAGGCGGTGTTCTTTCCCCACTTCTTTTTTCTATTTTTATCAATAACATATCGAAAGTCATATCTTCTCCTTACCATCTGTATGCAGATGATTTGCAGTTGTATCGTCATTGCAGTTTAAATGATCTACCGGAGACTATTGCAGCTTTAAATAAAGACCTTACTGCCGTGCAATCTTGGGCCCAATCTTTTGGACTGCTGGTTAACCCTAAAAAATCTCAGGCCATTATCATTGGCAGTAACAAGTTAAGAGATAAAATTAATTGGGGTTCAACGCCTAAAATTTTATATTCAGGTATTGAAATTGCTTATTGTGATAAAATCAAAAATTTAGGTCTAACTATTGATAACAACATGTCTTGGACATCACATATTAATTGTGTTAGCAAACGCATGCATTTCTCTTTGCACTCTCTCAAGCGTCTCCAATATTACCTCCCTTTTAAGACCAAAATTATGCTTGCGCAATCTCTTCTTTTACCAATTTTGGACTACGCCGACGTTTGCTATTTAGATGTGACTGAGGAGCTATTAAACAAGCTGGAGCGTCTTCAAAATCTCGCCATACGCTTTATTTATGGTCTGCGAAAATATGACCACGTTTCCGAATTTCGAGCTCAGCTTAATTGGCTCCCGATTCGCCTTCGCCGAGATATGCATATCCTCACACTTCTCTTTAAAATCCTTAATTATCGTAATTTCCCTCCTTACCTATGCTCCCGCTTTAACATCCTACCTCCTCCTTCACGCTCGAGGCGGTCTTGCGTCTTGCCGACGCTAGACATACCGAAGAGTAAAACCAAATTCTTCCAGAAATCCTATTCAGTATATGCTGCATCCCTATGGAACCAACTTCCTAAATCTATCCAAAAATGTCCATCCTTAAATTCCTTTAAATCTCAATTAAAAAAATATCTACTCACAAATTTAAATGCACAAGTTTGATTTTGGATGGTGGTTTTAATTTAATCAACTGCATATATTTATAACTTTGTATATGTGTATGTATTTGAATATATATGTGTATTTATACGTGTAATTGTGTATGTATATATATTGTGTATGTATATTTATTGATTCGTATGTATACGTATTTATATAGATCTATATATGTATGTATGTGTGTATTTATAATTATACTTATTTCTTTAAATTGCACTTGCTTCACCCGTTAGTTGCCACTCATCCACAACCACAGGTTGACTGGAAGAGATCTCTTGTAGAGATAAGTCCACCTTTGTGTACTAAATTTACTGTAATAATAACCCATGTATATTAGTGCAATAAAGAATATTATATAATATCATAATCTACATACTTTCTCTATAATATATTTTTTTTAAATTAGAACCCTGTAGAGTCACGCAAACAACAAAACACTCTTCAGATTATAATATTTAATTCTGCCTTTAGAGATATTGTGTAGTAAGTGGCGCAACTCAACGCCGCGTTTTCTCTTGTTAACAGACCAAAGAAAATACAAATTAATTCATACCAGCCGAATGAAAATTGAACTGTGCCACTCCGCTACAACGGCCTCAATTTATTCTTTGCATTACACGGAAAAAAGAATTGTACCTACTGCATGGTTGAAAGTTAAAATATACACGCAAAACACACAGAAGTCTTATAATTAATTAATTGACCTAGAAAACCTAACCCATTTGATTTTTCAATTAAAATCTGAAAGGTTAAACAAAAGCTGTACGAACAATACGCCGAATAGCGTTTCGCCGCGGTTTCATAATTTCCCTATTTGCAGATGTCGTCGAGACTTTTTTGTACTTTGTTTTCGCTATCACAAAGCGTGGTGCGAATTACACTCAGTATTTACATTAAAATAGAATTTCTCTTATAAAAAGGTGTTGTTTTGATAAATTGCATCGCTAATTTGTTTATATGTGGGAATGTTAATATGGAATTGAAGATGTTTTGTGCATGTGTGTGTGTGCGATTGTTAAAATATTTTCTTCTTTTATAATCCGTTTTACATACTAAATGTAACTTAGGTTAGGTTGAGGTTAGTAATTTAAAATTTGGAAGTAGTTTATTGCCTTATTTTTTGTACACAATTATTGACTCTGAGGACGTATGAAGTATCTATGGTGAATTTTGAGCCTAAATCCAGAAGTGAGCTGATTTTTTTAGCTTCACGTTTTATTCTGCTTATATCATGTAGAGTACAGGGAATAGCAGGAACTGTGAAATTTAGTGTAAGGATACTGTGTACCCCGCTTTTCGATTTTTGAGGCAACGTGTCGTGAAATTCAACGCCGCGCTTCGTCTACCAAAGCGAAGAAAATGGAATTCCATTTTTCAAGGTATTTCATATCATATACGTATCGTATTTAAAAAGTATAATTAAAAAGTGTAATTCTTATTGGAATGGTGGAGGATTAAACACTTGAGCCGTTGTATAAAATACTCTTAAATGCAGCCAACACTCTGAAACCATGAGGAAGCATTAAGTATTTTAGTATTCTTCTAGTTACAATAGACACGAGTGAGAACCAGTATGAAATCCCAGAGCATATATATAGATATTTCTTCATCCAGATCCGATATCTTCCGCTACTATAGAAAGCGGATAATATTAGTATAATATTATAGATTTATGGAAAACGCGTATCCTTAATATTAATCTCAGTGTAAACAAGTAATACACCTATCAACTACAATAACTTTTTTATATTATGCTTTTGTTATTTTATTTTGTTATTATACGAACACGTTAAAGGATGTTTTGTGGTCCTATTTGCCAGAGCTCTAGTTGGTTTTCCACCATCTGTCTATTGAAACCGATACTTGGGAATTTCAAGATAACGTGCTATATCATGTCATCGCAGTCTGGATCACAGACGCAGGAAGCCGTACTAATACGACGTGGCCGGTCAAAGTTTGGACTTGGTCAGGTGTTAATATCAATTTCTATAGAATACGTCTTGCAGATATTGAGCCCTCTTTTGTGACTAAGCGTATGGCGGAGGAATCGTAATGCTGCTAGCGCTTGATAACAGTTTCCTGTCAAATCTGCTTTATGATGAACGACACGGGGATTTTGTCGTATGGCACCATCTTTTTTGTAAAAGCTCTTGTAAGAGCTTTTGAAAAGCTTATGTAAAAGTTCATCGCTATTGCTAGCTCGTTAGTCGACTCTACTGGTGGCTCACGTAGGCATCCCTGCTAATGATTACCAGGGGTGTCTACATGGGCCATTAGTCAATATAAGTTGATTGATCTTCTGTTCTATTTACATTTCCTTATAAAGTCTTGAATTTCCTTGCCTTTAAGCAAGTTTAGCAAAAACCTTGAAACTCTCATTAGGTCAATCTTTGGTGATTTCGGATCAGTGACTTAGGATTAGAAATAAATTAAAGAGACAAAAAATTAGTTTGATATTGAAGGTAAAATCGAAATTCAAAACGCTTAAATTTCTCAAAACTAATAAACAATTCATAATGTGATTCCAACGTAACAATTTCATGTTATCATTGACTGAACTTTTATTTGACTATGAATAATTCATTACTGATATATATTTGTATAACTATATGTATACATGTGAAATTTGTTACTACCACTATATACGATCACGCTACGCAGTCGATATCGAGAGCGTAAACGCAAATTACGTATATATATATATAGGGTTATCCTAGTTGTGTGACGTTCACTATTGCTAATATGTCATTATATTTTTGAAAAATCTCTCTCATATTAATTACAATTATACTTTAAAGGTTAGAAGAGTGAAGCACGAAGTAGGAACCTACTACACTAAATTTGGCCTATAATTGTTAACCGGATATCTATTTACTGGCTAGATTACTAAAAACTTTTGTTTAGCATCAAAGCTTTTTGAAAAAGACATAAAATATAAGAAATACGATAGTATATAAAAAGATTTTTTTTTACATTTGTTTGTATAGATATTATATAAAGATACGTGAGCAAATAGTATTGACACGGGTAAATCACGGTGGTTTAAGTGATGTATTATTGAATCAATAACTTCAATGGCATTATACTGATACCATGTGTACATTGTATTATACATTATTAAGAGAATACGACCGCATGATTATTAATTTAAATACTGTTGACATTAACATATTATGTGTATTTATTTTATTTAGTACATTTCACTTATATGTTATGATTATGAATAATTTGTTATATTTAAACATTAAAACTTGCCGGGAAATAGACTAACAGAAATATTCCAGTAAGTTAAGTTTTTACGTTTTTTCTGATTTGAAGCTCTATAGTTATTTATTTTATATAAATAACTATCCGATATTTAAGGCAATAGGCATAAATTATCATAATATTTCTTGTTAAGCTACTACACACCTATTTTTTATTTAAATATATATAAATGAAATTTTAGTTCAGTAAAGAATGTCATATAAAATGACATTTTTTAAGAGTACCACGTCGGCATCACAAGCCAACAATGTTTAGAATAAGCTGTTTATTTAATTTAAACTATGAAGAGAAAAGAGCGGAGTGTAAATAAATTTCAAAGGTAATTTCTTTCAAAGCCCAATGGACCGAGTCCTGAAAAATAAATTACTTTCACAATATAAAATGGAGGCGACTTCAAAAGTGTGAAAACTCACCGTCTACTAGTTTACTGTGGCACTATTCTAGTTTTAATTATTTTGTTTTCGTCAAATTATATGAACTGCAGCAGCTTTGTTTCAGAAAGTCATTCTTTGATGAGAATTATTTTTTATTTTATTGTACTTTAAAATGTTCTTTTTTTATTTTGCATATAAGAGAACTTTCTATGTAAAAATACGAATACAATACAATTTTCGTGAAATATCACCTTCATTATAGTTATTATATTTATTATTACGTCATTCGTATGTTTGTACATTTTTTATAATAGCCGCGGTAGCACAGTAGCAAAGCATCTAACTGTAAACGCTAAGGTTATAGTTTTGATGTTTACTCAGAGAGAATGCATTGCTAAATTTCTCGCTGTTAATTTCCTCGTTGATAATAAGACAAAACGCGGCGTTAAGTTTCACCAAGCAAAACGTAATCTTATAAATTGGAATTGGGTACAAAGCGTCCAAACTCTCTCTTTCTTATCATCTTTAAGGCCATAAATGAATGCGAAGTTATTTATTAATTTACAATCTTGACTATTTATCGATTTACAACTCGGTCAGTGGTTATGTTTTCTTTACGAAATACTATAATATCCTTTGTAACGAAACGAATTTGAAATAACAATACAATGTTTATATAGAGTTTGTCTCTAAAGTACTCGCTTAAAACTAATACACTTATTTCAAGGACGTTTTAAATTTAATCAAGCGTATCGGTACTTTAGTTTACAGAGCAAACTCAAAGCAAGTATCAGTAGCAATAACAAAATGAGGATACTGTTGGACGATAGTAAACTTTTGTGAACGGTACCGTTTTCTTCTCTACTAAATAACTAACGTTTTATGGTATATGTATGTACAAATATATTTATTTGGGCATGGGCAAGCTGTTTGGTATATATGGCTATGGAAGATAGAGAAAAAGAGTTTGAATATGAATATATAATACTATTTCAAACATTTTTTAAGTTTTTTGTAAAATTAATACTATTAATTTTACTGGTTTTCATAGTCATATTGTGTGTGGAGGGTTGGTCGGTGGTAAAGCTATGAGATTTTAAATTTAGCTTATCAAGTGGTTAGCGTTCTATTAAGAAGGCATAGGATCGATAGTGAATAGCAATTTAAGAATTTTATGGATTCTGGAGAGCAAAGTGATCTTAAAAATATATTTCTTTTATGTACTTATAGTATAATCTGTATCACCTCTGTATAATCTGTAAAATCTTGTATAAAACGACGCGTTTTGTGATTGTTTCTACATATATTGATATAAGCATACTCCTTTAAAACATCATGTGCACATAAGTAGTTTGACATTTATATTATAACCTATAAATTCTGTAGCGGAATCATAAAAATTTAATACGAAATGTATTTCGTGACTTATGTGAAGTTATATTTTACAACCATTTTACAGTTCATAAGTTAAATATTGTTCTATATATTCAATTTTTATATATTTTGATTACGTAACGTCTTTCTAATGTCTACAAAATTCAATTCAATACAATACACCGTGGGTTCCTTACTATTTTCATTACTGTAGGAAATTAATATATACAGAAAGTTATAAACCATAACTTGGGTTCGATGCATTTTTTTCTATGGAATGAAATTACATAAATGTGTGATGGCTTCATTCAATTTTCCTTTTTGATTTGCAAAATGAAACGAAAATGTTTTTTAAAACAAAAACAGAATAAAAAACAAATTGTGTAAAGAATGAAACAATTTTATTTATTTATTCTATAAATGATAAACCAATATTTGAAACATCCTATACTAAAGCATGCGTATGATAGAAATATTCTGATACAAGCGTCAATTATCGACATGTATAGCATACATTCCAGGTCATCAACATCATTATCATGTCAGCCTTAGAACGTCCACTGCTGAACATATGCCTCCCCCAGAGACCTCCAGTGCACCCTGTCTAATGCTATTCGCATCCAGTGGCTGCCTACAAACCGGACCAAGTCGTCCGTCCACCTCGTAGGAAGCCGTCCCACGCTGTACTTGCTGGTACGTGGTCTCCACTCGTGAACCTTTCTGCCCCAGCGGCCGTCAGTTATAATTTCCAGGTAAAAATTATTATTTTCATACAATTATCTCAATCAAATTACAAATTTCGATAAAGGTAACAATATAATAATTAACGAAATCAAATAACAATTTTGAAATATAGCTAACATATGCTGCGTCGTTAGTAATAACATCCTTTTCTTCAGAGTATTTTTAAATATCTTATTCAAGTTATTGCAAAATGTATATATAAATAAAGAATCGTACCAAGTGCTTAAATTTTTTTTATTAATAAGTTTATCCAGATAACCTTATCAAAAAAAAAAATTATGCACCTTTAACCAAAACAAACACTTCAGCTTTGTAATAGTATAGTAGAAAATATACGCGAAAGTAAACAACTTCACAACATGAGTTATTTTTGTAGGCCCACGCGGAAATTGCGTGGCTTGTATCGATGAGTTCATTGACGCTCATTACGTCAAGTTGACGATTCTTTCATTTCCGGTGTCAATATACAACGTTTCGGATTTTTTGGAAAAACATTTAACTTGTGTTTCTATCTTTTTTTAAAAATGAAAGGTTATGTATTTTAAATAATTATATATTTTAGATAATTTACTGTATTTTGATGATGAAAATGTTTTGTGAGAGTAATTTTAGGCTCTTTTGTCGGCCAAATTTGTTTCTAGGGAAGAAAATTTTTAAGTTTCTAAACAAAATATAATGTAAATAGTAATTGAATATCTTAAAAATATAATAATTTTCAGGGAGATGAACCAAGAGACTTCATTCATAGTTATCCTTTAATAAACATCTCATATCTGACAGAATTTTTGAAAATAGGCCTATAATCTGAAATAGGTTATTTTCAGTTCAATAACGACTCCAACAATATATATATATATATATATATATATATATATATATATATATATATATATATATATATATATATATATATATATATATATATATATATATATATATATATATATATATATATATATATATATATATATATATATATATATATATATATATATATATATATATATATATATATATATATATATATATATACATATATATATATATATATATATATATATATATATATATATATATATATATATATATATATATATATATATATATATATATATATATATATATATATATATATATATATATATATATATATATATATATATATATATATACATATATATATATATATATATATATATATATATATATATATATATATATATATATATATATATATATATATATATATATATATATATATATATATATATATATATATATATATATATATATATATATATATATATATATATATATATATATATATAACTATAATATACACATTTGTATTAACAATCCTTACAACAGGCGTTAATTCTAGGCATAATAACAAGGTGATGCCATTTGAGTGCATTAGCTAAATTGGATGCAGTGCGTAGACATCTGACAGGAGGTAATCTCATCGCTGATTGTGACTGACGTGAATATTTGGTATTATAAATTGGTTTATTATGTTATGTAGCATTTTTGATGTAGAATTCACGTTTGCTTTAATATAATATTTGCAAATTATTTATCTTATGATGGAAATAATAGGTTTTGTACTTCATTTTGATTCGATTATAGATTTAAATTTTAATTGAAATAAGATTTCTTACAAAATTATAGTACACATACAAATAAAGCAAGTTATTAACGAATAATCAAAGAACAAGAAATATTCTAAGCAAGCGTTTGCAAAAATGTTATGAAACATTACTGTAATAATAGTTGAAATTATTGTACATTCTTTTTCTCTTAAGATTTAGCATTGTAACATTAATATAGATAATACTTTGAATTTTGCTTATTTCGTTGACTAGAAGTAACGAAGGGTAGTGACATATACCAATATAGGTGTTTCCCGTGTAGTTCTGATGTAACCTACTGTAGGTTACATCTAAATATGTATATGTAATTTAATTTCTTAGTATAGTACTATTGCATACATATTTTTTTAATACGTAAAAGCAAATTGAGTCTTTTATTTATAGCTTCATGCTTTATCCCGCACATAGCAGGTTAGGCAGAGGGAACTACAGGAACCACACGAACCTAGTGTTAAGAAACTCCGTTGATTTAGTCCCTGCTTTCTCCGTCCCCACTTTCCGCCGTTTATCGAGGCATTGCGTGCTGAGTGGCGGAACTCAATGCCGCACTTTGCCTAGTGTCCAGAGCGAAGAAAATGGAAATAGAAATATTTGTCTTCCCCGAGTGGGAATCAAACCCACAAACCGTCACGTTTACAGGCAGACGCTACACGTCTACGCCACGACGGTACACATTGAGTCTATAGTTATAAATATTAAGATCTACTAAAATTGCTAAGAATATATCTACTTCTTTAACACGACGTTTTCTGGGTTCGATTCCCACTCGGTTAAGATTGATTTTTCTATTTCCATTTTTTTCGCTCCGGCAATTAGGCAAAGCGCGGCGTTGAGTTCCGCCACTCAAAACGTAATGCCTCGAATAAGGTGGAAAGCGGGGACGGAGAATGTAGGGACTAAGCAACGTGTCTTAACACTAGGTTCCAATGGTTCCTGCAGTTCCCTCTGCCTGCCCTGCCATGTACGGGATAAAGCGTGAAGAAAAAAAATATCTACTTATATAAATATATAAGTGCATAATAGTATTTAACACATTTAAAACATCTAATAGTTGTTTGTGAAAGTTTCACTCAGATACGTCTTTGTTTTCTTCCTTCGTGAAGCTCGTTAATTAATGAATTGTTTAAAAGTAAACTTTTTCAGCACCTTTCTTTAAAGCAGTTTTTGTTTTATTTCCTTCTGAGCTTTTATAAAATAACAGTGTTAATTAATATTTATATTTATTGTAGAATGGTCTTTGAAAAATGTTACGAGTTAATTATACTTCTTTATATCGCTTCTACTCTATAGATATTGTATATTTGTAAGAAAAGCTTTCACGCCTGTACCACTAAATCTTTCCTCATAAAATTTGGTAAATAACCTGTGTGTTAGCCTGTGTAAATAACTAAGGCTAATTTTAAAAAAAAGTATATAACATAACAACAAATTTTAATGAAATATTTTTATATATTATATATGTATATTTATTCGAGCTTTATTTCGCACATGACAGGATAGGCAGAGGGATGAATCTACTTAAATAGTTAGCTATTCTTATGTCATTGAGAGTTTCATTTGCTAGCTATTTTCTAAATTTACAAAAAATATACATGTCCTATATATATGAAAGTGCATGAAATTTTTTAACACAGCATTCTTTGAACCCAGTAAGCCGTACGCTCGCAACGAGAAACAAAAAAAACCATAACCGTTACGATTACGTAGTTAATCCGCTCTAATAAACATATTTTTAATTGTCTTTTAATTATTATAGGAAATTTAAGTCTGTTTCTCAATGATATTTAAAAGTCGATATATTAAATTATCACGATATCGATTTTTTCTAATTTTTCCTTCGATTGAAGTAAAATAAATTTGCATCATGGTTTATTATACGAGTAATAAAGATAGATTAATTAATACTATGTAATTTTCTATTACATATTATGTGTAAATAAAGAAATTTACTCATATGGAAAATTTATTGAAACGTTATAAAATCTTTTGTTCAATTGATGCAAGCTACAAAACAATTCGATAAATTTTTCAGTTCAATGAGTACATTGTTGTATATTATAATCAGAGTGATTTACGAACAGATTGATTATTATTTATATTGATATATGAATTTATGTATATATCAATTAAAAGTATTACGGAACATTTGTATGAAATGAGCGCAATGGTTCGAATCCATAAAAGCGTGCATCTTTTGTTAGTGTAAAAATATACATAAAATCGTAGTCCACTTTATTATAGGCATTATAATCTTTTAAAATATTTTTTTAGATGAGATAATTTTTAAAAATAAATAAAATAATAATAATATTTCAGTATGAAATAACTATTATATAATACTATCGGAATTTCAAAAAACAGGATTTTTTTAAAAAAAAAAATAACAAATTGATTTAAAAAAGTTTTTTAATGTAACCGAAAGAGTAATATAATATGAGTAAGCAAGTTCCACCGGTACGGATAAACTCTCAAATAACACCAGATAAAGATAAATAACTTAAGCCTTTTTTAACTGTTAGACATTTCTATCTGATAACTTTGAAAACAAATTTGGTGGCTATCTGGCAGACAAGTAACATATTCCTATCTAGAGCTTTATCAGCAAGACGTACACTGGCCATAATATTCTATTCAACGTTAACTAACGTTCAAATATTTAAATACTTTCGGTAACATTTATCATAACTAGTTAAATTAGTAAGTGATAAATCCGTTAGTAGTTGTTCTCCATAGGATTACTGTGATCTAATGTAATCTAGTCAGGTATTGGGCCCTGAGGGACTTAAAATTACATTTCAATATGACGTGTTCTGAATTATACGAACATAATTTGGCCTAACTTAACAATACATTGAACTGGATATATTTTTATATATTCAGTTCATTTGCGATTTTTCAGTAAATATTGGAAGAATGCAATAATAATAGTATAAAAAATATGATGAAAAAGTTTAATAACAGCATTTTTATTTATATCTGATACAATATGAATAACTTAAGGCTAAATTTATCTATACAAAAAGTATAAAATATATTTTTAGGCTTTTTACAAAATTGCATTATGTTTATTTATATTTTTTTATGTCTTGACGCTTTCTCCATCATAGAAACCTGGTGTTAATACAATCCGTTGCGGAATCCCTACTTTCTCCGGCCCCACTTTACGCCTTTTTCGAGGCAATGGGTATTGAGTGGATGAACTAAACTTGAACCGCGCTTTGCCTAGTATCCAAATTGAAGATAATCCTATTCCCTGTGTCGAAATCGAACCCACAAATTGTCACGCTTACAGGTAAACGCTTACGCTTCTGCTCCACGACGATACGCTACGTTTAAAAAAATATATATTTTAATTTATAATTACAACGTAATACAATTATAGGATGAGAGCATGACTGCTGTGATAGAGAACATGACAGCTCCATCCTTTGTCCTTGTCTTTCTATTTATTTATTACTAGCGACTATTTAGTGGCTTAGAATACTTGATCGATATTTCTGATTAAATTCATCATTATCGTTTGGTTTAGGAAAATATGTCCATATAAATAAAAACAATATTTTATATGAAACGTTTTATATGGGCATACAAAACTCAATTAAAATTTCACAAGAATTTCTGCCTATATATGTATATAGAAAATTAATGTGTCTATAATTCTATTGTACAAAACTTCGTAAACTATAGTTTTGATCATGTGATGATGTGATCTTTAGCAAAGTTGTTATGCAAGGTTTCTCGATTGGCACTCCTATGAAGAGTAATGTTTTTCGAAACTATTATAAGTAATAAAATTATTCTAAATGAATGGAACACTTGTGTCATGTCATTTCTCGAAGTTTTTTTATTCGTTTTGTATCAACACGGATTAGGGCACATACATATGTTACTATGTTACTTAAAATATAGTGTTATGTATGTTACATTACAACAAGCAGAAAAACAAATAATAAAATACTCGATTGTGTTTATCGTTCACTACCGAGTTTTGTATAAAACGTTTGATCTCGTCAAGTTTTATTGTGCAGCTGTCAGTGTACAACCAATTATCTTTTTACCATTATGAAGATGACGCTGGTCAGACCCTATTGAGCTTGCACCTGCATAAATTGAGTAAAGATTTTTTAGCACTGGTATCACCATAATGTGTTATATAGGAAATGTACTCTTCTTTTTGAAGGGCATATACCGGTATATTATCGTAGGGGATTTAGTAGGAAGTGTTGTGGGAAAATTATTCTGATTTACCATGATAAATAAAATTATGATAAGTAAAGACTGACTTTAAATCATTTACAAGAGGTTCTACTGATCTATGATCCAAGATATGATGTGAAAAGAAATCAACAAGGACGTTAAAAGAATAAATTACTGGCATTGCACAGAATGTCACAACAACGTGCTTCAACGCAGTATAATCCAGAGTCGTAAACGTTCAAGATGGGAGAGTCCACAATCGTCTCGACGCTTACGTTGTCCGATGCTATACCCTTAGAATATGTAAGTGTGATACAGATATATTAAGATTAATATTTTATTCAAAAGGTTAATTATATGTAGAAATGACAGTTTAAAAATTAAGAAAAAATCACAATAATAGAAAATAAAGAAATTATAAATTGTATATTGAATATAAATCTTAGTGTAACTCTATTGAAAATCGTAAAACAGTAAAGGCGGAGAGAATCTAGTGACAAAACTGTACTTTCCACAAAAAATCTCAAGTAATTTTGTAAGGAGGTTTGAAGCTTTACTCTGCGCTTGTAATATTATTAACTTAATTAATATTACTTTTGACGTACTTACAATATTTGTAGTCTTAGTTTGTTTGTTACAAGTAACTAATATGTTACTAAACAAACTTAGTTCCTAATAGATATATTATAAGTAAACAGACGCTCTGTACCTCTCCTTGTATCCAATACATTTCTGTAATGATTATTGATTTTCCTTCATATTGAATGAATGTGTCCATCTTACTTTATTATAGAAGTAAAAATGTGTTTCAATTCAAAATGTACGTATATAGAGTTGCTAAGAGGAAAAAAATCATATCATGCTAAGTATTCCCTAGACCATAGAAATACATACCATATTATAAATTGTAATGATTATTTTAATATTTAAGATAGTTACTATTAAGTTATTATTGTACAACTATGAGTAAAAGAGTGTAAAATAAAACAGGATAAAAGAGAACATTGAAAATAATTTATTTAACCTCCAGAGGCAACTTAGAGAGTTACTTGAGACACTCGATTCCCATTGACACAGCGAGTTACGAAACTTAACGCCGCGCTTTATCTTGTTATTTAAACAAGTAAATAAAAATGCCAAATTCTTCTTATATTTCATTAAAGTTTATTGTCAGGTGCTGGTGATATAAATATTCAGACAAATTTTATTTTAATTGTTCTTTGAAGCTCATTATTGTTCTTATGTAAAGTTTACTTAATTTCTTAATAAAACGAAGAAAATTAGAACAAATCATTTTTCCAAAGTTGCAATCGAACCACAAACCATCACATATACAGTCATACGCTAACCCTTGCGCCACGAGGGTTCTTAAGTAAACCTAAACGTATAAACATAGCAATATATTTAGTTTGTATTATAATTAACAGTATAACAATTTAATTTTCCATTTTACTCCATTACATAGATAGAAGCCTTAATTTTGTTATAAATAGATTTCAAAATATAAAATAGACCAGGCAAATACTAGGACTGATGAAATTGAATTCGTACAGTGGCACGACGTTTGCACTCCCATGGGAACGGACACTCGAGATACAAAATTCTATTTAGTGAAATATGCTATTAACTCAGCTTTTAGTCTAAAAAGTGCTTTGAAGTTATACTTGTGTGTATTTCTTTAATGTACTTAAAAGGGGGAAATTATGTTTTCGCACAAGTGTATGGGTGAAAAGCAGATTCTTGTTATTTATTTGTATTGAAGTTTTGGTATAAAATTTGACAAAAATATTGTAAGAATTTATACATTCATTTATAATAGAGATTATATTAATATTAATATACATAAAACTAATATTTCATTAATATAGTGTCGTGTGAAAAGAAGTCTTGTAGTAACTTTGAATATAATATTTAAATTTATCCTGTTAATATATTTAATCAATTATAAGATATCACTAATGACAAATAGCGGATGACGGATGACGGATGACGACTGGCGGATGATGGATGATGGATGACGAATGACATATGGTGACGGTATCAGAACGAATGACTGTGATGGGCGACTGTGATGGTGATGGATTACGATGACAGATGATGGTAAGAGGTGACGGTGATGTATGACGGTTACGGTGACGGTGACGGTGACGAGTGACGGTGACGGATCATTAAATATTTATTTATCAATGTAGTCGATACCATGAGTACATACTGTAAGTAAATAACATGCGAAGAGCCGAAATTACTTTAGGTTTTTTGTTTTCAAAAATCGTATTTCCATTCAAAAATCGTTGTTCTCAATTTCTATTGTGAACTAGAATGAATTTGTTCCGCACGTTTTGCCCTTTTAAATGTTAAACAATACAAAACTATGTTGTGAAAATTGAAGCTTTTTGTTAGTGGTCGGCAGTACACCTGCTTTTTATTGCCCGAATATTGAAAAGTGACATGTTGATCTAATACGTACAATTTGTGTGCAATTTCATTTTATTTTCATGAATCAAATTTCTGTATCCATTTTTGCTCTTGAAAACTTTTAATGGAAGTTTTTTGATACAAACGAAACTTTGTTAGCGCGTATTAAAGACTGAAAACGCAGCTGAAATTACTCCATTGGAAGCTATATGATAAGTTTAATGATAGGTACGTTGTTCATGCCTTTAAATAATTAAAACTAAATTCATCTGTTCTGAAAAACTAATTGCAACCATGTATCTAATTATGTATAATTATAGAAAATAACATAATTATTGATATGGTTCGTTTTTCAAATCTGTGGAATGTATATTAAATAGTTATAGATTCAAATCCCACTCAGGGGCTTGTTTTTGCATTTCCATGTTTGCAATTCCATCTTGTTTGAATTGAACAAATAATAATATTTTATTGATGTTTAAATAATTAATATTTAAAGATATGATTACATTTTTAAATAATGAGGGCTATAAATAACTCCTAATATTTTTACACACTTGAATATAAAGTTATTATAAACAGATAGATGATTAACTCACAAATTTTTCGACTCATAAGTTCATTTTAATAAAATTAAAGCGTATAATTAAAAAATTTAGAAAAAGAACACCTGTGGGTCAGTAAATACCGTTAATCGATTTCCTAGCGATGCACAACGAAGTTTTGTTTTTTATCTACACTAAAATTAATGACCGTTTACTAGGTGGCTAGCAATTACACAAAATTTATGTGAACGTGTGGTCCAGAAGCTTTTAATTCGGCACACTCGATCTCGACTTTGAGGTAGTTCAATTAATTTTAATGGATATAAAAAGCTCTTCAAGGTCTTGTGTAAATACAGTAAGAAAGTTTGATATTTTTCTTATCTTTTATAATCTTTTAATTAAACATTTTGTAAAGCTTTTGTGTGAATGGTTTATATAAAAATAATATACTACTAATAACTCTTATGTTAGAATTAATTGAAAGCTTAATATAAATAACATTACATAATCAATAACTAATTTCACTTGTTATTATTTTGTAACACTTTATTTTATATTTATAGCTTAGACTTAAAGAATTTAGATTTTGAGAATAATCGTAATTGTAAAGATAAGAAGTTTCCTCTCGTTTCCTCTTTGTTAAGCTTACACTAGTGGGTTCATGTGCTTTGTTTTATTACACACTTTTAAGATTGGTAAAGTTGTTATAAGACAAAATTTTTGAGACTAACAAAATGCACGCGCAAATGTCAAATGTCAAGCAAATACAACTGGCTAAATTTTTTTAGTTTTTTTCTTTTTTTGTATTTTAATATTTTCTCATTTCTTTTTACTCATGTTGTGGTGTGATCGAAATAAAATTTTTATCTATCTATCTAAAGTGTAGAATTTGTATGTAAAATATATAAATTATATCGAGTATATATATATATATATATATATATATATATATATATATATATATATATATATATATATATATATATATATATATATATATATATATATATATATATATATATATATATATATAACGAGTATATATATATATATATATATATATATATATATATATATATATATATATATATATATATATATATATATATATATATATATATATATATATATATATATATATATATATATATATATATATATATATATATATATATATATATATATATATATATATATATATATTTATAAATAATTCAAGGAATTGCCACCAGTTGTTATACTTATTTCTAATATTTCTAAAGAACAAAACTAAGGAATTGATAAATTGTACCTGCCAACTTTACTTCACCTAAGAAAATCCACAATCCAATCTAGTACACAACTAGACACTCTGATCTTTCTTATCTTTGTTGAATTATGCTCTCAGTCTGAATCATTGGAATTATAGTTTTTACCACTAGCTCAGCAGTATCATCAGATTTTATTAAACATATATGCAGGTAACCGGCCTCTAAGATTGGAAGGTATACGATATTCATTATCAAATCCTACCTTGATAATATTGAACATAAAACTAAAAATTTTCAAACAAAATCATATAAAAAACTTCGTTTTACTAAATCGGTTAGAAATTTCCTGTTTTACTCTTGTGTAGATATTGTAAATTATTGGAATTTTTACTCGAAAAAAAATTATGTTATTTTGTTCAGGTTATCTAAACGTCGAGTTATTTCGTCGATGCAACATCGGTATAAAACTGGTACCACTTTATTAGTCCCACGTTCATAATAAAGGGAGCCATTATGCAGGGCTTTCAGCTTTGGTTAAAAAATTTTAAACATAACTTTTAATATTTATGAATAAAAAGGCCATTTCTAAGATATTAAATTATAATATCATGAAAATTTCTAAGTAGGATAATAGAAAATTGACTATAATCAAAGTAGAGAGGTAACCAGAATTCCCAATATCTCTATAGAACTCACAATAACTAAATAGAGAAAAAAATATTTATATATAGAAACACTTTAGTGAAAATATTAATGAATGTACATAATCATAAATATATACACATAAACTAAGAACAAAATCTGAAACTGATAGCCCTGACATCGATGTACGCTTAGACCGAATTAAACCTGTATTTATAGAGGTCCACGCATGGATTCCCATGACGATAACGTGTAATTCCAATGTTTTGCTCAATAGTGTATGCCAGTTAGTAACAAAATATGGGCAACGTAGACATCTCGTTGGCCCTTTGCTGTTTAAAAATATAGCCTCTGATGGCAATAAAACCTTTCGTTCAACGGCCAGAAGCAAGTCTTAACGACTGTTACGAAAATCCTTATAGCAGGACGTTACGAATTAGAGCTATATCGTAAATATCAATGGATGTTGGCCAATTGTGTATTGTAGCAATCGGGAGATGAGTTTTATTGTTTTGTCTTTTTAAACGTTATCAACGTATTTTGTGATAAGAGATTGTGACGCAGGAACAGAAGAGATAGCACATTAGGCTCTTAGGTCCTGTTAAAATTTGTTTTAAACTTATTGAGCATAGATTAAATGATTTTCGATAAAATAGATTCAATAATATACTATATAGTTTTCTTTTAGTATTTTATTTTGGACTATTTTATGTCATAGGTATGGAAGGATGGACAAAGTGTGATATTTTTTCAATTTCAATTGAAGTGTTTTCAATTTTGTCAGTTTCGGAGATATACAAGTTTATTATAGTTTTAGATATTGCATTTTGAATAGCAAAGCACAAACGTAAAGTATATATTTAACTCACGCATGTCATATCATTGTGTGCAAAAAGCTGTTATAAATCTGAAATTAAAATAAGAGCATTTTTACACTTGAATCATTATCAAAACGAAATTATATGTAGAAGATTTAATTGAACAGAATATAATATTCCGGTCACTCAGCTTACTGAATACAGAGTTAATACGATAACTTCGCAGCAATTCATGTTATTCCTCTGTGGCCTCTTTTAATTACTGTCTGGCCCATGTATCATAAATTCTAATGGACTTCGCTCCACAACGGCGCAAATTGCATTTTAGAATATAAACGTAAACAACATATGATGTGATCGAAAATTTAAATTCTAATGCTATTTTATACTTCATTAGTTAACTCTATTTCGTTTGTAATTTTTAATTTTAGCATTTAAGAAGCTGTCTATGGAAGGCTGCTTAAAATTAGTTCATAATATTTAATTTGGTACATAAATTTGTGTAAAATTGTTGCTGTGACGTTTTGGTGACGTTTCGGTTAAATATAGTAAGGAACCGTTCGTCAATATCACTTTACTTTATACACGGTTTTTGGTTACCTATAAATAACTGGCCCCAAATATTCCTTTATAAGATGGTTTATCGAAATCAGACAGGCCGTTTTTACCTTCTTTTCTTTTTGAGCCCTCAAAATGTTTTACCTTTTAAGGGATTATTTTTTAAATATTCATTCAATGTTCAGTTCTAAGCCGATGTTACTTAGGTTTTCTCAAATTTTTTCATTAATCTCGTTTCTAAATGAATTATTTAGTTTATTGTTATTATAAATTGTTTTATTTCAAACAAATTGTCAATTATTATGTTAAATACAAAACATAAAAAACTACTTCTTCTCGCTACTTATGTTATTTTAATAAGCGTCAGATTTTTTATGTTTGTGTAGTTAATCGTTAGCCTAAATTAAGAAATTTCGAAAGCAAAAGAACAATTTTATAGCGACTTGATCAAATTAGTATGTCCTACCCTCTCAATTTATGATTAGGTTAAAATAGGACTAAGACTTAGTAATATTTTGAATATATTGTCATTGTGATTTATTTTTTTAATAAAAAATATTTTGACACACACACACACACACACACACACACACACACACACACACACACAGTTAAGTCACAAGCCAATTATAATGTATAATTAAAACACTGTCTTTCCTTTATAGATATTTCATATACGTTAGCTTATGTTATATATTATACAACAATACTTATTGAACCTAATATTAACTCACCTATTTATAATATCCTAATCCATTTCAATTGTATTAAAACGAACAGCAATCTATCGATTTCTAAACATTTTATAAACACTTGTTCAAAAGAAATTCCTAAAAACATGATTACTTCAAAATGCAATTTCCAAATTAATACTTTTCAATAAGCTATTTCAGAACTGAAACAATAAATCACGAAAGAAATTACAAAGATTTCAAAATATAATGGAAATGTTAATGAATGAAGTTGTTCTTTGCTTTACCCTATAGATTTACAATTAAGGACCCTTAATAGCATCGTATTGTTTTTAGTGTAGATCGTTTAAATAATTTTATGGGATTGCGTCACCAAAAACGGCCGTTTTCTTTTAAATTGCGTCATTTAATGGTTTGCTTGAAGCGCGAACTTTAACGCGATTTTTACTTTGTCACGTAAATTTTCTATTATTTATTTATTGATTTTCTTATACTTTGAGTGATATGGTTAGTAATAATAATTTAAAATATCATTATGTTTAGTCTCAGTCTGTCATGATAGTTTCTCCAAGACCTAGTGGATTTACAAATGTGGTTATAACTTAGTATTTACATCAAATATTGAATAACAGTAAGTAAATATATGAAAAAAGGTAAATCTGAATGTAAATTATCCTCTTTTATAAATAGAATTTCCTATCGACCAACAGTCGTAAAATTAGTAAAGAACATTCGATGTAAAAACCAATTTACACTTAACTGATATATTTTTTATTAGTAAATACGTAGTTATTAACACATCAATGTTGGTATGTATCAAAATATAACAGTGTCCAGCAGTGGGCATAAAATATCTGGTATCATAGTCATAACCAAAGCTTTACACGAAAAGATTACATGCAATACGATAATGTAAATAGACCAAAGTGTCACACTATCACTGTAATAATCACACAAATCGAAATAATAACGGCCGTAGGCAGATTTATTTGGCGTTACATGAGCCCAAAAAAGAAAATTGGACGGGAAGGGTCGCGAGAAATATTTCAATATGCTATACACATTTTTTACGATCGTCATGTGTGTTGCCTTACGATTGTGCGGAACCACAATATTGGGCTATCCTTCCTATGTTTTTGTGTTCCTTTTAGTACTTTATCGGCAGATTGAATAGGTGTTGCCCCAGTTCTACGATAAAGCGAGGAAAGATTTTCATTGTAAGTTTTTTTTGTTGAAACATACATACATTTAATTACAATTAAGTTTTAATATATTTAGCACTTAGTTTTATTTGTAATAGAATAGTTTCAAAAATTCGATGAACAAAATTAGAAAAAACATGAGAAAAAGCACTCTTTGAGTTATTAATAATTATTATATGAAATAAGACTACATTAAATAGAACATGTTTGATGCTATTGCTTCATATCAGCTTAAGTTTAGATTGCGAAATCATGAATTGAAGAAGTAGATCTCGGTCATCTTTCATTTGTTTTAAAAAACACTTTACTGATGATACTAAATGAAGATCAAAATCAACATTAAGCGTTAAGAAAGGGGAAAGCAAGAAAAAGGAAAGAGTAACATAAAATCGAATTTATTAATTATATAAATTTTAAGCTTTCTAATAATCAAAATGTCTTCAATAATTACAAAATATCACATAAAAATATCTATTATAAAATTTTCACATATTTTAATCAGTAGTAAAAATACAGAACGTTCAATATAATTTGTTGATATAGAACTAATGTTTCTTGTTCAAGCCGACTGTTTTGCGGAGATATAAACGGTTAATGGTCGGGGTGCGGCAAAAACAGCCGCAAGTGCAACCAAGATTATAATATTGGAGTTTCAATTGCACAAGTTTGAGCAATTTGCTATTTCACACTATCGTTCTGTTACAGATGTTTCGGTCATGTGTATTTATATTACAATGTTATGGAGAGTAAGCGCGTGTGAGTAATTTGTCTTTCTAAAAAGTTTTGAAGAAATTCTCCATACGTTATGAATAGATAGAGAAATATATGAATAGTAAGAACAGAGTGATGAATCACTTGCATTGGTAGTTGAGTTTCGGTATTTAATACACTACATCTTTAAACATACACAAAATGTAAGGAATGGAGTGTCTTAACTTTAAGGTACTTTGCGAGTGGTTTAGCACGTGTAAAACTAACATAATGGTATGTGAAGGAAAAAGGAAAAAAGACTGCAATGTATTTACATAAACAACTCTAACAACGTTGTATACAGCATATAAGAATTTCGACGCAGCGTGATGGAGAACGCATGGCTCAGTGGTGAGAGCGCTTGCACAGTTCCCAAAAGGCCACGGGTTCAGATTCCACTGCGCTTAAATTTTTATATTTTCTTTAAGTAACTTTAAAAAAATACAATATTAAACCAGAAGTGGTTAGTTTAGTGGTTACTTTGGAGGAATACATTGAAACCATATGATTCGAGCGTATTCGGTCAGAGAGAATCTCTGTGTAATTGCTTTTAATGACATAAATCACTTGAGAACAATATTACCGAGCTCTTTCAAAATATTCCTACATGCAACCTCCCTGATATTTTACTAAATATTGAAAAATATTAAAAGAAAACGGTAAAGTAAGTAACTAATCATTTTAAGTCATCCAATTTCATAATATCACAAATAATTTTAAATTAACCACTATGGTTTAACCATTACAATGCTTATACGATACTTATGTAATTTTTCCCAGCTTCACTATGTTTCCGTGTAGTATACCGCTTATTACGGCAATGGCAAACACAGGGAGAACTTAGTTTCATGACACTCTATTCTGTTCGTTGACCGAATTTTATCAAAATTTTTAGAATTTGATGGCGTGGTGAAAGTCGATTATTACGTTTTTCAATAACATCTCAAAAAAGATCCTAGACATTTAGTACAATATTTAGATACAATAAACTTAAAAAAATATATATTAATACACCACTTACATATCTTTTTATATAACTCCAACATCCAAAGGTTGCATAGAAGAAATCATTTCAAGCGATAAGGCCGCCTTATTGTCGTTCTTGGTATATGTATAAGTCAATATGCTGTGTATATTTTTTTTGTTTACAATAAAGCATATTGTATTGTAGTGTAGCCCACACGACACTCGCGTAGTCTTTATGATCCTTGCCACCTATATGGTGGCTGCATTTTCAATGAGTTTCAAGATTGTACTTGATACTTCTTATTTCTTACTTTATCTTATTTATTTTAGTTGTTTACGTCCAACTACATATTCTTACTTATATATATTCCATATAGTAGTATATAAGTTCCGTATATTATAATAACATATTTGTGTTTATATATAACATAGCACATTTATTTGTTAATATTTGTACCAAGTAGGCTCTCATAAGATCCTTTTTTAGGTTACCTGAATGGGATTACTTATAAGAAATTGAAAAAATGAATTTTATGTTTATGCTATACTTGGTGTTGCAGATATCAATGAAAAAAGTCCATCATTAAGTTAAGGCACCATTTTCGTATTTCTTGTAGATTATCTGGACGCAATGGTGTTTCATGAGATATTCCAGATCTTAGATTTAGTATTTCTACGCAGAAATTATCTTAATTTTAAAAAACCTGTGATTTGGAACCGTATTTTGAATTCTTATCAATGTTTTATTGTGTTTCTAAAAGCTGTTGTAGCTGCTTGCTGCAAGCTTGATTAACGCTAGGATGCAAATTTTTCGAAAATATATAAACCACATATAAGTGACAAAATTTTCTTCAGAAGCAGGTAAAAACGATATGAATGAAAGCGGTAAAACACATATTTGGCAATATTTTGTATTTGTTTGTCTTCGGAAATTGGATATTTGTTGGAGGGAAAAATATTTTCGTGTTACCGCTGTATTATGATTGATGCTTTAGTTTCATTTTACGACAAATGTGCGCCCGAAAAGTTTATTATCTTTGAATATATTTATAAAGATGGTGTAATCTTACATATAATATATTTTTATTATATATTATTAGCATTTTCTTATCATTTCAGCTTATTATCGGTTAGAATCTTATATCGCAATATATTTGTTTGTCGAGGTTGTACGAACTATGTATCCATATAATATTAGTTTAAATCTGGAAACATCGACCAAGTGGATGAAGTCGTAAATGGATTGCAAGTACAAAAGAATTTAACCAAGTTAAGTTAAAAATACACAGTCTACCTCTACGAATATACTGCAACGTCACGTTCCCCAGAAATTAGCTTTCACATAACGTGTCTGGTATTTACTCCCTGCATAAAATATTCAAGCTCGAATCTGTCACGTTTGCCAACTCCGACTGTGTGACGTAATCAACTTCAAAATTCAATAACATTTATATAATATTGATGATGCTTTCTTACAATTTGCGCTTCGTGATTTCCCTTCTAAATATAGAACAAATATACAACTTTGGGTTTCTTTTGTTACGCTATGGCTACGTATATATATATACATATACATATATATATAAATGTATATATATACTTAGTCTTGCCATAAATATTGTTATAAAGAAAAGCACGATTTTTTTTTTATACGTAACATTTATTCCTTTCATAGTGAGTTAGTTTAATACATAAATATATAACTATTAAAAATATACAATGTTTATTCGAAGTGGTCCCCATTGGCTGCAATACAGTCTTTTAAACGTTGAGGCCAGTTATCAATAGCAGCACGAACTCTTTCTAGAGGAAAATTCTTCACTGCCAACCGAATGGATCGTTTTAGGGACTCCAAATTATCATGGCGTTTAGAGCAAGCCTTACTCTCTAAAACTGACCATAAATCATAATCCAATGGATTTAGGTCAGGACTTGACGACGGCCAGTTTTCAGTGCTGATAAAGTCCGGAACGTTAGTTTTCAACCAAGATTGGGTGGATCGAGCTCTATGACCCGGTGCCGAGTCTTGTTGAAAGCACCATTCTTTGTTATTGAACATGGTGTTAGTTAAAGACTTAACTACCGTCTCAAGAATGGTATTTTGATAAACTTGTGCCGACGTTTTAATACCTTTTTCACAAAAATATGGCTCAGTCACCCCTTCATAGCTAACACCCCACCAAACCATCACTGAAGTGGGATAATGCCCACGTTGTACTCTGTTTACTAATTGCGAAGCTTCTTTAGAGCTTCCAGCATAAATACGGTCATTTTGTTTATTAAAATACTGCTCAATTGTAAAATTTTCTCATCCGTAAACAAAATTTTTTTGTGACCTCCCTTTGCGTACCGCTTAAGTAGTTGTTTGGATTTTACCACCCTATTCTTCTTTAAATTATCAGTTAAGAAGTGACCAGTACGTCTCTTATAGGCTGCAAGTCCTAAGTCATCTTTTAATATACGCGACATGGTTCTAGGAGCTATCTTCATCTCCCGAGATAAAATCTTTTGCTTACGGACAGGATTTCTTCGAATTCTTTCCCTAACTGCTTTAATCACCTTTTTCACACGAACGGTACGTGGACGGCCAGATCTTTTTCTGTCACAAACAGAGGAGGTATCATTGTACCTATCAATAGCCCGGTAAACAAACATTTGACTAATACCAAGCGGGTGGAGGGTTTTAAAAATTGCACTTTTCTCCATACCTACTTTATGTAAGGCAATCACAGCGATTCGATTCTCTTTATCACCCCACTCCATTTTAATATAACAAAATATTTAACAATATAATGGCGCGAAAATAAGAAAACACATCAAGCAATCATATAAAAATGACAGATTCCAAATTCAAACGTAATATTTTCTTTTTTGAATAGTAACAGTATTTATGGCCAGACTAAGTATATATATATATATATATATATATATATATATATATATATATATATATATATATATATATATATATATATATATATATATATATATATATATATATATATATATATATATATATATATATATATATATATATATATATATATATATATATATATATATATATATATATATATATATATATATATATATATATATATATATATATATATATATATATATATATATATATATATATATATATATATATATATATATATATATATATATATATATATATATATATATATATATATATATATATATATATATATATATATATATATATATATATATATATATATATATATATATATATATATATATATATATATATATATTTATATATATATATATTTATATATATATATAATATATATATATATATATATATATATATATATATATATATATATATATATATATATATATATATATATATATATATATATATATATATATATATATATATATATATATATATATATATATATATATATATATATATATATATATATATATATATTATATATTGGAAATATACTTATAATATCATTGAGAAATTAAATATTCTATTTCATATATTACAATCACTTACAGGTTCGCTAATGAGGAACGACCACATATGCATTGAAATTTTGATCATAAAATACTATAAATTGCAATCGATATTGCCAAAACACTGATATTGGCATGAAATTCGTGCAAAATTAGCGGAATATCGAAATTACTAGAGAGAACAATACAATATGCTGACATGGACCTAACAGTCCTAAATATGATAAAATTCGATACAACGTGCTATTAGTGAACGTAGACTGCTATTAGAAGTTAAAACACAATGTGAACAACGCTGCACGAAATGTACAGAGCACAGTGCATTACAACACTAATAAAGTAGCAAAACATATTATTTCTCCTAATTTAATATAGTACTCTTGTACTGCAAACAGAGAATTTATGTAGCGGACATTTTACTCAGAAAACGTGTTTTTAGCTTTACGCTACGTGGATAGTATACGATGGAAATTTTTATTTAGTTTTTTTTTTACTTTATAGTCATTTTTTTCTTAAATGATTCCATTTGCTGCTTATTTAGTGCACTCACGTTGGGTGGTTGAACTCTATTATTTTTTGTAAAGAGATTAGGGAAATGGCTGTAATTTAGATATAAGCACTACCATTCGAAATGAGTGCAGGTAGATAGAGCCGAAATGCGATTTGACGGCGACTTATTTTTTAAGATTCTTTTTATTTTTTAATTTACGATTCTTCTTGAACCGCAAATAAAAAACAATAAAAAAGTGTTTGGAAAATAGAATAATCGAAATATATATTTTTAAGCTCTTAATATTTTGTTTTATTGATAAACTTCTAAATTTAATGTAATAATATTAACTTTTATATAAAATTTTTTTTCGTTTTTCTTTTAAGTTGCAGCAACCGCATGAACCGTTGTAGCCTAACGTTAAAACACTCTGTTCACGGCTTTCTACTTTTCGAGGATTTACATGCTAAGTATCGGAACCAACGCCAACGCGGAACCAACGCTGGATATCGAACCCGTTAACCGTCGCGTTTACAAAAAGACGCTGCGCCTAGATGACTTTTTTAATAATAATTAGATTCCAATTGAAGTTTGAGACTATTAATTAATATATGCAAAATTACTTACTAGTTAATATTAATGTTCTTTTAGGCTTTATACTACAAATTCAACATTTGTAATTATTTGTCCGAATGTACATAAGAAACTATTCAAATGAAGATTTTAATCAAATCGTGAATCACAATTTGAAATTCAAATTTATCAGAGAAGCCAGTTAGAGGAATAATATTTACTTTGATTACTTCACAAACTCTGTGGATAACTGTTATCGTAAACAACTGAGTTGTGTCTAAGTTTTAAATCAATTCTCACTTATATTATACTCACTTTCACTAATGATTGTATAAACTTTGGATTTTATGTATTAATAGGGATTTTATTAGATGTTAAACCTGATGTTATAGAGATATTAGACATTTCTATGTCTAATTTTGAATTAGTTTATAAAAACAAACCTAGCTTTACCTCATTTGGTCTAATTCAAACTACTTATATTTACTCTAAGACAGAGATTAAAATGTACTATATAATTTTAAACTGTTCTTAAAATTACTTTTAAAAAAATAACGTAATGTAATATAACCTACAGCCTTCATTGTAAAAATTGACTTTCCTAAATGGATTATTTAAAACAAAAGTATATATAACAAACCTGACTATTTCGTTAAATTAAAACAATTAATCAAATAAATTCTTAAAATTGTCCGTAATAATACCATTATGCAAAATCTTCTGTCCATACTATTTTCGCAAAAAGTGTTTCGTCAAACGTTTTCCGTTACTTATAATATGCCCGTATACTTTTGTTATTTTTTAAACAGTCACTTACTTGAATCAAGGTCCTAAGTTTCCCTAAATGGGGCAGAGGGCATCCACGGTGCATTGCCATCCCGTCTGGTCTTGAGCATCGCGCTTCATTTCACTCCAAGTCTTTCTTATAATGGCCACCTCTGCAGCGACTGTCCGTCGCTAGCTCTGTTTAAGGCAGCTACGTTTATGCGAGCCTAGGGGATACCAGTCCAGGGCTTGCCTAGGTATGTGATCTGGATCTCTTCGGAACGTATGGCCAATTCATCCCCATTTGCAACGTTTGATTTGCTAGTCGATCGAAGATTCGCTTACAAAATTGTACGTTGGAGATTTTTTCGGGCCAGTAAATACCGAGAATACGATTTAAGTGGTAATACTTATTAAAAAAAATAAAAAATGGCGTAATTTGATCCAAGGTGACCCTTGGACACCGTTCAAGGTTTTCATCTTTGTTTTTATATGTTATATTTATGTATAAATATAAATAACTTTAGATATATTTTTCATTGCATGCCTTTATTCTTAAATCGCATTATATCTGTACACTGGTGACCAAGCCTCAGCAACATATTGGTATATTAGGCCTCGATGTATATCACGAGACAGTACGCGGATTTGCAGAATTTATTCCTATGACCCTCTCTGTTTCAACTGAAACAGCTGTAGAAATACTGGATGTGATATTATTTTTGCTTTCTCAAATTATACTGCATTTACTAACGTTATATGATTAATGAGTAAGTATAATCAAGAATAGTTATGATTTTGATTCCCACTTGAGGGAAAGAATTACTTACTAGTCCTGGTAAAAGGACGCGGTATTCAATTCAATTAGTAAGCATACAAAATCTTTCAAATTTCTACGGAAAGCTGAAAATGGTTTTGACACTGGGTTTCTTTCTTATTTTTTAGCTTCACGTTTAGTCGTACTCCTAGCAGGGTAGGGGTATGTTAAGACACTATGTTACCTGCAATACCCACTATGTATTGCGTGTTGAGTGGCGGAACCCAATGCCGCGCTTGCCAGAGGGAAGAGAGTATAATAAACAATTTTCCCTGAGTAGGAATCGAACCCGCATACAGCCGCATGTACAAGTGTGTAAATGGCAATATCATCAAAAATAGGTGAAATCACATAAAAACATATATTTTCAGATGTACATTCGTACCATTGTAACGGTCCCACAGTGGCTATTCACCTTTGTAACCATTTCGATTACGACGTCATGGTTTCAAAGAAAAAAGATAAGCATTGGCTTCTAATACCTAAGCCGGATAAGAGACGCGTGAGATTTGACCCGAAATAAAGGATAGGATATATGTTATCAGGATAAAGTTGCTATGTTTGTCCGTTACCGTTTATTTAGATGTATTTTATTTAGCGTAAGGAACTTTTTATGTGAAGGATAAAAGGTTTTATTAGTATAATAATGAATAATTTAAAGTTATTATATTTTTTATACGAAATGTCGTAATTAAAAAAAAGTCATAATTTTTTAATACTAAGTGATCTTAATTATATGTAAATGCTATATCTAAATTATTAAAATTTATTTACAATACAAGAAAGTATGATAATCTTATTTAACTTCCTACTCCACTGCTAGTTTGTGGCTGTGATATAATATCGAATGAAATTAAGCCCGCATTATAATCACAATATGTGAGTGTGTGTTTAAAAAAAAAAAACAATGTACCTACAATTATTTTATGTAGAGTAATAGAAAAGTCAAATTTCAATAACAGATGTTTTCTCAAAATTCCAAAGGAAACAGTTAAAAACGTAAATTTACGTTTCATAGTCAACGCAAATGCAACTGTGATCTACCAACGGGTAAACATACAGATAATTAATAAATACTATTTATTAACGTAATACTGTTTATTTAAGTAATGAAGTAGACAAAACAAAAAGTACACTCTTAATGAACATCAGATTATTTATTATGTACATATTATAGAATGATAAAAAAATTTATTCATAATTTATTTTATTAAAGTGCTTGAGGCCATCGTGGTGTATTAGCACAGTGTATAATTATGTACTAGATAGTAATGAGTTCGATTCTCTCTTAGATAAGTGAATTGTTGCATGTCTTTCATTATAAGTTAACGATATGCATATGAATGATATTAATGTCATACTATTGAATTCCCGCGCAAATACGCTTCGTTCTATTAGCTTAAAACTTTTTATAAATGGTAAAGTTAGAAATCTTAATTTGTTAAAAGACAGAACTTTTAAAACCAACAAAAAGAGCCCACAAATGGCAAATGTCAAGCAAATCCAATTGGCTTACATGTGCATTAACAACAAGCACCAACAATATTTTTCTATTTATTTCAATTAAATACAATCCTTTAAATCCTCAGCAGTGGACTAAACGTGACGAGTTTAGAAATTAATACTAAACCTCACAATCGAGGTATTTGGAATATTAGAAGAGTTCGTCGATTTCAATAGAAATTATGAAATACCAGTTTCGGTAAAGGTGAAATTTAGATATTATATATTATATATTATATGTATTTATTATCACGTGCAAATGTCAAAAGTATTAGATCAAAAGTAATATGAAAGAAATGATGTTCTATATATAATCATGTGGTTTGTGGTTTCTTTTCTTGGTATAGTGACAACTGTGCAGCGTTAAGTTACGCCGTCGGAAAATATCTCAAAAGGAGAAAATAGTGAATTAAATTTCTTAACACTGATTGTGCTCTTACGACCTGGCTTACAACAAATAAGCAATTTTATAATTTAAGAAGAAATCATATTATAAATAGACTATAAAATAATATGTAATCAAATCGCAAGTGAACCACAATTCGTACAACACCTATCCCACTATCCCACTATCCCACAAAAACGGACAACACAGAGTTTCAGTAATTAATTTTAATTGCAAAACTTGGAGCTCTATCGCGAGAGCGTTCTGCTGTGCCCCTATTAGGTTAATGTGTTATTCGTGACCAGTGTATACTAAAATGTTGATTTATATTGTCATGTACATTTGTAGATAGAAATAAAGTAGTTATAAGTTACTCTGTAAGCTTTGTCTTACTTGGGCTTTGTCGGTATCAAATTCAATATTTTTAAGAGGTCTTAATTACAAGTATATAAATTCATAAATTTGTACATAAGTCTTATATTGACCTAGTTTAATAAAAAGCTTGTTTTAAATTTTTGTCCATTACTCAATTTAATTGTTTTTGACACAATATTATAGTATTGAAACACGAGTGTTATTCGCGCTCCCAGGGTTCAATATCAAATTCATAATTTTAGACTAGCCAAAAATATAACTAAAAGTCTCGAAAAAGGCTCAAAGTGGGGACGGAGAAAGCAGGGACTAAGCAACGGAGTGTCTTAACACTAGGTTCGTATGGTTCCTGCAGTTCCCTCTGCCTACCCTGCCATGTGCGGGGTAAAGCGTGAAGCTAAAAAAAAAGTCTAATTCTCGGGCGTATGAGATATTTTCTTTATTTCATTTTTGGTAAAAGTTTAAACATGCCAAATTTCATAATATAAATTTTGACAAACGGTAAAAATATAGACAGACAGATAAATAGACGTACAAGAATGAACTATAGAATTTATATATTCTATATTTTTTTCTCTTTATAGTACGGAACTTTAACAATAATATGACATTGTGTTTATAACACAATGTCTAGCACTAGCAGTTATTAAATGCAAAAAAAAAACATACACACACACAGTATAGTAGTAAATTATTTTAACAAATGCCTACTTGTGTAAAATAAAATATACTAAGCGCTCTACAATTTAATACCAACCTTGAACTTTTTGTTCAATCACGTGCCCATTCGTTTTACATGGTATTGCATCACATGAAGAGTTTAAAGCTCTATTAAATTTTTTAATGTTTTCAATAATTTATTGCTAAAAATTACATTTTTCTCAATTTTTTTTAAAAGGTTACATGAAGTTTTGTATCTATGTGTATTTATGTGTATTTACGTGACACTTATTTATGTCGCAATTTATATATATGTATGTATATATCCGGGTAAAATATAGTATGTATATGTGTTTATATATGTTATATTTTTGTATATATCTTATTTAATGTCTTATAGGTTTATGTTTACTTTTGATAGCTTATATTTCTTTCTCATCTACCTTTTTTGTAATGTAAAATATTTCTTATCACCCTAAAGGTTACCTGGAAGAGATGGCTACTAAGCCGTAAGATCGCCTTTTATGTATTTTTCTCATTTGTATTTATAAATGAAGAAATAAATAAAATAAATAAATCAATTTTATTAGTATTAAATATGTAATAATAGTAATAATACTATTTGTATTATTACACAGTAATATGATTTCTATTTTAATTTAAATAAGATAAATGAATCTACTTTGATCTCATCATATATTTTAAGTGTCTACTTGTAAATGCGTGGCTAATAGGTTCGTGTATGTTTTAGTATTGATTTTAACTATACACTTATATATACGAGATAAAGAACAAGATAAAACTCGTACAAGATAAAGCGCGAAAGTATCAAAATTTTCTCATAGATAGGAAGCGTTCCCAGAAACTTACATTTACATTTAAACTACAAATGAAATAATATAAATTACAAATAAAATATAGATAAAATTTAAAAGTTACATATTATAAGAAAATATTTTTTTACAGCATTATAAGAAAATATTTATGAAAATCTGTCGTACGAAGTAGTTCCTGGTTATTTTCTATTACCGCTAAAGACTGTACTACGATATAGCTATAAGCACTTGCTTGAATCACAGTCATATTGTACCTCACATTATATATTTACCCACAATTTTAAATAAATAATTTTAGCCTTACATTTTGTCTAAGACAAAACACAGTACGACGACCTTTGTGCTGAGACACTCCGTCTCTATTACAAACACTATATACAAAGACCAATACATACTTTATTCTATATACAAACACCAATACATACATATATACAAACATTTATTGATAAATTACCTTTATATCGTTTTCTTGCGTATTTGGAGATCCTGCGTGTTTTACGTTTGACCTTAGCACCTCAGTTGTCCTTAAAAATAATTTTCTCGAAATGTATTTATATCAACTTAAAACCACTTCTGTAAAACTAATTTTGGGACAGAATAATGTATAAATAAGCGGATGAGTCAGTAATTGATTATATCAATCTTGACATTATTCTACTAAAATAGATCGGTTGCCATTTATTAAAATAAAATGAAATTATATTATCATATCGGTCGCGTTATCAGAATTTTGTTATTAGTTATTATATTCTAGGAGTATCAACAGTTTTATGCACTGGATGATAAATCCCAGTTCTAGTAGTAATTTCCAGAATAGGGATGTAAATATATGTTTAAATCAGTTTTACTGTTTCATTCACATGAAACAGTAAAACTCTAATGTTTCTTCTCTCTAGTTTCTCACATGGAGAATTTAAAAAAAAGTATTCTTCAGTTTTACATTGTATTCCGGAAATAGCAGGGTCCAATCCAAAGGGAGCTTTGTGTTTGGAAACTTCATCGTTTCCTTTCTACGTAAATAAGAGACATTGTTTACCTCGAATAGGAATTGAACCCACGATTAGCATGTCAACAATTGGACGCACTGTACAAGCATTATTCAACAAGCTAGTATATGTTTCTGAATCAACAACATTCCAATAGTCAATAAAACAAATAATATCATAGCAACATTTGTCAAGTCGCAATAAGAACATACCTTTGCATTGCACTAGTATCGAACAGTGATAAATTGGAATTGTTTCGCCTCTATTACCGCTAGCTTTAATTGTAAACTATCTACAACGGTATAGCTTCTGTGAATTCCAAGCAATGTTAATATTGTATTGATTGTGATTAATATAATATTGTAACATGATATTAAATTTCTGGAAACTAATTGGGATGTTCGTGTAATGAATGCATTGCAGCTCTACAATCTTTCTTGAAACTTTGTTATGTTCTATAGCAACCCATGGCTCATGGCTTTGTCCCCTTAGAAAAACTATATCGCGTTCATTCTGAAATTATACCTACATTTACCTTTATGCTTACAACTTGATATATATATATATATATATATATATATATATATATATATATATATATATATATATATATATATATATATATATATATATATATATATATATATATATATATATATATATATATATATATATATAATATATTTTTTGCACCACTTTATTAATAAATTATTCGCTCCATAGTTTTATTTGGTTTTGTATGATTTTATAAATAAAATTTTACTAAAGATATCAAATGAACTATTTGAGCGCTTGACGCAAAATAAAATTATTATTTTGCGTTTTTCTTTCTTTGATCATTATCGTTTTATCCATAACCTTATATATACACATCGATACTATATATAACTTGCAGAACTTTTGGAATAGGAGAAAAATTAATTACCACAAGTAGTAGTCAGGTACATTCTTAAAAGCTTACACAGACGAAGTAAAATTACATTTTAAAGCTCAAAGTATCTAAGAAAAGTATAACGCTTATTAAACACTTGTTTTGAAGAATGAGGAAAAAGGAGGTTTTTGTACAAAAACCAATTTCAAAAAAAATCGGACAAAGGTATATTCTTTGAAGAAAGTACACGAAGCCAGAACGGAGATGAGAACTCATAATTATTATTAAGAAAGATTCTTCATCCAAAGGGAAAGTAATTGACATGATTTTCATTCGAAATATTTGAAGACTCGGAGTGTCGTCTGATTTTTAATATTTTTCCATTTTATTTATTCAGTATGAACTCCTCGTTTTTGAACTTGTAACGCGTTGTTGCTCTGCAATTTTCGTTTGCTCGACGCGAAAAATTAGTTCCTTTCTAAAATGTAGAAGTATTTAATATTTTGTTTTTAATATATACATATATATATATATATATATATATATATATATATATATATATATATATATATATATATATATATATATATATATATATATATATATATATATATATATATATATATATATATATATATATATATATATATATATATATATATATATATATATATATATATATATATATATATATATATATATATCTTTGATAAAATTAATATTCAGAATTAGTTATTTGGACTAATCTCAATAAACCCATAAACGCTGAAAAAAAAATTCCAAACACCGTTATCATCCTCAACATATTCGTTACATACATTTTATGGGACGTTAAAAATACATTATTAATTTTACAAAAGCCAAAATCGTCTTGTTTAATCTAAATTACCGTTTTTATTTTCACATTACGGCCGGGATTTCGTGCTGATTTATACTGTTATTAATCAAGCTGAAATATCAGGCACGCCCAATTATCTCTTGTATTTCAGTGGTTGTGTTTTTTCATTTGGCTGTACTGTACCTACTTGAGTTGTGCATACAAAATGTTACTTTAACTTTTTACGTTACGAAGAATATGTATTTGTTTGCATTATTTTATTTCATATTTCGTGTATTACTTAAAATAGCACAATAGATTAATCTTATTTATTTTTATTATAATATACCTTTCAGTCTATCGAAAAAATGACCACTGTATGATAAAGTACATATATACGTTACACCTATATGATTTTCTGTAAAAATAATATATTAATGTATTTACTATATAAAATTCAATAAAGTTTTTCGTTAGCAAACTTTCGTTCAAAAGTGTCATCAAGTCTTTATTTTCCTAGTATTTAACTTTACGTTCATAAAACTCACTATTGAAACTACCAAAGTTTCCTCTAAGACGACAGTTCCATTACTCAGCTACTCTTCTATACTTTTCTCACTTAGCACAGTTTTGTGACTAGACTTTATGATATATTAAAAACGTCAGAATGATAGTAAATAATTATAAAATTATGTTAAAAGTGTTGTTCTGTATTGAAATTTAAAAAAATAATACTATTTTCGTTTACTCTTCTGCTTACCAAAATCCTTTTATATAAAACTGAAATTAATATCAGCCTCTGGTTTTTGGGCGTAGAGGAACTATAATTAAACAACATTAAGGCCGTTTACGTTCTTTATATGCATCATACATAAGATATACTTTCACTATCTTTTGACATTAGAATTACAAAATTAGGAACAATAATTACGTCAGTCACACTAATTATGTTACGTATATATATGGGCGCATATCAATATACATTTTATGATTTTATTGTTAGAAAGTATTTAGTATTTAAATTAAAGTTTAATTATTCAAATCAGTAAAACCGTCTTGTAATGATAAGTTTTTTATGATATTAATTTTGAATATTGAACAGAAAATGTCAGCTGTATAATAAACAAAAGGACTGAATTATGTATTATCAAGCTCTTCTGTATAAACTATTGTACGAGAATAAACCAATTGCTACCACTCTGTTATTTTATTATGAAAAAAAACCGGTCAAGTGCGAGTTGAACTCGCGTGGAAAGGGTTTCGTACACAATATAGTGAAATGAGATTAGGGGTGGGAGGGGGGTTTAATGGTCAATTTTCGGCATATATCATCGAAACTATTTTAAAAAAATTAAAAAATATATTCGAGATCCTGATAATAAGCCCTTTCATTTGATATATGATTCAGTAAGGTTCGCAATTTTTTTTTCTTTTGATTACCTAATTTATCCCCCCAAAATTACCCTTATTTCAAACTAATATTTTTTACGTCACACATCTGTGTTCGGGTCAGGGAATTACACTATCCTGCCTAATTTTACCTGATTCGGTCTAGTAGATTCAGAGAAAATTGGCTATGACAGACGGACGGACAGGAACACGAGTGATTCTATAAGGGTTCTGTTTTTTTATTTTTGTACGGAACCCTAAAAATGGACTCTGAACAACGAAACCCTGGCCTAGCGCCGACATATACGTATGTTACTTAACCTTGATTCGCATCAGTTAACATTTACACTCAAAGTTAAAACCATTACAGTTTAAATAAACACATACTTATTTTCTTGAGTGAATGCTGTCGAGTGGAAAATCAGAGTATTGTATATACTCGTTCATGATAGACTCGACTAGCTCGTGACGTTGCACGCATTGCAGATGACGTCGCCATTTGTTTTCTCTTATAAATATGTTTATACTATACGATACGATTAATTTCAATCTAAGAAGTGGTATGAAACCTGTATATACATATATTTGGTTTATAAGATGTTAGATGCTTCATATAAAATTATTTTTCTAAGGTTTTCAGGTATTCATTTTCTAAGATTAATAATATATATACTTAGGTATTATTTATTTTTGTACTCTTTTAGTTTTACTTACAAAGAATAAGCGTTATTCAAAATTTAACAACACTAAGCTAAACACTTAAATTGCTATATTTAATTATACTATATTTAATATATTTAACATTTCATTAAGTACTTCATAATAAAATTATTTTTAAGCCTCATTTTAAATAATTGCTCCAAATCGTAAAACAAAACGATAGTATAAAATGCTTACAATCTATTCGATTCAAAGGAGGTTGTATAACGCTTAGGTTGGAAATCACCATTTTTCCCTGTTACCAACAAAGGTGGAGGCCTTGCGTAATTTATCCGAGATTTTTCCCTGACAGATTATGCAGTGTTGCCATAAAAAGAGATGTTTCATTGCAATTTGCATTGAAAAATATTTCATGAATATTTTATATTTAAATTGTTCATGTTTTACAGCTGTGTTATTTATTCCACTTTAGTGTCAATTCATCTGAATGGAAGATAAATTTATTGAAATAAAAAAATATTTTAAGTGGCCTCTTTCTTTGTTCGCAATATTGTGACAGTACGTTTCGAAATGGCTCTTTTGTAAATAATCATTGATATTTGTAATTGCTTACTTATTTTTTTGTAAAGTTTCTTTCAGTCTAAGCCTCACTCAGCAATGACTTTATTTTAGTCTTAGTTCATTTTAGTTTAAGTCTTGTTTATTATATTTTTTAACTTTACCAGGATTATTATAATTATTTTTAATTAAGATATTTATATGTTGAATTATTCCACGGTATTACACATTATTATGTGGTAGACAGTGAATGCGTAGTGCTAAAAAAATCTGTTCTCCGTTTTTCCTCTTTTCATTTAAACTTCTTTGATCAACATAGTGGTAAATAAAATTTTATATTTTGTTGATATAAATGATGACTACACATTTGTATTAATGAGGCTTAAATATAATTTACTAGACTAACGAAAACATTTGAAATCAAAAGTAAATGTCAAAAACATTTTGTAACTGCAAATGCACTGTGAATATTAATTAACGTCTCTCTTTAAAGCTTACTTCTTAATTTTTAAATACCTTTCCAAGGATAATCTACTCTTCGAGGTCATTTATTATTTTGCTAAGCGCCACTCTAAGTAATTAATACAAATATTTTTGGAGCATTTATATTTTATTTTTAAATGAAAAGATTGCTTTTTGTAAAAAGATATTCTATGATATAATGTGGTATTAATAAAATCTATTTGGTGGTAATTATTGCTGAAATATACTTTTTTTATGTTTTCACGCTTTATCCTGCATATGACGGGGTAGTTTCCTTAACTGGGAAATAATTTATAAATGATTTTATTTGCTGAAATATTCTTTACTGGATGAGCGATGGAATATTATTATTCGAGCCTTCACAGTTCCATTAAGAATCCCTGAAAACTCTTGATAATGCCGAAAAATTCTGGTAAACCAAGATTTGTTGTCCTGTAGTAAATTGCTAAACTTTGATAATGCAAAATTTTGGTCTTCTTGGAGGTAAGTACAACATAATAAGCTGTTAGTAAACCCTATGGCAAAAAGACGTTTGTTAAATGAATCATCTAAAGTGGGGTCTTCAGTAACTAGCCTTAAATGGGATTTCGCTAGCTGGAGCAGAGTCTTGGAAAGCCGACATTCGTGGTAAAGTAGTGACTTCTTCATCTGCCATACGTCCAATTGGTTTGTTCCGCTCGTTGGTTCTTACAGCAACTTAAATAAGAGACTTAGCCAGTTCAAAGGGGAGAACTATAACCTATTGTAGACCAACATTGTCACATTTAAGTATTTTCCAACAAGTTTGTCTGCCGCCTACCTCTAGAGATGTGACAGTATTTTGTTTTCATATTTTCATTAGTTTCTTGTGACATTTATAGACGAGCTCTGAATTACACTGTCGTTCCTCAAGACCAGTAGCTCTTCTATATTGTCTGAGAGGAGATAGGTGGAGATATCCTATACTTTTCTAGTTGTAATAGTTGTTATATATGAAAACAATCGTGAAATTCCTGAATCCCTTGGTGTTCAGGTCTTCATGGTTATCGTTCTCAAGACGCTGAATTTTGCGCTTTGAATTACTGTAGTGGATTATTTTTATTAGCTCGTGATGATACAAACCAACAATAAGTTCTCTTTGTCTACACTCCAATGTATGGGTAAAAGCTAAAAGCTTTTTAATTATTTATTAAGATTCTTCTCTTTTTTTGGTTCGGTTTCGGTTGGTATATTTTTATTTAGTATTTCGTAGCTTTCAAAAATTATAAGTCAAATTAAGGTTAAGTCACGAACATTAATTAAAGCAAGTAATTAATTTGTAAGTCATATTTAAAGAAATAGCAATTATCTTTTAAACGTATTAATTCAAGGGTCGAAAAATATTAATATTTTCAAGTTTCTTAAGAGCGTCAATTAAGCCACCAAGTTTGGGCGCTTATCTTAGTTCTTCAGACGCTATTTATTTGGCTTGGTTATAACAATAAAGAGTTAAAGAGTATATTATTATATAATTTTCGCTTTTAAAATTTAAATTATCATATTTAAAACGTAATCACAAGTAACAAACGCATATTATATAATAGTAAAATTTTGGTCATATGCGTGTGTGTATACACACCTACATAAACAATATATGTATATGTATCAGTATGGACGATGTGATTTTGAATTTCGTTTGAAAAGCGGAATTTTAGACCAAAGTGCTCATCATTTTTGTCGAAAATGCTGCTTTTTTGCTTCATGATACGTGCAGGATGGTAGAGACGACCTTGTGTTAAATTACTCCGTCACTTATTGTGTGTTGAGCAGCGGAACTCAACGTCACATTTGTCTTGTTTTTTTTTTTAGCTTCATGCTTTATCCAGTAGGTAGGTAGGTAGGTAGGCAGAGGGAACTGTAGGAACCATTGGAACCTAGTGTTAAGACACTCCGTTACTTAATTCCTGCTTTCTCCGTCCCCGGTTTCCACCTTTTTCGAGGCATTGCATGTTGAGTGGCGAGAAAAATGATATTTATGCTATCGATAATAGTTGCAAAAATTTGCATTCATAAACAGACAGACAGATGGGTAAACAATTTAAACATTACTATAATAATATTTTCGTAAATATAAATTTTCATGGCATTTTTTGGAAAAAAGTAAGCGCTTCATTATTTCAACTTAAATTGGAAGTTGAAATAGGATTGATATCGCCATGTTATATCAGTTTACAAAACATCGATCAATATTAACAAATATACGTACTTATATTACCAATAATTGCCATGACTGGCAAAAATACTATGAAGACCAAGCGGGATGTCACTAACACCTTGATTATAAATTTAATTTCCGTTTAACTTTATTTGTATCTCTGAGTGCAAAATTATTCACACGACTATTTTAATATACAATAAGGAAGAAACACTAACAATTTTATAATTAAAATTATATGCTTTCCTTTATTTGGTATACATTTATGTAGTAATTTAGATATTACAGTACGACTATAATTATGTAGGTTGAGAGGTGTTTTGTCTTACAGAAGCCTAAAATTATGTAAGCTGAAAATGCGGCCGCAATTTCCAAGCCTTTTAAAAAATTTTAATTAGTAATTACCGCTTCTATAATGTAAGCAACATAATATTTTAAAATGCAAGCCTGAATTTTTATCGTAGGTCTAAATATTATTTTTACTGTTTATTTAGCTATATATCTTATATATAATTTTTTTAAATAATTTTCTAGTATTTTGCTGTATATCTAGAACAAATCAAATTATTTTAAATATACCTAAACATTATAGCTTACCCAATCTTTAAATAGAAATCGACTTTCAAGTATTTTTTGATTATTATTAAAGATCTACATTAATTCCGGAATACACGTAACTTTACACGATATTTACGAGTCTCTAATGTTTCTAAGACATGATTTCCTTATATATAAAAACAAATGAAGTTTTATCACATTTTTTTCATAAAATTATGTAAGTATTTTAAATCAAAATTACATTATAATAATTGTTTTTATTTGTTGCAAAAACCAAGACGTAATGATGGTGCACGTTGAACTCCAAACGGTATAAAATATCGCGTGACACATTACATAAAATTAAATTTGCAAACCGAATACAAATGGATCACGTTCACTGGTTCGAATCACAAAATTTTTACGCTTGCAAATTCAATAAAAATATTATTTTTAAAGAAACGAGGTTGCTGTAGAACATTAATGCATTGAGTGGTGGACCAATTTCAAAGAAAATATACATCAAAAGAATTAAAAAACAGTTATACCAATGTTTTTTGGCTTACTCGAAACACAAATTTTTTTCTGTCTACTCTGTCTCGTGTATAAAGTATTAGATTCCAAAAGAACTAATTTCATTTTAATAAATTAGTTCATAATTAAATAATTTCATAATTATTTAATCTAAAGCTAAATACTCTTTATTAAATTAGGCCATTAGAAGCACTTACCAGTTCACATTGAAGTCTCCATAGTGTTAGTCCTACGATACAAACTAAAATTATAATTATCTACAGCTCATCTACTGAAACAGAATTAATATATGTTGGTGTTTATGAATATTTTATATGATATTTTAATGTACTATTATTATTATTTTTTATTTTATTTTTTATGTTTTTACGCTTTCTTACACATATAGCAGCCGAAGGAACTGCTGGAACTTGGGAACCTAGTGATAAGATTCTCCGTTCACCGCTTTCCACCTTTTTTGAGATATTACTTGTTGAGTGGCGGAACTTAACATCGCGTTTTGCCTAGTTGTCAGAGCGAAGAAAATTAAATGAAAAAATCCGTCTTCCGTGGGTCGGAATCGAACCCACAAACTATTCCGTTTACAGGAAGTTGCTACGCCCCTGCGCCACAACTGTCCTCTGCTATTAGAAAAAAAACAATTATTTTTACTATCTTGCCCCAAATATATAATAAAACATTTTACCTTTCTTTTCAAAGTGAAGAACGGAGCGCTTCAGTTCTCAACAATGATAAAAGCAAGAATAAAGTCCTTGTGCATATCAAGTTAGTAATAACTAAGTTGATAATATAATGTCCCAAACATTATGCATACCTATATTATTTTAAATAATTTTAAAAAAGTTTTGCAATATTTTCTTTGCGCTTAAATCCACAATCTTTGAATATTCACACTGCAATTACGTTAATGGCCACCACCCGAAGACTGGGTATTAACCGGGATTACGATGCTTATTACGCTTCGTGCTAGCGTGGTCGTTGTTTTCTATTTAATATGAATACTTCCATATGCTACGTATTTCAAGGTTAATTATTTTATACATATCTTAATATATTTAGAGATTTTTTGAAGTTCAAGGAGATCAAGTTAGCTGATATACGAATTCAGATATTGGTTTAAGACATTCTTATCTTTTTTATATGAGCAAATAAAAATAGCTCATTTCCCTAAAAAAATCAAACCTTTAACCGTCGCGTTTGTAGTAAATCGCTGTCACAATGAAACAAGGTTTAGGGTAGGAATATTTATAAAAAGTTTGAGTCTCTAAAGAACGATCGCATACAAGAGTGTAAACGTGAAACTTAATTGTGTAGAGCTTTTGACGGATACCAAGAGGTAAGCTCAAAAACTTGTCAACTTAAAATTTCATATGACATTTCAATATACTATAATACTAATGCATTTAAATAGAAAAAATAAAAGTGGACTTCGAAATTATTATTTTTTTTATATAACTTTTTATATAGTAGTTTCACATTTAACTTTCGACATGACATGTACAATACGAAACTCGTTGGAAGCTATTTTAATATGTCCAACAAAAAGCAATCAAGCCTTCCCTAAAATTCAATGTTGTAAATTCCCTTTGATAGCATTTTTTTCTAGTTTACTCGAACTGAATAGATGTATTGTTTTACAATACGTGGTGAGCATTTTACCGAAACTAAGCATCGAAGGATTTATTTTATTGTTCCACACGCGTCAGCGTTGCCAGTGAAAATACGCGGCTTATCCCGATATTTTGCTATAAAAATATGCTTGTTGTGTTAAAACGTATATATATGTTTATAAAAAGTACGGATGAAAGCTTTTTGGCTGTAGGCAGATATTGGTTCAATTCCCACAAAGAAATAGTTTTACTTGTAGATATTTTAACTCCGGTTTGGTTAGAAACCCACTTATACTGAGTGTAATTACACATATAGTATGTATATTTCACTATTTTTAGAAAAGTTATATATACTCTTCATTATCGGTATATATACACGTCTTTTTTGGTCTTAATTGCATTTGAAAGTTTACGTGCATATTTTACCAGCGCCAAGAAATAAAAATATTTTATTGTTTTTTTTTTTATAGTAGACAAGTACGAAGGAGACAAAGACTATCGTGGCGTAGGGGCGCAACGTCTGTCTGTAACGCGACGGTTTCTCGGTTCGATCCCCAGTCGGGGAAGATGGATTGGATATTTCCATTTTCTTCGCTCTGGAAACCAGGCAAAGCGCGGCGTTGAGTTCCGCCACTCAACACGCAATGCCTCGAAAAAGGCGGAAAGCGGGGATGGAGAAAGCAAGGACTAAGCAACGGAGTGTCTTAACACTAGGTTCCCACGGTTGTTGCAAAGCGTGAAGCTAAAAATAAAAATTTGAAATACCTGATCCGTCATTATATTGTGGTAGACCCTGTAATTTTCCCAAAATTGAACATCTAAACTATAAGAAATCGCAAAATTACTCTTTCGTAAAACTTATTGAGCATAATGAGCATCTTTATTTGAAATTCGAAACTAGTACCCTAGTAAAAGTTATTTAATATGGTGGATATTTTTTGGTATTTTGAAATATTAAACGTTCAAGTTATGGAAAAAAAATAAGCTGAACTAAAACATAAGAAAAACTATAAAATTTACTAATAATTATTGAGCGTAAAGAGCAGTTTTTGTTCTCATGACTAACACGTGGTACACAATTTTATAAATGTCAATGACAACAGAGGTCAGTAGTGTGTCAAAGATTATGGAAGCCTACGCCAACAAAAGATGCGGGCATCCTAGTAAAAAAATATAATTACGTAACTCTGCGGAAATAAAAGCTTTTCGCAATTTATTTCAATTTTATTTAAATCTTTACCAACGCTTGTACCAGCCCATGTATAGATTTCATTATTTTATGTGAATTTGAACATACATATACAAAAATTATAATTACATATACTTTTAATTTATTTTAGGCTAACTTCAGATTGACTGGTGCTCTGTACTCTCCATGTAGCAAGGTCTTAACACTAAATTTCCTCTGCTTTTCTATATCAGAAACAATGAAAATAATTATTTATTAATGGGTAGGAATCGAACTCAAAAGAGTTTCCAGTCAGACACTTTGCCGCTGCGTCACGATGGGCCCTTTTCTTCTTATAATAGACCATAGAATATACTTAAGTGGTTTAATTCAAACTAATACGGCCATCACGCGCCTCTATCACGAACGCTAGAAATCTGGAAGTTTTCCAATTCCAAATTCGTAGGGCCATTCCAGAAAATTGGATTTCTTCGTATGTTCGCCTCTTAGCTCCAAGCTGTGTCATGATTAATGTACTTTTTGTTTATTAAAGATGTCAATTTCTGTTACAATAAAATATTTATATACTGTCTAATAGCCATAAGAATCGATTATCTGTCATATTTTCAATAATGAAATGCCTGCAATGTGCGGGATAAAGCGTGAAGCTATAAAAAAATAATAAAAAGTACTATAATATTGTATACATTTTACTAAGAAATTCATTTTTGTCCCAAAATATAGTTATTTTCATATCAATTCATACCAAATCGTATAAAATCTGAATACAATGGCAATTCTAAGAAACGTATTATGTCGTAGACGCTATTATTTTTCTATTTGCTCCAATGACTTACTGAGAGCTTAATTTTATTTATAAAAGCTTAATTCGGGCATTTTAAATACATTTTATAAGTTTTATTGAACTTACTTGGTTTTATATTTTTCAGCTGGTGCTTAATAACGCAGATTTTACGTACGTAAAAGAAAATAATATTTACGCTTATTAGCATAGAATTCTTGTACGCTTGTATAGTTGTTTTATAAAATATTTTTTAAATATTATTATATAAAAATATATACATTTTTTTTTATTTTTACCTTATTTAGAACTTACTTATAATTTTTTATTTACTTCAAATATCTACAGTTTATAAAAGTGACAAATTTCAACAAGAAATGTTACAAATAACTAACAACTTAGAAAAAAAAATAAACTAAAGGCATCTATAACGATTTTTCAGCGTTCCCATCCCCGAGAGGTCCACAAAACGATGTTTACTCAACGAGCTAACGTCCAATCACGGCGACAGTTACTGATTGAAGCGTATACGTTCTGCGGAATTATAATTCATCGGCCAGATGATGTACCTTGATAGTATTTAAAGTTGTTTATTTTAACTTGGAACTATTTTACAAATGGCTTTTTTTAGATATATATTATTTATTTATAAAGTAGACTTAAAGGACCGTAGAAAAAATAATACGAAGTGGGGTTTCAATTTTCGAAGTGATGTAGCAATGTCGTTTGAAGGCTCTTTTGCTCTAATTTTGATATATGAAACTATGTTTATATATATTATATATACTTTTACACTATGTAAAAGTTGTGGGCAAGCATAGTGTTAAGTATCAAAAAATAAATAAATAATAGGAAGATTTTTTAAATAATATGTTGAAGAACAAGTCACTAACTACAGTTTAGTCTTAGGTATTTGATAAAATTTTTGTACATACAAATTTTTGAACATTATGAATTATTCTATTTTATGTTTTTATAATAAACACTTGCAATTGATTTTTACGTATAGTCAAAATATTATTTATTGAAAGGCCGTCGCTGTGACAAAGTATGTGAATGTAAACGCTACGGTTGCGGGTTCCATTCCCGGATTATATTTACAAAGAAATATTTTAAGTTAATGAATTAAATATAATTTATATGTACATATATCTTATTTTATTTCATTTTTTTAGCTTCACGCTTTATCCTGCACATGGCAAGGTAGGCAGAGGGTACTGCAGGAACCATGGAACCTAGTGTTAACACACTCTGTTGCTTAGTCCCTGCTTTTTCCATGCCTGTTTTTCGCCTATTTCAAGGCACTGGGTGTTGAGTGTCGGTATTCAACGCCGCGCTTTGTCTAGTTTTCAGCGAAATAAGTGGAAAAAGAAAAATCTATCTGCCTCGAGTGGAATCAAACCCCCAAACCGTCGTGTTTAATTTATAGTTAAATTCGTTTTATTGTCGCATATGTGTACGTATATCTTGTCTTATTACATTTTATTTTAATGTTATAATGTTAAAATGAAGCTATAAAAAGCTATGTCTTATTAAGTTTAATATGTTAAATAGTTTTTAGACAGGACTTTCCTCAATTCCAAGTATTCTATTCCAATTTTCAGTATAAAGTAAATATTAATTTTAGCGTTTGGAATATGAATCAAAATCCTTCACGCGTCGATTACTGTTCGATTTAATTGTTCACGTTTCATGTGGGCGATTGGCCGTCAACATTTATTTAGCAAACTAATCCGTTGGTACTAATGCAATTATTGCTTTTGAATAGTATTCAAGTTGAAATTTTGTGAAATTAAAATATCTTGCCTATATGAATTATTTCAAGAAAATTTAGTATTGTAAACATAAAACAATATTTCTCTGTATGTGACAAATTTGTTATCAATTTTTATATTTTATTGATTTTAATTTAATTGTTTTCTGAATGCATAAAATAGTTATTTTATTATAAATAATTATAAAACCACATATTGATCACAAACTAACTATACTGTATCATCAAAAGAGTAAAGCAAATACATATGAAATATATACCAAAAAAACTATTTTACTACAAGAAAGAATACAACGCAACTGTAGCTTAAAATAACAATAGCCAGATTAAAAGCAACGCATTTTAGATGAAAACAAATATCCAATCGAATGTAAGAATCAAAATCGAGAATCAAAAACGTTTGCACGTTACTATAACTGTTACTACTACAGTATTCACGTCAATATGTGTAGTGTTGTAGGAAGCGAGTGTATAAAATATTTGCAAAGCAAATACGGACGTTCCTCTCGTTTATGTAACAGTGTTGTTATTTAGAGTTAATAGGTCACTATAGTTACTGTAGTGTAGTAAGAAAATTTAGTAGAGAATGTTCATTTAATAGTATTGTATTATTATCTCAAGTTATAAAGAAGTATCATTTGATAGATTTTCTTCCATACAAAAGTAAAGTGTAAAATTTTAAATAAATATTTATATATGTAGATACAGGTCAGTATTATAGCTCAAATTGGTTAGACAACTTTGGCTTGGATGTTTCTAGAAGCACGGGATCGAATTATGCTTAGTTTAAACTATAGAGAGCGTTGTCAAATATTTTAAACACCACTTCCTTTATCATTCGATTTACTTGGACATTTTTCTGATAACATATTTTCAATGAACATTTTTAACATGACCGGAATAACGAAAATACTTTAAATACTATTTTAGTTATTGAATAGTTTGCTATTACTTAATAAATATTTCCTAAAAGTTTATTAAATATAAAATAAATTCTAATATTTTTGATTTCAAAATACCGAAAATTTAATTATATTTTTAAATTTTTATTAATACAGAATGAATTCCGTATATATTCCGTAAAACACTGAATTGAAAAATCTGCATTATAATGACATGGCTAATCCTTGTCACAGACACGCCGATAACCACTAACTAACAGTCATAAACAGATCGAACGTCATACAAAACAATAACTGTACCTAGTGACTGCCTGTCGATAAGATAGCACAATGGCTAAAGCAACAAAAACAAGAGAAGCTACGCTTTTGTCTCTCTTAAACAATATGAAAAGCTTGAAATGATGCCGAGAAATTCATAGGATTTATGAAGGGCATATATTGTGATGATGTGAATGAAAACTGGATTTGTCTAATGAACGTGGTTTTTTTGTGATAATACTTTTTTTATTACAAATACAGAGAGTGATGTCACTAAGCTTACTTATTTTCTAATGAAATATTTATAAATAAATTATTTTTGAATCGGGGTTATAGTATTTCAAAGAGTTGCGTTGATTTCCGCTTAATTAAAGAAAGATATATTTCTAGATTTATTGTCTTAACAATTATTTAAAAGAATAATCCTCACTCACTAGCATGGACCTAGAAAATATTATCTTTTTATATTTTTAATTACTCTCCTTTGTGCATTTAAGAATAGTTCGTAGCTTAATTGACATTTTTTGTCGTCACCTTTCAGAACATTTTGCTGAATACTCTGCTTAGATTTAATGACAAGTTCTTTTTTTAGATATTGTTTTTTATATAATTAAGCGTATTACTTAGATAATTTTAATACGTATATAATAATTCTTATAATAGGTCATCGTCTCTGTAAACGCTATTTTAGGACTCTTTTCTTGATGAAAAGTGATAATTTTCCAATTCTGATAAAACTGTAGCCATCAAAATTCGGCTAAAACATTATAAAAAAATATCGTATCGTAGATTTTGTGTATTTACCTTGTTGAAACTTTCGAAAATATTTAAACAAGCTTTTAAATCACAATTAATTTGTTATATCACCGTTATATAACGTATATTGATGCCATTATCTAACTTCCAACTTAAACTTAAATATCCAATCAACGCTAATGCCTCAACCGAAAGTTCAAACGCAAACTGTCCATTTCTTCCATTCTCGAGTGCAAGCCAAACTATCCTCGTTAAACTGACGGGCCATACGTATCAATTACGAAAAACGATTCTCACGGGCATTCAAACGTAGTACTGTGGAACTATATCGGTCGAAACACTAGACGTTCTCTGATCACAGTAAATTTCCTTACCATTTACTTATAAAACGTAGACTTACCTAGGCTTGTAACTAAATGTTAGAAATGAAATTGTTCAATTTTTTTGCAAAATAAAAAAAATTCAATTCATTCCACAGCTGGGAGATTATTCTAAAACAATGAAATGTCCGATTCGTTTTTGTATAGAAGATGCTGAGGGTGGCCTTTTTTAGATTTAAATGGCGTTTGTTCAATACAATGGACGTTGTTTATTGTTTCACAATAAATATTGTAGCAACTAAGTAATTAAGCACTTGACAAGTAATCCGTATTTTGAATCATTATATTATATATTTAATTGGATAAGCCGACTTAATGCGAATATAAAATATTGATATTATCGTGGCGTAACAATATAGTTTTCGTAAATCCAGTTATTGTGGGTTTGATATCCATTCTAGGGAAGTTTTAAGCTTTTCTTTTTTTAGCTTCAAGGTTTATCACAGGAACTGTGGGAAGCTCGTGTAAAGACTTTCGTTCTTCGCTTTCCGCTTTTTGAGGCATTGCGTGTCGAGTGGCGCATCACAACGCCGTGCTTACTTAGTTGCCAGATAAAAGCAAATAGAAGTAATATATTAATAATAATAAATAATAATAATTATTATTATTCGTTTCTTTCTTATAAGCTAGTGTACAAAGTTGAGAACCTCCTAGTAAGTTATAGAAAAAAATTTGTTGAAAATAAGAATATGTACATGAGTCGTTTTTTGAACGTGAAGAACATTACCACCGGTTTAGTAAAGTTAATGCCTCAGATCTGAGAAGAAACGGTTTAAATTTTACTTGGACCTTTAATAATTATTTATTTTATGTTACTTATATTGTAATATAATAATATTACTAATTTAAGTTTTCCTCTATAAATAAAATTTTATATATATATTCATAAAATATGTTTATTAAACACTGTACGGCAAATTGCGATAATAGTAAAAAGACAAAAGCCCCTTGAACACCTTTATTCATTAGCCTGACTTTCGTGTGTTATAAATTGCCCTTTGGGATCTCTTTATAGCATGTGACATAACCTAATTATTATTTATAACGCTAGACCATTATAGGTAGGTGAGGAAAATGTTGGTGTTAATGTAAATATATGTATTGTAGTCGCTGTGAGCGCGATGGTTCTGGGTTTGATTCCCATTTGGGGAAATTAATTATTTACATTTCCACGTTCAGGTAACAAGACAAAATTCCATTATTCAATATGTTTTGTAAAATTGGCAGAAATTGGGAAACAGAATGTCTTTTTTTGCCTTTCTACGTATGGTGAGGAAATGAAAAATGAAAAAAATGTTTACTGAAATAGTATAGATTTTTTACCTTTTCGACGCTTAGACGGTATCCAAGAGGCGCTAGTTCAAATACTGACGCGTTGATATATATATATATATATATATATATATATATATATATATATATATATATATATATATATATATATATATATATATATATATATATACATATATATATATATATATATATATATATATATATATATATATATATATATATATATATATATATATATATATATATATATATATATATATATATATATATATATATATATATATATATATATATATATATATATATATCAACGCGTCAGTATTTGTACTAGCTACCGTCTAAGCGTATCTAAACACAAAGCCATGGTGTTTTCGTATTGTAGTTTTTGTTTTGTGAAATGTTTATATATTACGACAAATATATTATGTTACAATATAAAAAAAAACATATTTATCCTAACCGCACTATCAAATCGGTAACAAAAACGTTTTCCTTGAATATTTAATAGCAAACACTTATCATACTCAAGCAGCTATTACGCTCTTATATTGTAATAAAGTCACGCACTATAACAAATTATATAATTATAATATTTTCTTAAAGCTTCAATGTTTTCTACGTCAAATTGATGAGAAGTGGCCGTCAATTACATATGCACATAGCTCGGGTTAGCAGGTAGCACGCAACGCTCACTACCACTTCGACCGATAGCTAATTCGAGTGAAACTGGTTGAAGCGAGATATTACCGTATCAAACCAGTTATTACTAGATTTTGAGCTGAATTTTAGGGAATTTTGCGCTTCAATCGCTTGTGTTTGACCATTTTTTATGTTAAAATTTACAGGAAATAAAATAGACGTTGGTTAAAAATATTTAAAAAAGTTGTAATTGAATAAAAATAAATATAAAAAATATGCATATACTAAGTAATGTATAGTAACTAAAATATATTTTTCTTTTCTTTTATTTGTGTTAATAGCTTGACATAAGAGATAATAATTTATTATTTAAAAAATAGTAACATAAGGTAAGATAAAGAATAACTACAATATTTTATTGAAATCTTCAAAATATTAAGAATCAATTTCCATGCCGCTGATTACTGGATTTTAAGCTAAATTTTAGGAAAGTTTCGCTTCAGTCGTTTTTGTTAAACAAACATTAACGCTCATTTTAACGGAATATATCATTTAGTGAATATTATAGTAATTTGCGTTGGAAATGTGGGGCTTAATTATTTGAAATGTATTTGTGGTCTAGAAATTTTGTTATATGATAATTTAATGCAGAGTGAAATTACAATTGAAATACTATTTTAGCTTTAAGCACTAAAAGAAGCTTTCTAGGTCTAAATCTCGTAATTTATACTTAAAAGCTTTATATAAAAGTTGTACTATTACTTTGATCATAAGTTACAAAATAATTTTATATGTCGAATAATTGAACCTATCACTATTTAATAAACCTTGACAAACATACTAAGACATATATTTAATCTTTATTAAGAAACAACACAAATAAGTCCTTTGTTACTCGAACAATAACGAAAATTTCTTCTACAAATAAAACATCGACGTTATCACAACAGTTGTTTTTTTAACAAAAAAGTTAAGATAAAACATCACCTTTCTTTTGTTCCCGAGATTATGCTATTCAGTGCCCTCGTAAACAAAGATATAAACAAGAAACTCATCACGGTCTATGATGTCCTTAAATTCTACCTTTTAAGACTTTTGAGAGAGATCGTATAAAAACTCAACGCTTAAACTCAATGGTTCATTGTTTGCTTGACCTTCTCCTTGCTAATGCGGGTCAGCTTCTTCATAAAAATACGTGTTTAAAGTACGTATGTTAAAGCCCTTCGAGATTTTATTACAATAGGTTGGATTCTTAAAAGGGTTGATGTAAATAAAATTTAATGTATTTTGGAAGCTAAAGTCGTTTTAGCTATACAATTAGTGTAGTATTTTTGATTCCATCATGGTCTGGTAGTTTTAGTACAAATGTATGTTCGAGAAATGCTTTTTTTTGTAAACGAATCTATTTTGTAAAATAAATGCTTATATTTTTTAATTAATTCAGGCAATATTTATTTTCAATTAATATTTCTACTTCGTACATTTATTTATATATCAATAACTAACGTCATTATAATAATTATAGTAAATAGCCACCATGTTATTTGACAGCCTCTGGACATTTGAATTACGCAAATGTTTACCAAATCAATAATTATGTATCTTACTACTTAGCAGATAATATGCTAATCTGAGAATAAATTGAAGCGTAAGGCGATTATAATTATTATCAATTGAATACACTGAAAGCTAAAATTTATGAAGCATTATATGTAAATGTAGTTAATTATGTATTTAATGTATTTAAAACGAACAAATCAATTGATTAATATATTAAAATAAATAATATTAAAAAAAAGTTGAAATCAACCAATGCATATGTTTAGAGCAAGTAAATACAAATAAAAAAACTCTTTACTAATAAGCAAATTTATTATTCAAGAATTATTACACATATCTGCTTAATATTTACGATATGTCAAGAAGTCTTTGGAAATCACTGAAATCATAATTTATTTTAAATGTAACTAACTATTCCTTTTAACTTAAATGTTCACATATAATTGTAATTTCATTTATTTACAATAAAAAATCTAAACATAATGATAGTTAATTGCAAAATAATAATTGTACATATATTATTAATAACATTTTAATTTTTCATTTCATTTATTAGTACTTCATTTACATATAGATTATTTACATGATAAGAAAACGGCAATGTTAAGTTCCAATTTATCTTAACTTAAAATAGACAACACATATTTTATTTACAATTATTAATAATATTTTAGTTAACATTAAATGTAATAAATTTTATAGCATCACAGTGAATTCATTTTCATATTCATATAATACAAATTACACATTTAAATTGCAATATATATATATATATATATATATATATATATATATATATATATATATATATATATATATATATATATATATATATATATATATATATATATATATATATATATATATATATATATATATATATATATATATATATATATATATATATATATATATATATATATATATATATATATATATATATATATATATATATATATATATATATATATATATATATATATATATATATATATATATATATATATATATATATATATAATTGTTCTAATATAATTTCAGGTGTTGAAAGGACTCATAGAAAAGGTTATAAGTTCTTATTAAAATTGTGTATAAACAGTTATTCATTTAAAACATGACAGAGATATTATGATACGTTAAAACTTAAGAACTGAACAAGTTCGCAATAATTTATTTTCTAAGTATTTTCTCTTATTGTCTCTGTTTCGTTTTAACTAATACAAATAAAGTTTTTTTTTTATTTAATACAATTAGTATTAAGGACATATTTAAATTAAATTATTTATACAAAAATAAATGAAATAAATATTTTATAATTTTAATTTAACTACAATTGATTTAAATAACATTGTTTCAATACATTGACATTAATAGTATGAGCATTTTTCCTATTTACATTGTTAAAATTTTGACTATTACATTTAGTTATAGAAATAAAAATATTTTTAAAATATACTATATATTTTTACAATATTACATTTTTTACATAATATGATTATTGAAGGTAACATTTCATATACAGTAAGGTACAGAAAACTTAATGTCAAGACTTATCTTCCACTTTCCGAAAATACATAACGATACGTATTGAAAAACGTAACTCAACGCCGCAAATAAAACTGTAAAGAATCATTTTTTTTATTTATGTGATATTTAAAGTGTTAATCTATGCTGGAGTTAGAAGAATAATTTAAAAAAATCTAATAATATATTTAAATTAAACAATTTAAATAATATATTCGAAATCATAGTATAGTAATATGTGCTATAATTTGAAATTTAATAACATAAGAAGTAAATATTCTATTCCATATATGAATTTCTATGGAATAATATTCATACTTCTGTTATGATACGTAGAAATATTTACAAGAGGTTTTGTCTCGTAGTTTCTAAAGACAAAGAATAACAAACGCTAGTGTAGATGAAAACAACTCGTGAGCTCTTCGGAAACATCACGGTACTTTAGTTAGCGTGAATACCGCTATGTTGTGGATATAAAAATATGTAAGACAAAGTGTTTACATTTACCTGTATTCTTTTGTAATATTATTTTATATGTATATATGGAAAATAATATTATTTGAAGAAGTTTAGCTTCACGCTTTTATCCCGCATATTGCAGAGTAAGCAGAGGAAACTGCAGGAACTATATGAACTTAGTGTTAAAACACTCCGTTGCTTAGTTCCTGCTTTCTCCGTCCCCACTTTCCGCCTTTTTCGAGGCAATGCATGTTGAGTGGCGGAACTCAACGCCGCGCTTTGCCTAGTTTCCAGAGCGAAGAAAATAGAAATAGAAAAATCCATCTTCCCCGAGCGGGGATCGAACCCACAAACCGTCGCGTTTACAGGCAAACTCTTACGCCTCTGCGCAACGACAGCCCTCTTAAGAAGTTCTTAAAATTAAATTTAAATGTCTTTAATCAAGATAAGTTATTTTGTTTTTTCAATTTATTAGAATATTCTTAATTAACAGACAAAGAATAATGTGCTAGTATACAGCTAAAAATTCGTAACCAAAATTGAAATAATGAAATAATATATTCTATAGCGAAAAATGCAAATATAGATTAACCCATTATATTATAGGGTAAAGATAAAACCATTACATATAACTGTGATATAACTGTCTATACATATATTAAATATTTAAGTGTAGATAAATATATATATATATATATATATATATATATATATATATATATATATATATATATATATATATATATATATATATATAAATATATATATATATATATATATATATATATATATATATATATATATATATATATATATATATATATATATATATATATATATATATATATATATATATATATATATATATATATATATATATATATATATATATATATATATATATATACATACATACATACATATACTATTGACTTGAACAAATTAATATCATCAAATTAAACATAAATGTACATATATGGATGAGTATTCATACATTAAACTAAAATGTTAAAGAGTCCAGTTAAAAAGACTAACTAAACTTTTCCAGTAATTTTGACCGAAAATTCAAAAAGAAATAGCTGCCTTTATACAGGTGTTACTAATACAGTAGTATAGTACGATAAAAGTTTAGTGAGCTATTGTGGATACCACTTTAGTTGCAATAGTCTGCCAACTCTATGTTTTATTCACGTATATTGCACCGTTTGACGCTTTTTCCGCAACGATGCCTTCACTTGGTACGTACTCTTAGATTAATTCCAGAGGAATATAGTTGAAAATTGTTGAATGTCAACTTTTCTTTGAAAATGTTTTAATTTTAAAGTTTAGGTGTTCGTGTTAATTTATATAAAAATCATTGTATGTTTAAAAAAAAAATAAAAATTATTATAATATATATTTAGCTATGGTTGTACAAGTAATATATATTTTTTTATTTTTTCCGACTACCAATCAAATCGATTGATTGATCGATCGAATCCGAAATCGTGTATACGTGAAAAAATCACAACATCTAACATAATAGGTACCATCTGAATTTACGTATATTGTGTGAGACAAAAAATTTATTAACACATATACATATATATATATATATATATATATATATATATATATATATATATATATATATATATATATATATATATATATATATATATATATATATATATATATATATATATATATATATATATATATATATATATATATATATATATATATATATATATATATATATATATATATATATGTGTTAATACATTTTTTGTCTCACACAATATACGTAATTTCAGATGTAACGTAATTTCACATATACATATATATATATATATATATATATATATATATATATATATATATATATATATATATATATATATATATATATATATATATATATATATATATATATATATATATATATATATATATATATATATATATATATATATATATATATATATATATATATATATATATATATATATATATATATATATATATATATATATATATATATATATATATATATATATATATATATATAAAATTGTTTTTATAAAAATAACAAAATTTTCCCAACACTTTCCTTCACTTTGCAATCTACTTTGGCCGTGGTAGTTTCACTGCGACGCGTCAATGCGACGCCGGCCCCATGTTTTATTCACGTTCCATACACTGACGTGCGTTGTCCGCACGGAGCACTAGTGCTCTTGACACTTTTAGATTAATTCTTTTATAGCTATAATTATATCTCAGGAAATGAGGTTTTATATAGCTACCTCGTTAATAAGATGAAGGATTCAAATTGTACTTTAGGATATTTAAAAATGTTAAAAATTTTATTTTTAATACCAAAAAAAGGCTTTCTATCCAACTAACGATCGGCCCTACAACATGAGCTACTGCACTACGGTCCCCACACCATAGTATCACGGTGGAATGATCCACAAGTATTCTTTTGTTCCGAATTTCCACATATTTCAAGTATAACTGCAGTATTTTACAAAAATACTAAAATTGGGTCAAATATTTATGCTACCTATAGCGTAGATGTATAGCAAAAAGTTTCAAGTTACTTTAAATCACAAAATGTTATATTTTATTTATTTTTGTATATCAAAATAAAATAAATATATATTTCAAATGTGGTAAAGTATACTTTAAACGAATTTCTAGAAAAGATTATCTAATTTTATCGTTACTTCAGATAATATACTATAATTTGTGGCATTTTAGGTATAAAGCTATTAGTAAATGAAGTAAATATAAATTAAGAATTATTTTATTGTTAGAAATTAAATGAAAATTTTCTCAGTGAACTGACATATAAGTAAATAAGCAGAGAAAATTTTAAATGTCAATACACCCTGTTCCCACTCACACTCATTAAGTAGCTCAACTTAACGCCAATATTGGTCAAACCGTAGGAGAGTTCATGATATAGTTAAATAATTAATTTCACCTAGAAAAGATTGAATCGAAAAGTCCGTTTACAATCGTACACAGTCCCTTTACGTCGAACTTGTTATTCTATGACATAATACCGAAAAACATACAATATGTGTATGTTACATATACATATATAACCACACGACTCGTTCGACAGACGACATAATAAAAACCATTCTTTCCGCTTCGCAATAGCGTATTGTTTCATACTTTTGAACGTACACGTCGTGTTGATCTAATGCATTTTTAAGATTATTGAAACTAGAGTATACAGATTGCGCATAGGTGAATTTCATTTTGTTTTGTTATATGTTGTTTGAATCGAAAATGGCTCCGTCCTCGCTTTGTGAGCGAGCCTTTTCTTTATTGCTCAAAGAATTACTAGCGCTTTGAGCAACTGTTTTACAATTTCCAACTATCCGACTAAAATACGCTGCAAAAGTTTCGTAACGTTAAAATTAGATTAGAGTTTTTAGAGCGAAAATTATGGTTCATAGAATGATCTTACTTTAACCTCCACTTTTGTAACATCAGTTTCAATTTGTAAGAAGAAAAATTGTATTATAGGTACTAAATATGTTATGAAGTTACAAAACAAAGTTTTCAGATTACTTTAGAGCTTTAGTGCATTTTAATGAACTGTACGTTGAATTTCACTTGATGTGTGTTTCTAGATTTAATCTCAGAAATATTACTTTTTAATACAATAAATTTAATAAATGAAGAAGAAAATGGAATATTTCGTTTTTTATATAGAATTTTGTTTTTATTCAAAATGAAGTACAAAAAATTAAAAAGAATTACAGTATAAGTTAATAATGTAAGTAATATTTTGCAGTAGCAGTAGTAATCTTGCTGTTTTAATTAACCTTCTTTGTTTTTGTCCTCTTTAAACTCTTGATAGAAGGAAATTAATTAAAGTTTTTAAAATTAACTTACAGAAAAATAACTATTTTAAATTTGTAAATACCAACGTCGTGGTGCGCAGAAACGTTTTTATACGTTCAGTAACTTTTGAAAAAAAAAAACGGTATTTTCAATGTCCCCACTCTGATAGACAAAGCGCAGCGTTGAGCTCCGTAGTTAAACACGCAATGTTTATTTGAAAAGTTGGGCAAAAATTGGAGTTTACACTGTCTAAACACTAGTTTCACAGTATCTAATTGCTTAGGCAGTGGAACTGAAAAAAAAAAACAGTGTATATTTTAAACCCATGTAAATTACTAAATAATTTTCAATCCACTCATGTAGATAATTAGCTGCTATTAATGCTACTAGATAATTGGTCAAATTATATAACATCACTACTAATTCGTACTTGGCAACAAATAAATAATTCTGTTTCGAATATATTTCTAAATGATATTTCAAAACAAATTAGAACTCCATTTCAAAATTATAAATTTATAAATTAAGTTGCTTTCTAGCCTTTTAGGCATTACATTTAACTAAGTTAATGTCTAAAAGCCTAAATGCCCATGAAACTTTATTTGTAATGTTTCCTTCAATATAACATATTATTTACACATATATATATATATATATATATACATATATATATACATATATATATATATATATATATATATATATATATATATATATATATATATATATATATATATATATATATATATATATATATATATATATATATATATATATATATATATATATATATATATATATATATATATATATATATATATATATATATATATATATATATATATATATATATATATATATATATATATATATATATATATATATATATATATATATATATATATATACATATAGATATACATATTATAATCTACACACAGCTTTCTCTAGCATTCGCTAGAAGCGGCGTCCTTGTAGTAACTACCTCTCTTCTCCTAGATAATGTCCCACTCGTTACGCTACGCCGATCTTCTGCTAATGTGCCGATGCTCTAAAACAAAAATAATGAACATGCATAAGTTAATATTACTTATAAACTTAGATAATCGATGAAGGTCATGCTGAAAGAATAAAGACACAATTTATTCACTCAATATGGCACTAATAAATGGTCGATTGCCAGTGCTTGATATAGGTGATATTGTAATTTAAACCGCTTTCCGCTTTCCAAGAAATTGCGTAATGAGTGGCGGAACTAAACGCTGCCCTTAACCTACTTACGAAAAAATGGAAATGAAAAATCCATCTTCTTTAAATGAGAATCGAACTCACAAACGCGTCAAGTTTACAGGCAGACGCTGTGCCTCTGTACTACTATGTATACTATATGTACTTAATACTAGGTCTACGCTAGACTCAAAAATGGATAGATCGCGTAGAAGCTATCTATTTTCACAAGATCATCTCCACCTAGTCTACTATATGCGAGATTAAATGTAAAATGAAACAACAGATAATAATAGTGAACTTTTAATACACATATCATGTTTATCTCGTTGCGGTAGGCGTATATAGTAAGAGGAATGACAGCTCCGTAGGGAGTTTTCTTGTTTGCGGCAGTTTCAAATGCTTATCCGTCGCGTGTCTCTTTTGTTACTTATTATAAGATAATAGTATATTTTAATATTATAAAGGGTCCTTATTTATATCATTTATACATTATAGTATAAAATAAATGACTGGTATTTGATATGACCCATAGATCTGTAGCCTCAATGCTTGAAAATTGTTACAAAATGTAAGCCACGGTTCTTATTTCTTCTTTAAATATAATTACATTCTCCAATTTATATTCTGCTGTGCCCTACTTTACAGAATCATGGTCATTTTGCTATTTCTTTTCTTTTAAAAAATGTAAATAACCTAAAATATTACCTCTATTATAAATAGTAAAAATGGCATGAATTTAATACTAAATACTTAATACTAGCTTACTTTAAAACGTGCACGTTTAAAGCTATTTAAAAAAATAAGAAATATATTCAAATTTTATACTTCCGTTAATCTCTTGGATTTATTCTCCAAATAGTATCTATCTCTTTTAAAATTATCGTCTTATATATTATTATTAATTTAATATATTATTTTAACATTATATATAAATAAAGATATACCTGGGCATCCGACATAGGGGTGTTAGGCGTGTGTGGCGTATTGGACCTGTCGTGTAGACTTTGCACGCTTCTGGACGATCCCACAGGGGGTGATACTACCGCGTTATAGGGTGGAGGCTCTGGCGGCCGCTCCGAGTCTCGTGTGCAATTGAAATCTATGTGATAGGTTTAGAAATAAGAATTTTTATACAATAATTATTATATAAATAATATGTATATTCTTCTTATATGGAAAAGAGAATATTAATAATATTTTATTACAATTTAAAGATTTTTTATAATTTCTATAATATAATATTAAAATATATCTTATATGCAAGCCATATTACCACTAATTTTCATTTATACCCGATCGGAATTTGTTTTTGAAACTTGGTGGAGACATTAATCATCAATTTTAAAAATAATAATTACTTTGAATAATAACGTCAAAGCACACTTATACCATATGTTTTGAATGTATTCAAACGAGCGTAGTTAAATAAAATGAAATAAACCACTTAAGAACATTATTTTAGAGAAGTTCCTTTCAAATAAGGACCGCTGCCTACATGCAACAGTTCCGATTGATATAATTTCATCGCTTTTGTTATTTATTTATTTATTTTCCATTTAGAATCAATAAGATGATCACTTATGTACGTCAGATAGAGCGAACGGAGGAGTGTCAGAGGAGCCCAATTTGATAATAAATATCGAATTGAGCCCCTCTGAAACCTACACACTCCACGACTTAAAACTAAAGTTACGAGGGTTCCAAGCGCGGCCTGGTGAGAAGAGCCCACAACAAACTCAGCCAGGTTTCCCTAAACCTATTGTGATCACTTCACAAACGTCATTCTAAACTCTTTTTAAAAGACTAATTTATATAATATAATAAGCAATGCATAAAGTGACTTATAATAAATTATGAATAATAATAAAAAAAACATAAAAATATCAAAATAGTTCAAAAGTAGGTAAATTGTCCAAGATATATAGACTTTAGATGTTTTTAAGATTAATTTGAGTTTTTTTTCGCTTCACGCTTTATACCGCACACGGCGGGGTAGGCAGAGGGAACTGCAGGAACCATACGATCATAGTGTTAAGTCTGTTGCTTAGTCCCTGCTTTCTCCGTCCCCGCTTTCCGTCTTTTTCGAGGCATTGCGTGTTGAGTGGCGGAACTCAACGCCGCGCTTTGCCTAGGTTTTAGAACGAAGAAAATGGAAATAGAAAAATCCATCTTCTCCGAGTACGAATCGAACTCACAAGCCGTCGCGCTTACCGGCAGACGCCTACGCGTCTGCGCCACGACGGTCCTCAAATTTGAGTTACGTTAGCAAAAAAATAATATTTTCTAAGTAATAAGTGTATATAAATAAACAACATATACTTGTTACTCACTTATTTTATTATTAACGATTTATTTTACCCAATCTATAAATAAAATATACACAATTAAAATAATAACATATTTTTTGACAACATAGATACGAGGGAAAAAAATATTTATATGTAGGTACAAACATTCTACAAATAATTGATTAAAATATTTGCAGTTTGCTTTAAATGTTTGTTTCAATAAAATGTGTACAGAAAAATATTAATAAGAGCTTCGATTTACTGTATTAAAAGTCATGTAAAGGACCGTCGTGGCGCAGAGGCGTGTCAGCCTGTAAACGCGACAGTTTGAGAAGATGGATTTTTCTATTTCCATTTTCTTCACTCTGGGGAAAAAGGCAAAGCGCGGCGTTGAGTTTCGTCACTCAACACGCAATCCTCGAATAAGGCGGAAAGCAGGGACGGAAAAAGCAGGGACTAAGCAACGGAGTGTCTTAACGCTAGGTTCATACGGTTCCTGCAGTTCCCTCAGATAAAAGCGTGAAGCTATATAAAAAAAAGTAATCTAAAACCGAAATGTCGTGTAATCAGTATAAACAAATCTAGACAAATATATCTCCCTAAGATCATTGTTTTGTATATAGCTAGTATAACGAATGTACTTACCTTTCCCAAGAGGTACTACGTCTGGATTCTTGTCGTCCGGCTGTATAAGAGAATGGTTGGAGCTATGCACTCCTTTATACGCTTTCGCCATTTGCATGGGGGCTGAAACAAAATTTTCTTTATTGTATGAATTTTATTCTATTATTTGTATGGTTTTTTTTTGTTTGTACAGGGATTTTGAATACATTTAATTTGAGGAGTTTCTCTCAAATTAAATGTACTCAAAGTATTACTACATTACAATTACGAAGGATATGTAGACTTTGACTTTAATGTTGAGATAAATCTAACAATATATCACTTGCAGTCATATTATTTTATGTAAATTATTCCTTCATAGCTTAAGTAAGTAAAAAGTATTGTATTAATTTAGTAAGTATTAGCATTGTGGGTTCGATTTCTACTTGGAGACAATGATTATGATTTTTTTCGCTATGGAAACAAAAGTAACACGTGGCGTTAAATTCGGCAACACAACAAACCATGTCTTCAAAAGAGGAAAGAAGGATTTGAAATATTTTAATAATAGTTAATAATATAAAGTAGGTGATATGGAGAAATGGAGAAAAGCCAATAATAAAAAAATCGAGCGTTTCTTCACTTAACCAATGCAGTGAAGAATGAGAATCGACAACTTTCTTTAAAAAAAATAAATCTTTTATTTCAGGAAAACTTCAGCATATTATGGTCGTAAAATTAATTAATCTTTTAATAAATCGAAACATGTTGGATATTCTGTAATTAATTGTAAAGGCATGACATAAATGTGGTAAACGTAAATTTTGTCCAATGAAGTTACTTTATTGAATAAATTTTGTCTTGTTTTTAATAAATTTTGTCTGTTTGTATTTTAAACAGCCTTAATACTTTTGTTATATAAGAGAAATACCATTTTAAAATTATAGTAAACCTAATATAAAATATAGCATAAAATAGCTTTACATTTTTCTTAGAATATTGTAGAATAGATAAAAAGATTTATTAAGACAGCCCTTTTCCCTTCTTTACTTTTCTGTCAATTGTAATGTTGAGACATTGTAATTGTCTAATTGCTGAGACATTGCGTATCGAATGATACCACTCAACACTGTTCTTTGACTTATCAGAGCAAGTAGAACGAAAACTGAGTTCCCTTTGTTCCCGTTCCATTGTTTTACTGAACCATACAAAAAAAAGAATAACAATCATAGTAGAATATCGACGCAGCTATAAAAGACTGGTCAATTTAAATTTTTCTACGTTTTCTAAAAATGTTCTTGCCTTATTTTAAACATTTTAAAAGATTCACGGATTTAAATTAATTTGCTTTATGTATAGGCTCTATATAAAATAATGCCATTAGCTAATAACTTAAGTTATCATTGTACCAAATACAATATTATAAAATAATTTCAAATGTACATTACTTATTGTAACAAAATCTATCTATGTTGGAATTTGTTACTTTTAATGTATAGTAAGCTAAAATTTTAGGTACAAGAAGAAAGGATATCTATATTTATTTTAGAAAGCGGGCAAAAAATGCATTATACATAATATAGCTCTTACAAACGTGATATAAACGAATCGTAATTTGGCTACGATTCGTTTATATCACGCTTTCATTCTCTAAGAAAACATAAAACCTGCGACCAATGCGTACATTTAACTATAGTCTATTTTGATAGTACTATAACAAAAATGAACAAAGCAGTAATATTTAATATAAAATATTAAACATTAAATAAATATGTCGACAATTTCAAACATAATAAATATATGCAACATGTTTGCCGAAGTTATTAAAACGTCATGTTTAGAAATACTCCTTTCCGGTAACTTATATTACTTTTCTGACCTTTCACTCAGTACAGTATTGCAGTGTATTTTGACATTTCGTGCATAAGAAAGACACTGCTGGCAACAAATGTCAGTAGAAATTTCTTCATTTTCCAAAGTTCAGTGATTGTTTATTACAATATCTATACGTCAGACGTTATCATGGAACACTTGTGAAGTGCACGCGATTTTCGATTTTTAAATTTGATTCTCTATCATGTAAATGTTTTAATTTACATGCTTTAGCTTTAAATACCTTGTCGTAGTAAAAGAATATATTTCTCTATATTAAGAAAAATATAAAGCAAAATTTCTTAACACTATTCTCTGTCAAGTAAACGAAAGTCGCTAACGACCGACAACTCACTTTACTGTCTAGCGTAAACGTTAGTGAGAGTCTTAAAATACAGAAACTATACGGAAGCGTTCCTAAGTTATTTGTTATTTAGTTGTAGTTACTATCCAATAAATTTACATCTATTGTTGCCAATATTCTCTATTGTTTACTAAATAGTTAGTGGATTCCAAAGTAACTTACAACGTATAAGTTAAAATATCAAAAGTTTAGTAAATACATTTTATTGTACTATTTTATTTAAAGCTTAACTTTAATTTAATTATTTTACATATGCAGTGTTTTACGTTATTTTAAGAAATTTTAATAAAAAAAAACGATTAAACATTTATGAATGTATGTTGTACTAATATTAAAATATAAAAGGATTACATTGATGATAAAACGGCAAGGAATTAGTGAATTGCTCATAAGTTACAATGACGTTTGTGAAGTGATCACAATAGGTTTAGGGAAATCAGGCTGAGTTTGTTGTGGGCTCTTCACACCAGGCCCCGCTTGGAACCCTCGTAACTTTAGTTTTAAGTCGTGGAGTGTGTAGGTTTCAGAGGGGCTCAATTCGATATTTATTATCAAATTGGGCTCCTCTGACACTCCTCCGTTCGCTCTATCTGAAGTACACATGTGATCATCTTATTGATTCTAAGTGGAAAAGTTATAAATAAATAAATATAAAAAAGAAAATAAAAAATTGAAAATATGTATTACTTGATGTAGTTTCATTTATCAAAACATGATTAAATAGTATAATTTAGCAAAATTTTTCATACCTATAAAGTTCTCTAAAGTTTAAAGTAGTACAATTTATTTTAAAACGTGTAGGACAATAACTTTACAAATATCAGTAGCATACCTTTAATTTACAGGATAAATTGTCATAATAAGTGAAAATAATATTCGTTTCGACAGTACATGTAGTAATCTATATATTTCGTGTCGATAGTAATGGGATTGTTGGTTATCACGCAAAATCAGATTTCGGTTCAAAATCCAGTTACAAGGCTGGCATACCCTGGCACAGAAAAAAATTGTCTATTCAAGTAAAGTAAACAACATAAAATATGCCTTGAATCAACAGTTATTCTAGTAATTTGGATAATTCTAGATTTTATACAGTAATAAGAAATTCTGTGTACCAGCAGTATTTTTTTAATTTGTTATTATGTCATAGGAACGTTATTATTTTTACTTTACAATAATTGTATGTAACTGGAGTATTTATGACGAGGTCTAGTAGTGATCGTTTCTTGACTTATATGACGGCGATGATGATAATGACGATGAAGAAGTTTAAAATCCATTACCATATCAGGTGAATTTTTGTTAGAAAAGTACCACAGCTACTTCATAATTTAAGATAATATTTAATATCTGAACTGAAGTAATGATTTGTGCAAGAAAGATAAAGAGAGTCACATAATATCTTTCTCCGCTTAGCTCAGCTTAGTTGAGCTGTCGATCCCAAGATCCCGTATTTTCTTTAAACAGAGAGGGAAAAATTGAAATATTTTACATCGTAAAATTTCTAGAAGCATTTTACGTTATTGAACAACTTAAAATAACAGTAGGTACAGTTAATGTAAATTCAATATTCACAAAACACAATTTGATATCCATTACAAGTTGAAATTTAACACTGCACTTTGAATATCTGAATTCAAACACGGTTTTCCTTTTTGCGGTCTCTTGAGATAGAAAACTTAATAAAAACGTCGCCAACTGACGAAACATCTGCAATATCTGTTGAAATGCGGGAAGTAAATCACATTTAAATAGAATGCATTTGGTACGACAAAGTTGGTGTTGGAAATTCGACACATTCATAAAGTTCACATTATCATACTTTGGTGCTACTTTTGGTATGTTACATTCGTACAGGATTATATATATATATATATATATATATATATATATATATATATATATATATATATATATATATATATATATATATATATATATATATATATATATATATATATATATATATATATTGCCTGCCTACCTATTGTCAACAATGAAGTCAACTTTCACTTTCCACTGAGAAGACTCAGGAGAACTTATTTTACAAAATTGTATTGTTTATTAAAATTATACAATTTGATTCACGTAGTTTTTTTTTTGTTCATGATGAAACAAAACACTACGCCATTCAATACGAGTTACCTTTGTTCAAGAAAAGAACGGAGTAAATCATCACTTTACACCTCATACCTAACTAGTAATAAAATAAAGTGATAAAAAATATCCGAGTTTCTGGTTGATTACAACCTTCTTTCCTGGATATCGGCCAAAAGCTTTCAGATGTCCGTGATCAGCTTAGTGCCCTGGTTTTATTTACGATAGGATTTAGAAGTCATCTTCATTTCGGAAAAAAAGATTCAACTTTTAATCCGGCCTCACTGTACGGAATCCTGAGAAAGATTGATTAATTAATTTCTTTTTTTCTTGCGGTTCACTTTTTCTATTGTTCCCCGTGTCCCTTAGTCAGTCGTCGTAAATCGTTATTGCCTTTTGTTTAAGTACTTTATCAATAAAATTAATCACTGTCGGATAATTATAATTTATATTTGAGTGTGGGTGGGAATATAAAGTGAATAAAATCAATATCATTATTGTACAAAATGTATATTTAAGGGAACAGTAAAAGTTATGTTAAGTGGACAAAATTGGTTTGGGTTAAAAATTAAATTTATTAAATTAATTTTAAGGTAAAAATAAATGGAATTAATTATAAAACTTGTCAAAATAACATAATAATGCTTAAATTCCACTACAAAAAAGAAGTTCACCAAGTAAAGGTTATATAAAACATCTTAAAAGGAGTAGGAGATGTTGGTATATAAAAATTAATAAATATGTTTTTTTATAGCTTCATGCTTTATCCTACATATTGCAGGATAGGCAGAGGAAACTGCAGGAAACCATATGAACCTAGTGTTAAGACACTTCGTTGCTTAGTCACTGCTTTCTCCGTCCCCGCTTTCCGCCTTTTTCGAGGTATTGATTTGAGTGGCGGAACTCAACGCCGCGTTTTGCCTAGTTTCCAGAGCGAAAAAAAATAGAAATAGAAAAATCCATCTTCCCCGAGTGATAACCAAACTCTCAAACCGTCGCATTTACAGGCAGACGCTTACGCCTCTGCGCCACGACGATCCTCTAAAAAATATTTTTGTTATTGTTATAATACAAATTAAGCAAATAAGAAGGCCTTGTGGGTATTTCTGAAAGAATCTACAGCTAATTTTATAACCACTATAATTGCTTTTCTTACGAACTTTATTAAATATAATAAAAATATGTACAGTAAATTTCCTATACAAAAAATTTAAAACAGATTTAATAACAATTAAAAAGCTTTCACAGGACTAAACTACAGTTCAAAATAATTTTCTTGTCTAACAAAACATAAAAGCGTTGTTTAAAGTAATTTGAAAGCTTCAACTTTGATTGCAGTATAATTTTCTAATTACGAAGGCTGCCACATTATTTGTATATAAATTGCTTTGTCACTGGAGGTGATAATAATGGTATCATAAAAATTCAAAGTTAGGTCATTTCAAAGTTAAACTACAGGTATTCTTCACGCGATGCTCTATGATATATGTTTTTACGGTCATGGCAAAACCTCATTATTATAAAAATTTTGAGAGATATGTTAGTTTAGCAAAAGTACATAAAATAGTCGCATAGTGGCAGAGAGACCTTAATTTCGAAAGTCATCGTAAAGGAGTACTACAATATGGAGATATATGGTCTGGAGTTTCGTACATTGTACTCTAGAACTTCATTTACTAGATTGAAGAAATTAAAATAATGATTGAATGCCCCTTGTTTCCGTAGATGCTGCCTTAAAGTGCTAAAAAGATGATAATCATCATATCAAGTGTTATAATATAAGTCCATAAGCCAGAAAATAATTAAAACTAATAAAAGCAGTATAAATATTTCAACATACTTTGTACGCTACCTTCATACTGGAGCGGTTGATGTCTTTTCCTTGCGACGAATGCTATAATTACGATGAACAGTAACGTGCCCACTGCTCCGGCTATGATACCCAACGCCCAACTGGTGTCTATGTTGCTTGTGCTTTTGGCTTCTGGAAATAAATATTCATATTAAAAACCTTGCTAAATATCATATTAAAAATGCTAATTTTATATGGCTTCAATATGTACTTTGTATATAGAAGGTATGTAAGGAGAATTTAGTATTACACCACTCAATTCACTTATATTACCGCTATTTAAGATTATATTAGATAAAATATGACTTTGTACTTGAATAGTTTAGAATCGTTATTATAAAATAGAAAATAAAAATTAATTGAATAAGTAAAGTGTTCTAAAACAAATAAAATATAGTAATTGTTTTAATTACTGAAAAGTAATACGCTGATTGTGAAGATACACTTTGAATTAATACCAAAATTAAGAACAATCGACAAAACTATTGCAAGATGTATTTACTAAAGTCGACCTGATATATTAGTAAAATAAATCTGATCAACTTAGGTCGATAGTAATAATAATCGTAACCGTCGTGGCGCAGAGGCGTAACGTCTGCCTGTAACGCGACGGTTTCTGGGTTCGATCCCCAGTCGGGGAAAATGGATTTTTCTATTTCCATTTTCTTCGCTCTGCCAAACTAGGCAAAGCGCGGCGTTGAGTTCCGCCACTCAACACGCAATGCCTCGAAAAAGGCGGAAAGCGGAGACGGAGAAAGCAGGGACTAAGCAACGAAGTGTCTTAACACTAGGTTCCCACGGTCCCTGCAGTTACCTCTGCCTACCCTGCCATGTGCGGGATAAAGCGTGAAGCTAAAAAAAAATCTAGATATATAATAGAATAAATAGTTAGATATACTCTACATCTTGCACATTGCAGGGTAGTCCCTACGTACCCTAGTGTTAATAAGTCACTTGGGAAATAGGATGTTTAGCCTTTCGCGTCGTGTGTTGAGCATCGAAACTTACAGATGAGTATTTCTTGTAACAGTGACGAAGAGGATGAAGACAATTCATTCTTCCCATGTGGGTATCGAACACATAGCTACAGTTCTTGTATACCCTCATCCTACGTAACATTTCTCCAGTATCATCAAGATTACATTCTCGAAAGTCAACCGAGATGTAACGTGAATTTATCTTAGGTAAATAATCAACGTTTTGATTTCGAGGGTAAAGTAAGTAAACCTATGTTTGAGATGTTATTTGAATATTGCACAATTAAACGAGAATTTAAAATTGATTTTATCTTTATATAAAAGAAATAGGTTTCAAGAGGCAAGAGTTTCAATTCAATTTTTCAAGTCCAATTAATTTTTTAATACTTTTTACAAAGTTTTTTTTTCTATATTAGTCTAGAATAATATGCCGTGGAGTTCCGCCCCTCATCATAAAATGTTGTGTGTCCTAACACTAGATCTCCTTGAACTACTCTAGTATAAAATAAAAGTAATAATGGGAAAAAGCTACCTGTATGCAACGCCAATCTTGACAAAGTGTGTACTCTCAGTGTAGTTGCTTCAGATCTTCCTCTAGCATTGTTAGCGTAGAAAACCAGGGTCAATTCCTTCCCTGAGCCAAGTCCTTGTAATTTCCACACCGGTGTTATTTTCGATACGTTTGCTATTAACGTATCCATTTCCCATGCTTCTACAAAGTATGTTGTTTGAAGACCACCGTCATAGCCTATACATAAAAATACAATTACAATTAAGATATTTTTGCTTTCAGATTAAATAGCGAGGAGCTAGTATTTACACTCTCTGTTCTCTGCTTTTCCCTCATTTAAAAAATATTTTAAATTCAAAAATAAAAATTAAAAATTCAATAGAATTGTATGACGAAAATGAACGTGGAGCTATATTATTGAGAAAATTAAATTAATTTACTAAAGCAAATTAGTGAGAATTAAATTCATAAGCATTACATTTACAACCAGATGCTGTCACACTACGCCACGATTGATGGATCTTATATTTCATGAATTAGCCTTAATGTTAAGAAATTCATTTTGTTTTTAAAATTCGAAGTTAGTATAACAATTTTAATAGATTAGAAGGGAATGTTTAATATTTCAATCAAAAAATCTTTAATTTTTTAATGATTCATAGCAATTTCGCCTTTTGTGAAAATTCTATGTATCCAATGCAATTTATTAATAGTTCTATTTACAAAATAAAAAGATGAATTTACTTCATTTTCATAAGATCTTATATACCTAAATAATAATATTCCGAGTCTTATCACTTATAGCTAACTATATTATCCTTATTATATCTAGAAAGATAGCTCGGACGTCGACTAATATTTGACATGATCAAGTAAGTAAAGAAATCGGGAAGAAAGTTTATCTAAAAATAATTTAATTTCATGCTGCTTTATGTATTAGGGGTCGTGAGTGAGTTCTTTATTGATCATACGTAGGTCATAATGACGTCCCGTATGTTGATGTGGAAGAAATCTCTTTTAGGTACAATTTGCGAACAGTACTTCCGATTTTGTACTTATGAATTTTATACAAAATAATCACTTTCATTCTCATTTTACAAATAGAAAGCTTAGAAGGACTACGAGTGGGTGAACTGTAAAACGCAATATAACGTGTTATCGCATTTTCATAACAAGTTGAAGAAATTAAATCTTAAGATATGCAAAAACCAATTTTTGTTTTTTATTTTATATTAATTTCGGATACAGCCTTCCATATTCTATAGTTTACTTTTCAGTCAGTCATCCAAATAGTAAGGGTGTTTTTGTACTCGAGGAACCACGAAGTCACTCATGACCTAGTAACCAGAGGCACTAAATTTGCACTGCCGGCCTTTAGGATTAGGAAATATACGTTTATTTAAGAGGTATTTAGAAACAATGCCGCAAGTAGCCTATTCAGTAACTATTATTTTATAGCTGTACTAAAAATTTACAGGAAAAAATGTTTAAAATATGTGTCCAATCTGTATTTTTCAGATTAGCTCAACTATAGACCTAAAACTACTTATTTAAAGTAACTTACCAGCCAAACATCTCAACTCCGCAGAATCGTCAGTTAAATTCAGACTTGAACAGTTCGTAGGTGGATCTGGCTTCACAGCAGGTAGTAAAGTGTACCTACAAGGCTCGATTTGCTGCCCAGCCAGATTTGTCGCTCTACATGCTAGCGACCCATAGTCAGTGTCGGCCGTAGGCGTGTAGGTGAGTATAGAACGTCCCGTTTTGTCGATTGTGTATTTAGTCTATATAAAAAAGAATTGCGTTAGCGATTATCGATTATATATCTTTATAATCACGTGTAGCTTAATAGCGGAAAATAAAAAAAAATGATTGATGATTTTTAATTATGCATAGTCATATCACGAGTTTATTTATTTTTACATTACATGCAATTAAATGATTCTTTATTATCTATTTCAAAAAATATAATATAATTATAAATATAAGCCATACTGGCACTGCAATGCAGTGTCGTAAATAAGGACGACGGTTGTGGGTTCGATTCCAGCTAGAGAAAAATGATTTACTTTCATTTCCTCGCACTAGTTACACTACAGATGTAAATTTTTATCTTGACCGGAATATCGTATGTTTTATTTCTATTTTCTTTCCGCATTCCAACCTATATAGACTATAGCGTTAAGTTTTATATAATGATATTTTTTAGACTTTTAAATCAAACATATAACTTAAGTATATTATTATTTTATAAATTTTTCATTATTTATAACAGTAATTCTTACTTTAAATGATCAAATTTACAATCATAAGAAAATACAATTAATAATATATAAAAATTATAGCTCTACGAATTCAATAGAGCCTACTGTACTGATATTATGCATTACGATACACATACATATGTATACGTTACATAGGTTATTCGTTATTTTAGGCCAGAGTGGCCATCAATTTTGCTAACATCAAATATGCCACTCTCTTCGTAGCAATAATGAAATATAAATATTATTAATACTAAAACAGCATGTTCATAAAATTTGTGATATTGACATATAATATTGATATATGTATATGTTATATAGTGGGCTATATAGTCACATTAATAATAATCCCTTTATACAATTATTCATTGAAACTATTACAAGGATAAGTTTTATATTTCTATTTCAACAAGATTTACGCAATATTTTTAAAAAATAATTTTAATAAATTAATTTTAAATTAATTTAAAACTTAATAATCTAACATGACTTTTAAATAATAGTATTATTAATAAAAAAGGCAGAAGAGACTTTAAAGTTAAGACATAAATAAAAACCTAGCAATATGATGACATTTATCTATTAATCTAGCGTACAGTGTTATTTAGACATAGTCCTTGTCGTACAATTTTGTTTTAAAATTTTCACAGTGGATATACTCCGATTATTATACAAAATGATCATAGCATGTATTTAGATCGTCTTTTAATCAAAAAATTATTTTTAACAAATGTGGCATTGAGGTTTTAAGAATTTTAATATATTTTCTTTAAGTATTCTTTCTACTGTCCTTGGTGTGATTTAAAATATAAAAATTTGGCACATTTTTATTACTATTGTATGAAAGGTTTTCGCTATTTGTGGTACAATTATAAATTACTAGATGAATTTATTAAATATCTGCTCAGTCATAGTGTGATTAAGGTATAATAAATTTTATTGCTTGATCTTGAAGCGTAGACCTAACGATCGTTAGTTATCATGACTAACCAAAATATTTATTAGAAAAATCTGTAATTTTAAAATATGGACTAATTTTACTTTCTATTTAAGAATTGGGTTCTAAAAGAAATGAAAACTCTTTATAACATTTATTTTTTAACCAACATCTAAAATATTAGAAAGCAGAATTTTAAAAAACAGTTACTTTTATCTCCGAATTAATTGAATTGTAACTATATAAAGCAAACCTTAAAAAACACTGTATCGTCATATCGTCTATATTGAGATAGTTTGTATAAAACTGATTAAAATTAAGCAACTATTAATTAAATAAATGGCGATTGCACCAAATCGGTAAAAATAATTATTATTTATATATAATTACTACCTATTAAAGGAAATCAGTTGGGAATTGAAATTATAATATACAATCTTAATATTGTGCACTCCACTGCACTTCTATAGTTTCAAATATATTATTTTATATAGCAATATGGAAAATACTTACCATTTCCAACTCAACGGTCCCCAAAGAGTTATTAAGTGTCCATTGAAAGTTTTCAGGTGGTGGAAACGCGTCGACCTCGCACGCGACGCGCGCTGCCTCGTTTATAGCCGCGCCTACTATAGCCACCACTTTGTTCCTGCAGACAGGCTTGACTACGGAAAAAGGGAAATTTAAATAAGTTAGAGTTAGAGTTTAATTAAGTTGTTTTTTGTGTTTTTGTCATTCATTGTTGGATTTTTTTTAATAAAAATGTTACCAGTTTGTGTGTTATAATTATTTATAAGAAAAATTATGTTTAGAAAAGGTCATCTCTGCTTAAATTTACGAAATTTAGCATACAGAACAGTACGGAAAAGCTTTTTGTAACAATATTTGTCGACTTTCTGGTCTTATTTTAAGACATTTAATGGCTTGCTTTTTTCCGCATCTGACAAGAAGTGGGAAGTGCCTAAGCACTAAGCACTAGTGTTGTTTACTTTCCGACTAAAGGTTGAGACAACATGTATTTAGTGACGGAACTCAACGCTCTAACCTAGAACGTTGTAATAAAAAAAAAATAGTTAGAACCAAAATTGCAGTCAGGTGGTGTCACGCACGCTGTCGTGATTTAGTAAGCGCCACTATGGCGTCCTACATTTTTTAATTACTATAAGTCTTACGCAGCCATATAGAAAGCAACTTTTGGTTTGAAAGAGATCTTATCAAAGTATAGCCAATTAGTAAACATTAATGAACCACTATTATTCATTCATATTTTTGATACTATAAATGGTTTATAAAAAATTACTATTATTTATTTTTGAAAAAAAATGTTCATGTTTTATCTAAATCCTAAATATAATACAAAATGCAGATTTTTAGCGATTTTTAGTTTTCGCAAAGTCATCGTTATAAAGGCTTTATAATATTAATGAAAAAGATACTGTATAAATAAAACTTTTATTAGTAGCCACAGTATCTATATATCATCATCAAAAGTTTAAGACAAATATAAAGTAACTAAAATAAGCGAATATCGAAAAAGCACCCTAAAAATCACTTTAGAAGCTCTCAATTTATTGTAGTACACGCTCTTCAAAACTTTTACGATTCCAAATGAAAATAAACAGCTAACGTACAATTTACTCGCGTGTATCGTATGCCGATGAAGTTAAATTACCAAAGGAAAAAAGGTCTTCCCAAGTTTTTTTTCACCTCCGCTTTGTTTTAGCAAACTTTTCGTATCGCACTCAATGAGCCGTTGAATGGTTACGTAAGTCCTAACGATAAATACTTATCGACTTTTAGGAATTAGGAAATAGGGGTTATCTAATAGGGAAAGGGTGAACTTTTGGAATTGTGTAAATATTTTAAAGGTAAAAAAGTAATTTGTATAAAAGTTCGAAGATATTAAGCGTTTTATTTAGTTAAAATGAATAAATATAAACTATACTACAATTTAAATTACTTGTTGGGTGCCGGAACCCAAGGCTGCATTTAAATAAGAGGAAAAATTTCTTGATTTAATAATTTTTTAAATGTGGAGTGGCGAAACTCAACGTCCACGGTATGATTTCTAAGAAAAGTTCTTAGAAATCATACCGTGGACGTTGAGTTTCGCCACTCCACATTCAATATGTCAATGTTTCAGAGGATAAAAATCGAAGAATCTTAACACTGAGGCCTGTGTTCCTCGGATATTTTTTTTATAAATGGTTAAATGAAAATTAGTAAGATTAAAGGATGTTATATTACACAATTCAAGTGCGCACACAATCACGACTTCAACATATATTGAATTTAATTAACTACTTACTAAATCAAACGAACATACTAAAATTATTTTTTCAATTGATATAATTTTTCTTTAACGAAGACCGTCGTTGCTCAGAGGCTTAGCGCCTGCCTGTACACGCGATGGTTCGTGGGTTCGATTCCCACTCGGGGAATGGATTATTTCATTTCCTTTTTTCTTCGTTGTTGCAATTAGGTAAGCGGGACGCTGCGTACCGCTACTCACAAGTACAAGTAATGTATCTAAAGGTGGAAAGCGGGGACGGAAACGGAGTGTCTCAAAACTAGGTTTCTTCAGTTGATGTGATTCTCTCTATGCACAAGATAAACCGTGAAGTTAAAGATAACCGTTAAAAAAGCTACTTTCCACTTTACACTCCTGAAAGATAAAGCTAGAGATAAAGCAGCGATTGAAATAAAATCCTAAATTTTACAATGTTAGTATAAATTTAATGATAAATTTCATAATCAATTACTAATTTAAGTGGAACCATGTTATAATGAGTAATTTTCGTAATTATTGAACAGTTACCTAATGGAGTTATGCACAAATATATTTTAAATAAACTTTAATTGGAATAATATTAGTTATTAATTGATAAGGAGCTTTAAATTCGTATGATAATATGTACAAATACATAGTATGAGTCATACTCATTTAGTATGCCTTATTAATATTAGAATGTCAAGTTACGACTAATCGATTGAAAGGATGATATATAAAGATGAAATAAATATTAAGTGTACGCGAACAATGTGTTGCGCCTTTATCAGTTATATATTTCATTTCAGGATGGTGTAGAATAGAATTCGGGACAAATTAATAACAAAATATAAATATCCGACAATCCTCGATATAAAAAATAATAATTATGTAATCGTCCGACTGTAAACGTGACGGCAATTGAAAAAATATATATATATTTATTATTTAACTATAAAGCAAACACATGTATCCTGAAAATTGTGCAGAAATTGTTAAAACCAATTATCCTTATTATTTTTTTTGCAATATTGTTTACTATAATTTTTTTTTTTTTTTTTTTTTTTTTTTTTTTTTTTTTTTTTTTTTTTTTAGCTTCACGCTTTATCCCGCACATGGCAGGGTAGGCAGAGGGAACTGCAGGAACCGTGGGAACCTAGTGTTAAGACACTCCGTTACCTAGTCCCTGCTTACTCCGTCCCCACTTTCCGCCGTTTTCGAGGCATTGCGTGTTGAGTGGCGGAACTCAACGCCGCGCTTTGCCTTAGTTGCCAGAGCGAAGAAAATGGAAATAGAAAAATCCATCTTCCCCGACTGGGGATCGAACCCAGAAACCGTCGCGTCAGCAGCGTTACAGGCAGACGTTGCGCCTCTGCGCCACGACGGTCCTCAATCGGACTATAATTGTATTCAATATAATAATGTTATAGAAGTAAAGAATGAAATAGCACATCACTGTATATAGTTAAGATAGTAAAAAATAGGATTGTGAGTAAAATCAGTGACAAGGCTTAGATTTTTCAATTTTTTACGTATTTTGTGGCGTCTTCCATTATTAGACGCTCAATTGTTTTATCGCTCAACAATGAAATAGTAATTATTAACATACTTATTTTGCAATTATTAATATATAAAAAACTATTTTTACAATTAATATGTCATATCACATTTATGTATCAAGTTAAGACTATTACTAAAAACTATATAAAGTGCAGCAGCCTCCTGTCTCTACAAGATTATGAGAAAAATGGAATGGAATGGTTCTTTTTACTGAGCCCTATGATCCTTTATTTTATGCGTTTTTCGTATATGAAAGGCAAAGAGAATCTTTACTTTCTGTCCAATTTGAAAGACATTTATTGATTGGCGGAACTCAACGCCACTATCTGGCCACCAAAACTAACCAGTAAATAAAAATAATTCATTATCGATACCGAGAGGAAATCATACTTGCAGACATCCCGTTTGCTAGCGAAAATTATATATTCCCTTTCAAAGCTATGCTCAATATCACTCACAGATCAACACTCTATAATAATTCTAATACAATCAATGTATTGATTGTTATCCTAGAATAACATGAGGCAGCACAGTTGTGAAATCTCGATCAAGCTTATGTAAATAGATCGCAAAGTTAACAACTGAGTTTCAATAGGCATTTGCATGTGACTGCATATTACATTGCCTCATGGATAGAACTATCATCACAATGTATAGAATGGAATATTAAAATACCTTGTAGTATTACACAGAGAAGTGATGTACCCTTTGGTAAATGCAGTGGAACGTATATAGATCGAAATTTTTGAAACGTACAAATAGAAAAATCCATCTCCGACGGGATCGAACCCAGAAACCGTCGCGTCAGCGCGTTACAGGACGTTGCGCCTCTGCGCCACGACGGTCCTCAATCGGACTTAATTGTATTCAATAATAATGTTATAGAGTAAGAAGAAATAGCACATCACTATATATTAAGATAATAAAAAATAAGGATTTAGAATCAGGACAAGGCCTTAGTTTGTCCAATTTTTTACGATTTGGTGGCGGTCTTTCCATTTTTTAAAAACCTTTAATTGTTTTAAAGATCAACAATTTAAAATAGGGAAATTTTAAAACTTTATTTTAATATTTTTAAAAAAACTAGTATTTTACAACAAACCATATGGTTATAAACCCCCATTTATTTTATTCAAGTTTTTAAAACTTCCACTAAAACTATATAGAGTACAGCCCCCAATTCTACAAGATCATGAGAAAAATGGATTTGGAAATAGGGTTTTTTTTTACAAATTTAATATAAAGAAATGTTTGATAACTAAATACAAAGAAATATATATACATACATTTTACAGAATTTAGTTGAGTTGTCGTTAATTTGCTATTTAAATTCAAACTTTATTTGACAATTATATGTAATATTTTAATTAAGCAGGTTTAGTAAGGGCCGTTGAAATCTGCCACTCAATATGTATATACTCATTTAGTAAGTGAACCTAATAAAAACATCGTTTTACATGAAAATATGCAACGATCTATTAATCGATTTATTATTACTCTGTAAAAAGGTATTTTTACGAATTTTTATTGTAATAATTTTATAAAAATGTAAATAAACGTATATATTTACAGCCTTTTTAGATAGAAGTAATGTAATGAACCAATTTTCAAGACATTATGCATGTGGAGTAACTCAATGTCGCGCTTCTTGTTACAATGGGTCAGTACATAAATAATTGTTTGGTTCGAGTGTGAATCGAATCAACAAACAGGAGTCGGATGCTGTGCCAATGGGTCAAGACGACCTGATTAAACTACGAATAATTTAATAAAACTATGGACTGATTTACAAAAATGATTTTGATCCCACCTCACGCCTCACGATAAATTCTATATCTATTTATATAACATAAGAGAATGACTTTACTAAAAATATATAATTTACAATATGATGTAAACTTTCACCGAAAATCAGTTTGAACGAGATCTAGCAAGTAGATTTTTTAATACTAGTAATGATAGTCATAAATCACAATTCATCTTTTATTTAATTACAATTAATAACATGATAAAAAGTAATAACTTCTTACTCTAATGGGTACTGTAATGTAAATAATAAATAAATTTACCGCAGCCGTAATATTCAGCAAAATATGTATGTATGAGTTTGATATAAGAAAACTTGTAAATTTCAGCCCTAAGAATACCAATATTCAACAGAATAGCTCTTAAGTTTCAGAAAATAAGATACTGTGACGTATGAACAGACAGACAGACGTGATAAATCTATAAGGGTTCCTTATTTGGCCATTTGGCTACGGAACCCGAGAAATAACATCGGTTCTAAATTCACGATTGGAATCCTAAATTTTGTAACAAAGTAAAATAAAAAAGGTTATGTTTTTTTTTGGTATTGACATAAAACTTGTAAGAAGACCTGCTCAAGCTATTAAATTCTATAGTAGCGTCACGTAGCGCGAAATTACTACAAAGTGCGATGTCCACACTAATATTTTTCTGGCGCTATATTGCAAAGTTCGTCACAACAAGCAAATTTCAAATGCGAATTGTTTGCCAAAATTCTGTTCCTTCGTTGCTTTTAGAGCTTCAAATTTTCATGAAAAAAATTGTATATTTTTGAAAGTTAAGATTTTTCTAAATGGAAATGTACAATAGAAAGGCAAAAACAAAGTTTACGATGAATTTTCTTATACATTAAACTGTTGTTTGACAAATTCAGAAACTAACGTATTGCTGAAACCACTAAGCCTGCAGTCATGAAATTCTGCTGACAGGTTCTTTGTAGAGCGTAAGTTGGTACTAGAATAGGCATTTTAGAAAATCTCAAAGGACTAAAATAGCTTTTAATTATTATTTCATCGTTTTATTATTATTAGTTTTTGTTTGAGTTATTTCTGTAGCAAAGATATCTTTCTAAAGACATCAATATTATTATACTTAAGAAATACAAAACAAAAATATGTTTGTACATAACATATAATACTCTTAATTCAACAAACCCTTCCACTAAAGGGGCGCAGATAAAAAGCCTACAAAACATGAAAAAAATACTTACAAATGACGTGTAAAGTAACTGGCGCCGATCTTCCATCCCCTTCTACATTCGACGCTATACAGACGTATTTCCCCGCTTGCTCTCTTGAAACACCCTGTAGAGCTAAGTGTGCGGAACCAGCTATAACACCAGCGCGTTGATTATGCTTCATTATTTGACCCTACCAAAGAAGATTATTTTTAATAAGGGTGGCCCGTAAAAGGTGAATTAGAATTAATATGAACTAAGCAAATTAAATGAATTTAAAGCTAAGTCCTTAAACATTTTTTCATTCGTAGATATTACTATAAGTAAAATGCTTCATTAGGAGTGCTGTAAAAACTTATACATGTTTAAGGAGAGGATTCATTTTTAATCTAATAACAAGTTTAAGAATTAATAAACAAAAAAAAAGTATTTATTACGCAATATCTAAAGCCTACATGTTTATTTAAACGTTTATACTGAATTTCCATATATTATTATTTATCATAAACTATTTAATAACAATAAAATATATTATTAAGAAAATTCCGTTTTACCAAACCACTTACCACTGGCTTAAACTAGTTTGAAATAAACACGTTTAAAGTACTAAAATTTAGAATAATTTAAGTAAATGCGTAACAAATACAATTATATATACATATATTATTATTGTTTTACAAAATACAAATAAAAGATAAGTATACAAGTTGAAAATTCAGATATTCTAATCATATACGAGTTTCAACTTCAACTAATTGATCCTATTAAAACTGGAATTCCGTTAACTTTAACGTAAGTATAGTACTGTATAAACATTAAGCCGTTTACTCACATTATGCTCCCAGACAACTTTGTAAGCGCTAGGATTTGCGCTCACGATACATTCAAAGTACATGTCGTCGCCTTCTTCTATATCATTTGGATTCATTTTGGAGCCCAGCCTCAATTCTACTTTAGGTACATCTATTAAGAATAAAAATATGTTAAAAAGATGAATTAGAATTATATTTTATTTTTATGTGTTTTTTTTTATTTATTGACTATTTTTTAACTGTGGCTTCTTCAATGTTGTAAAATATGACAATAGTAAATAATATTAACAATTAATAGTTGTGTACATATAACTTATTCGAAGTATGAAGTAGATATATATATATATATATATATATATATATATATATATATATATATATATATATATATATATATATATATATATATATATATATATATATATATATATATATATATATATATATATATATATATATATATTATATATATATATATATATATATATATATATATATATATATATATATATATATATATATATATATATATATATATATATATATATATATATATATATATATATATATATATATATATATATATATATATATATATATATATATATATATATATATATTAAATTTTGTAATATTAGTTATGCAGCAGGGTAACTACTTTTAAAACCATCATATAATTCATGGTTGCCTACTGCCAAATATTACTCTGCAATCTTCGATGTCAGTCTCTAAAGATTAAAAATTCATCATATATAACAATAGTGAGGAAATAAATAAACTAAGAATTTGATATGATAATGGCATGTTGGAATAGTATTTAAAATAATTCTCAAAAATTTTGTGAAAATATAGCACGAGACCTGCTCTGGTCTCTTTTTAATTATTATAATGTTTTAATTTAGTTGACAAGTAAAAAGCCTCTTGCCTCATTCAAAATGTATAAAACTATTCTTTAATCGCTTGAAATTTTATGTAAAAGAAAATTAAACAAATATTAAACTCAGGTTGTAATTATCAGTAAGTGTTTTATAATTTTCGAAAACACGTTTTTTCCACACATGAGTAAATATGAGCAAGTAGAAGTTGATTTTTTTTATAATGTAATTGACACTACAAACACTTGGTCCGTACCCATTTTAACTTATACTATATGTTCGTCTCACAAATATTAATTAAAATATTATTACATAATACATAGAATTAATATAATTAATAATAAACTCTTATTTTTATATTTAGAACTTAGAGTTAAGACACTATGTTTACTAATTTTTGCCCAACTAATATACTATATGGACATATGGAAGTACCAAACCAAAATCTTCTCACCGTACCGAATCGCACCTTTAGGACGGTTTCGAAGAGGCACAGGTTCCAAACCCGGTGCGTTTAATTTTTTAATTTGTTTTCTTTAAATATTTTTGCTATCCTTAGCGTAAATTAAGACTTTAAAAATCATTTATTATTTTAAATTTCCACACAAGTCAGTATAACAGTACCAGCTCCGGCTTTCGCCATGGTCATAGTACGACTACTGCTTTAGTCAAAATCACCGATGATCTAATATCATCGGGTATGGACAGGGTATGGACGATCAGAAAGTGACGGTTCTGATATTACTAGATTTCAGTAACGCTTTCAACACTGTTGATTTCGACATACTACTTGCTATACTTGTTTCTCTTAACATATCCTGAGGTGGTTGATTGGTTTCATTCTTACTTGTACGGACGTCGACAGCGCATTCGAATTGAGGATACCTATTCTGATTGGTCCTCAACCAGTGCTGGCGTTCCTCAAGGTGGCGTGTTGTCTCCTCTCCTCTTTTCTATTTTTATTAATTCCATCTGTCATAAAATATCTTCTCTCTACCACCTGTATGCTGACGATCTACAAATTTACGCACAAAGTACTCTCACGGATTTTCCTAATACCATCAAAAGGATAAATTGTGACCTTGGGGAAATTTCATCTTGGAGTAAGCATTTTGGCCTTGTGATAAATCCTATAAAAAGTCAAGCTATAGTTATCGGCAGTCCTAGATTATTGCGGAACATTGATGAATCGAATATGACATGTGTTGCAATGGGTCAACTATTCCATTTAGTAAAACAGTTAAGAATTTAGGTTTACTTGTGGACCAGCATTTATCTTGGGTTCCACAAGTTGAAGAGATAAGTAAAAAAATTTATGCTGCTTCTACGTGCCTGCGTAGGCTGCGCAACTTCTTACCTATACCCACCAAAATTGTGCTGGCAAATTCAATCCTATTACCAATTCTTAATTATGCTGATATTTGTTACCTTGACATTAAAGAGGAGCTTTTGAATAAACTTGAGCGACTTCAAAATCTTTGCATCAGGTTCATATTTGGTGTACGCAAATATGATCATATTTCCGAGTTTCGTAATAAGCTCAAGTGGCTACCTATTCGCCATCGCAGGAATACACACATTCTTCATCTTCTCTATTCAGTGCTGTTTAATCCTTCTACTCCTCCGTACTTGAAGAAACAATTTAAGTTTCTTCATGACATCCACTCACGTTCCTTACGCTCCAATAACCTTTTACTCGAAATTCCTATTCATTCTTCTTCCTTTTTCTCTAATTCCTTCACTATTAAAGCTGCCCGACTATGGAATTCCTTACCCCTTGAAATTAGACGTGCGAAAAGCCTGGACACTTTTAAAAAGCGTCTTAAAAACTACTATTTAAATCAGTAGTTTTTTGCCTTTGTTTATATATAAGGTAGGTGCGGCCAATAAGGCCTATCGGGTAATAAGGCCTAAGTAACAGAAACACAACTTTAAATGGTTCCCGCTAAGCGAAATCACAGTCATAGGTAGCAAACCATCCTAGATGGCGCCCCAAACTTGTTACGACTCGCAAGCCCGCGTGCTGCCGCCAGTGCGGCATCGCTCATTGTGGCCGGCGGACACAAGTCTCGATTTATAATATAACGGTCGTACCAAACGTAAGTATTTTTTTCATTTTTACACTTTTCCACATTATTTTATAGTTAACTTTTCTATTAGTTAATGTTTTAAAGACCTGTATTGTACAAAGTAGTATAAATTAGACAAAATAATAATATTTTTAACTTTTCTTGACAATGTGGTTGGTTGTTAATAAGGCCTATAAAATTTAACCATAGGCCTTATTACCCTCCTTTATTAATATCATCTAGTGACTATTTTACTGTTTATTTAAGACCTTTAGAAATGAAATAACAACTGTTTTTAATTGATTTATGGTTTTCAGGCAAACCTCATAATCACAATGCCTCCCAAGCGAGCATTGTGTTCTGAAGATGATCTGGTGGCAGCGGTCAGAGCAGTGCAATGTGGACGGTTGAGTACGTACAAAGCTGCTGAAAGGTACAAAGTACCCAAAAGAACTATACGAAACCACCTCCAGACCGTCAGTTTAAAAAAAACCTTGGGCCGAAAACCTTTACTTAATGAAGAACAGGAAGCTGAGCTTGTGACTAGAATTGTGAGGTTTGCTGCAATAGGATTACCTGTTACTCCAGAGATTCTCTGCCGGTTGGTCTTTAAATTTTGCGAGACGAATGCCATCAATCATCCCTTCAATCAACAAGCTAAAGTTGCTGGTAAGGATTGGTTTAAGGCGTTTATGAAGAGACATCCGGAGATATCACGACGAAAGGCTCAGTTTATGAACCCGGCAAGGGCTCAAAAGCTTAATAAATTTATCGTAGATGATCATTTCCAGAGACTGAACGAAGTTTATGATAAATTGGATCTAAAAACTCGTCCTGAGAAGATTTACAACATGGATGAGAAGGGCTGCCGCCTAACGATTCATCACCAGCAGACTGTTTTGGCACAGAAGGGAGCTAAAAGGGTTCATTTACAGTCGTCGGAACACGCCGAAAGTGTCACCATCGCCGGTTGTGTGAACGCACTTGGTACTAGCATACCACCAATGATAATTTTTAAAGGCAAACGTTTGAAGCCTGAGTTATATGATAATTTACCACCGGGATCATTAGTAGAAAAATCTACAAAAGGTTATATGACAAATGAACTGTTTAAAGAGTTTTTGAAGCACCTAGCCCGCTACAAAACTCCAGGAAAGTGCCTCTTAATATTTGACGGGGCAGCTTGTCACTTAGATTTATCCATCGTGGAAGTTGCAGATTCACTCGACATAGCATTGTACTGCTTACCTTCCAATACAACCCATGAACTGCAACCACTTGACAAAGCTGTCTATCGATCATTTGAACACCACTGGGATTCAGAAGTTTTATTATTCAAGGAACAAAATCCAGACAAAAAGCTTACCAAGGCACGCTTCAATATTATATTTACTACTGTCTGGTCTAAATGTATGACACATAGTAACATAACAAGTGGTTTTAGAGCGACTGGTTTGTATCCATTTAATCCGCACGCTATTCCTGAAACAGCCTTTGCTCCATCTGTATTGTCAGAAGCTCCCGCTTCTGTACCAGTCGTTGTAGATGTAGAAAATTCGCCACGTCGCGTCCCATCTAGGCCAACAGCTTCCGAGACACTCCAGACATCGACGTCCATGCAAGAACAAAGAATTGATAATACCTCAAAAAAATCATCTAAAATGATTTACAGAATGGTTTACAGTAGTTCTGATGAGGATAATGTACCTCTCGCTCAAGTGAAAAGAGCATCATTTAAGCAACTCCTACCTACACCAGCTAAAAATATCGAAAAGACACCAACAGTCAGAAGAAAAGCCATCAATTATAGAGGAACTCCAGTTACCAAAGACCTGTTTGATAAAAACAAAAAAGAAAAAAATACCTCAAAAATTAAAACCACAAAAGGAGCAGAGAGCAGGAAAGAGAATAGAGAAAGTTGGTACTGTCACGCATGTAAACAAGAGCAAGAGACTGCTATGAGGATGTGTTGCAAATGCAGCAAGTGGTACCACGAGGAGTGCGTTGGTTTAACAGAGGAGTATGATGATGATTTTGAGTGTCCAGATTGTGCCTAATTAAAAAAAAAGTTAATTTTAAGTCTTTACTGTGATTATCGTATTACTATTATTTTATGGATCTCAATTACCAAATATAAGAAGATTATTTCATTTATTTTTGTAGTTTAAAGTCTTAGGCCTTAATATACTACCAGAGTTTAATAAGGCCTATAGACAGTGTTTTTTAAAATGTTTAATTTTAACTATGTTTATAGCAGAAGTTGCTGTTTTTCGTTTTTAATTAATAGTGATTGATATGAATGTTTAATAAACATTAAAATTTACCGATTTGTTTAAACAGTCTTTGATTTATTTAAATTTCCGCTTAGCTAGGCCTTATTAGCCGCACCTACCTTATATATATATATTTTATGCTGTTTAAGATTGTTATGTTTAAGTGTATTGGTATTGAATTTATATATTATGTGTATTATAAATGTATGTATTTATGAGTATGTATGTATGTATGTATATATGTTTTTATGTATGTATATATATTTATATTCTATTTATTCATTTTTATTTTTGTTTGGTTATGTATTTAAATATATGTTGTATTTAATGCACCACCCGTTTGTTTTTACAACTCCAACATCCAAAGGTTGCCTGGAAGAGATCGCTTTAAGCGATAAGGCCGCCTGATTGTACTTCTGTTCCTTTTTATTTTTATAATTATTATGTTATGTTTATGCTGTTGTGCAATAAAGTATATTTGTATTTGTATAACAGTACCAAATATCATTAAAATTGTGTGATGAGAAAATTAAACTTTAAAATTAAAACTTTATAAAATGTTCATAGAAACAAAAATAAAAGGACAGGTACATTGAATCCCATCTCAATTAAAACTTGATTTCTCTATATTTAAGTAAAAATGTCTTCAACAGGTGCGGCTCAATCATAGTTTTGTTATATAAAATATTTAACGATATCTTAATCAAAGTAAGATAAAGTATTGATAAAGTATATTTCATTTTAAAATTCTATTTTTCGTATTTTTTTCTTATAAAAATGAAAGTTTATCGTGATTTTTATTATTGATTTAGATTGAAAAAACAATATATTATAGAGGTATACATATTTTTATATTGCTTAATGTAAGTTAGTTGGCTTGTATCAAAAATGGTGGCAATGTAATGCTTCCAAAGTAAGTATTAGAAAGATAGGTGTTGTAAAAACCTAGAAATAATTTTAAATTTTACAAATTTTTTTTTCATGGTAGTAAAAAGATTTGCCTTTTCCTTCCATACCTTAATTAAAAAAATCAAGCTAACATGGCAACGCTAACAAACAAACTCACATTCCCATATATAATAATTTAGTTACATAATAATAATTTTACCCCACTGTTAAGAAATAGAGGTAATTTACATTCGATTTAAGAATTTTAATTGACTACATCAGGTCAAAGAGTTTCTCTATTCATCTATTATATTTATAAGAAGCCGTGAAATAATAAAGTTTACTGTTAAATATATTAAAAAATATATATAAAGAATAAACTACGTTCAATTATTAAAATAATTAGGATATTATTATAGATGAGGATCGTCGTGGCGGAAAGACGTAAGCGTCTGCCTGTAAATGCGACGGCTTGTGGGTTCGATTTCCACTCAGGGAAGATGGATTTTTCTATTTCCATTTTCTTCGAAACTAGGCAAAGTGCGGCGTTCTGTTCCGCCATTCAACACGCAATGCCTCGAAAAAGGCGGTAAGCGGGGACGGAGAAAGCAGGGACTAAATAACGGAGTATCTTATCACTAGGTTCATATGATTCCTGCAATTCCCCCTGCCTGCCCAGTAATATAAAGCGTGAAGCTAAAAATTATTATAGATATATAGGAATATAAAACGTCTACAATTTAAAAAAAAAAAAAAAAAACAGAAAGAAACAATAACAAACCCTCATGAAAATGAAAATGAAAAATAGTTTATTCTTTATCAAGTTGTACATAGCAAATAAAGGTTGGGACCCTCTAGTGAGTATAATATAATACTCGTGACAGAAGGACCCGCTCTTCCATAACATACAATTCTGTTCTTAAAAAGAATAAACAATATCTTACTAAATACTAAATCTCAGTAGGTATACAAACATTGTATCAAAATAAAGCTTGTGTGTGTGTGTGTGTGTGTGTGTGTGTGTGTGTGTGTGTGTGTGTGTGTGTGTGTGTGTGTGTATGTGTATATGTGTATATGTGTGTATGTGTGGATATAGGTAGGTGTTTGTGTAGAGGGGGGCGAAGTCGGATAACCTCCTCGTGTGCACGTTTGCTGCTGGCCTTTTTCGGATACATTTGTCATCCGGGGAGACGAGCAGTGAAACGTGCCAGTGCACCCTGGGCGGCGAGTAATTATTGCCTACAGGATTTTCCTTGGGTAATGATTGCTCGTCGGCGAATAATCCGACGCGACGGCGTTCTTCCGCGTGTTCCTCTGACTAGCAGAGGACACAGTGTGAGGGACTAGACGGGTTTACGTAGTGTGTTCCCGTCACGTAGGTGCAGCGTTATATGCGCCAGCGCCAAAAATATCGGAACTCTACTCATGGTTGCGGTCATGTCTCGTAATCATGAGGGGAACCGAGGGTCTTGCCTTCACTGGCTGGGCTGCGAGGAAGAAAACCTCTATAAAAAATTACCCCAACCTAAGCGGCGAAGCAGCGCGAGGGGTGCGTGGCTGATGGGGAGATCAGTCGCCACTGCTGGTCCCGCCAGGGTACCGGCCGAAACCCGTGGCGTATTAGGCTTATCCAAGTGCAGGGGGCACCGCTTGGATGGACTGTTTTTCCCCCACACTCGTGGGAATCATATGGATAAACTTAATCTAAACCCAAATAAGGAAGGAAATGTAGGAGTTATAGAGTCTGCTTCAGACTCGGGAGCTGTGCAGAGTATGCGGCGCAAGCGCAAAACTACTAAAGACGATTCTGGATCGGAAACCGAACATGGCTCCAAATGCCATACGGCGAGGAGAGGTAGGCCACCAAAGGTCCGTGGCGCTGGAACGGCACGCGCTCGAAAAGAACAGAGGCAACGCGTGGAAAAAGCTCGTGAAAAAGATCACGATTTTGAAAGGAGCCTGTCAGACTGGGCATCACAAAAAGATGTATCAGCGCAGTCGACAGACGCAGAGAGCGGCTCAGCAGTGGAAGGTAGAAAGGATGCCTCCCTGTGTTCAGCTAAGGAGTTGCGCACCTACGCAGGAGAACGAGCAGCCTCTATACTGGAAGTAGCGACGAAGTCTGGCCACCTTAAAGGCACCTATGTGCGCAAACTTAAAGATGCGGCAGCAGCTCTCACTGATATTATTGAGACTCTCACCTCTCGTACTGAGAACGAAGAAGTACGTCGTATGCATGAGGAGAATCAGCGCCTCACTAAGGAGGTAGAGAAACTCAGATCGGAGCTGCAGTCTTACAGCAAGGAAGTGCAGAGCTTGAAGATAGCCCTTGCGGACTCACAGAAGTCGCTCCAGTCGGCTCAAACGCCGGCTGTTAATGTCGGAGATAGAGTGCTCGATGAATTGAAGCGCACTATAATAAGTTCTGTGGGAACTTTGATCGACGCTCGTTTCGCTGGCATCGAAGAACGTCTTTTGCCAGCAAGGTCTATACGTCCTCCATTAGCACATGAACGACGTCAAGGAAAGACTACAACGGATATAGCAAAAGGGCATGCTCAAGCTCCTGTAACTAGGGGTGATGAGGCCAGGGTGTTTAGATCCGCACTGACGGGGAGTGCTGCACCGATTCGGCCAGTGGAGACCCCCTTGGCAGAGCCTCCACTGCACAGGAAAAGGGGAAACAGGGAGAGAAAGAGAAGGGCGGGACCGGCTCCTTCGCCGATCACCGATTTACCACCGGTGGCCGCCCCCTCTCCCTCTTCTTCTCGTCCGACGGCTTCTGCCGAGTCTTGGGCGACGGTCGCGGCCAGGAAAGCACAACGTGGATCGCGGCCCAAGGTGCCTTCCCAGCCTGCAGCCAAAAAGCCTGCGGCAAAGAAGGCGCCTAAGAAGAGGCTCCCAAAGGTGCCAGCGACCGCGGCAGTCGCCATTACGGTCGTCGAAGGCGCGACGACAACCTATACTGAGGTCATGCGAGCTGCCCGTACGCGGGTTCTGCTCTCTGACCTCGGTATCGAGACGGTCGAGTCTAAGAGGGCCGTCACTGGCAGGATCCTGTTGAACATCGGGGGCCCCGACAGTGACGCCAAAGCCGACCGTCTCGCAGCGCGGATGCGTGAGGTCCTCAAGGACCTCAATGTGAGGGTGGCTCGCCCAATGAAAACGGGCGAGGTACGAGTGCTCGGCTTGGACGACGCCACGACACCAGAGGAGGTGGCGAAGGCCATCGCAGAGGCAAGTGGGTGTTCGACGGAGAATGTCACCGTTGGCAGTATCCGTCGGACACCCATGTCACTGGGCACGGCACATGTGAGGTGTCCTCTCGCCGCCGTGCGTAAGCTGGCGATGACCTCACACATCCGCGTGGGATGGGGCTCCGCCAGGGTCGAGGTGCTGGAGGCAAGGCCGCTATATTGCTTCCGGTGCCTCGAGAAGGGCCACGTTGGGCAGACGTGTCCGAATGGGGCAGACCGGAGCGAGCGGTGCTTCGCCTGTGGAGAGCGCGGACATAGAGCGAGCCAATTCACGGCCAATACGCTCCGGTGCCCCTTGTGCTCAGATGTGGGTCGCCCGTCGGCCCATCGTCTGGGCGCAAAGACATGCTGCCAGACGGGTGGTGGGAGGAAGAAGGGTAAAAAGACCGCTTCTTCCACCCCTGCTCATACGACCGCCGAGGCTCCCGCCTCAGCTCCGGGCTCCGCTCCGCAGGAGGCCATGGACGTCTCCCATTCGCGGGAGTAAGGGTGCTTCAGGCGAACCTGAACCACTGCCGCAATGCTCAGCAACTTTTAATGCAGACCATTGCGGAGTGGTCCATAGGCCTTGCGGTCGTGGCGGAGCCTTATCGCGTCCCCGACCACCCTCGCTGGTTTGGGGACGCCACTGGCACCGTGGCCGTCCATTGGGCGGGCGGTGTAGTTTCCCCACCCTGTTCCCTGCTCGAAGCGGGGCAGGGGTTCGTGGCCGTTCGGTGGGGCCCCTTGGCCATTATGGGGTGCTACGTCTCTCCCAACAGGTCTCTCGCCGACTACGAGTTGTACCTGGACGGGCTGGCAGCCTGCGTTCGCAGATCCCTACCCCGTCCGCTGATCGTCCTGGGGGACTTCAATGCCCACGCCAAGGTTTGGGGTAACTCTAGAGACGATCCGAAGGGAGTGACGCTTCTCGACTGGGCGGCTGCTTTGGACCTCCGGCTCATTAACGTCGGGTCGGAGAGTACATGCGTGCGGTGGCAGGGGGAGTCGGTCGTTGACCTTACATGGGCGACTCCTCCTGCGATTCGCATGCTCTCGGGATGGCGTGTCGCTGAGGAGGTGGTCACACTATCCGACCACCGCCACATCTTTTTCGATGTGGCTATCCGCTATCCCGACCGAGCCAGCTGTCGTCAGGGAGACACCCTGTCGCGACGATGGGCCCTCAAGCGGCTGAACCGAGATCATCTCGAAGCCGCCGCCATCGTCGCGGCTTGGCCACAAAACGCCGAGGAGATTTTATCCGACCCCGAGGGTGAGTCGGTCTGGTTCAGGGGCACGATGACGTCGATCTGCGATGCATCGATGCCCCGAGCAGGCCGCTTCGAGCGCCGGGCGATGCACTGGTGGTCGGCGGAGATCGCGCAGCTGCGTATCGCATGCTTGTGCGCCCACCGCCAGTCCAGCAGAACCCGGAGAAGAAAACGTGTCACTCCTGAGGAGAGAGACGAAGCCTACAGGGCATTTCAGGAGGCCAAGAAAGCGCTGCGAGATGCCATCTCGGACGCCGGCACTCGGTCCTGGAACGAGCTCCTTGAGGGACTCGACAGGGATCCGTGGGGGCGCCCGTACCGCATGGTGCTGGGCAAGTTACGCCCGTGGATGCCTCCGTTGACGGAGACCTTAGATCCGGATCTACTGAGGAGAGTGATAGATTCGCTCTTCCCGGTGATCCGGTCAAGTCCCCTGTATCCCTCGCTACCACCGGTCACTTGGACTGATGAGTTGAGGGTTACAGAGCAGGAGTTTGACCGAGCACTTGGTCGCCTGAGTACCCGGAACATAGCGCCCGGTCCTGATGGGATTCCGGGACGGGCGTGGGTGTTGGCTTCGGCTCACTTGGGGGATAGGCTGAGGCGGCTGTTTGACAGTTGTCTCCGTAACGCCACGTTCCCCAAGGCCTGGAAGGAGGCAAGTCTGGTCCTCTTGAGAAAAGACGGCAGAGACGCGGACTCTCCCTCTGCGTACCGTCCCATATGCCTGCTGGACGAGGCTGGCAAGCTCTTCGAGCGGATTGTCGCTTCTCGTCTCAGCGAGCATCTGTCGTGCGTCGGTCCCGACCTGGCCGACAGCCAGTTCGGTTTCCGTCAGGGTCGTTCGACCGTTGACGCGATCATGCGCGTCCGGTCCCTGACGGAGCAGGCAGTGGCTCGGGGGGGCGTGGCGTTGGCGATAAGCCTGGATATTGTCAATGCCTTTAACGCTTTACCTTGGGTTGCCATCAGGGAGACCCTGGTGTATCACCGTGTGCCTCTCTATCTGCAGGCGATTGTCGGGAGCTACTTGCGTGACAGGTACATTGTGTACGTGGGCCAGGAGGGTGCGAGGACCCGGAGGGAAATGTACTGCGGGGTTCCACAGGGATCGGTCCTAGGACCACTCCTGTGGAATCTCGCGTACGACGCGGTTCTGCGTGTCGAGCTCCCCGCAGGCGTCAGTGTGATCTGCTATGCAGATGACACGCTGGTGCTGGCATGTGGGTTGAGCTTCGAGATGACCAGACGGCGAGCCGAGCTCGGAGTCAAATTCGTCGTCGCGAAAATCTGCGAATTGGGTCTTCGAATAGCGCCGCATAAGACGGAGGCGCTATGGTTCCACAAGTGGCCAGTGGGCCGGGAACCACCCTATTCACAGATCATTCGCGTAGGTGACTCAAACGTCCAGGTGTCCAGGTACATGAAATACCTGGGCCTTGTCCTGGACGGTCGCTGGAGCTTTGAAGAGCACTTCAGGCTCCTGGCCCCCCGGATCGAGAAGGCAGTGGGTGCGTTGCACAGACTGCTGCCTAATCTCGGGGGACCGAGGGAGGAGGTTCGCCGCCTCTATGCTGGTGTCGTGCGATCGATGGCCCTCTATGGGGCACCCGTTTGGTCACATCGACTGACGGGCACCCGCCGCTGTAAGACTAAGATCCTGAGTCTGCAGCGGAGAGTGGCCATCCGCATGGTGCGGGGATATCGCACGATATCCTTCGAGGCGGCGACCCTTCTGGCGTGCTTTCCGCCGCTGGACATCTTGGCAGAGAGGGATGCGAGGGTCTACGACCAGACTCGCGCCCTTCGTCAAAGCAGCGGAAGCGCGTCCTACCCTGCCAGCGTTCTCGAAGCACTCAGGCGGCAGGAGCAACGAAGGGCACACACGACGTGGTACGCCCGTCTCTGCGGAGATCGGTACGCGCACAAACGCGTCGTGAGTGCGATTCTGCCGGCCTTCGAGGCCTGGATGCGAAGGAAGCGACGAGTCACCTTCCGACTTACACAGGTACTGACCGGTCACGGTTGCTTTGGAGAGTACCTGTGTAGGATCGGACGCGAGGCGACGGCGGTTTGCCACCACTGCGGGGCTGACCAAGACACTGCCCAACACACGCTGGAGGCGTGTCCTGCGTGGGCCGCGGAGAGGCAAGTCTTGGTCCAGCAAATCGGGCGAAATCTCTCCCTGCGAGCAGTCGTGTCAGCGATGCTACGCAGGGATTCGGCGTGGGAGGCCGTAGTCAACTTCTGTGAGTCTATCATGGTCCAGAAGGAGACTGCGGAGCGGGCTCGGGAGAGGGCCAATCCCGCCCGGCGGAGGCGACCTGCGGGTCGCCTTTACGGCCTCCAAGCCCCAGTGCCCGGGGTGGAATAAATAGGGCACTCCCTCCGGCCGTGGGTGCGTGAGATGGGGGTCTCATGCATCCGTTTTCATACGGCCGAGAGGAAGACCGCAGTCCGGTATGGCCCCGGACTGCGGGTGTACGCACCAGCGAGGGGTGCGGGGAGGGCGAGACCATCTTCGCCCTCCTGAGATGGGCTCCGCAAGCCACGAGCGGAGCAACGCACGGGAGAGGCCGCGGACGTGCTGCGAAAGCGATCCCGTAGCCTCTCCGTTTTTTTCGTGCTGTGGCGGCCATCGCAGGGGGTTTTAGTGAGTACAATCTCACATAACCCGGCCTTCCCCCCAGGAGTCGGGTATCTATGAAGATTTCCCCCTGCGTCAATAAAAAAAAAAAAAAAAAAAAGGTGTTTGTGTAGAATACAGTAGATTAGGTCATATTTTATGAAACAGAATTAATTCGGTGTCATCGTATGTTTTTATTTTTAACCATTCAAATAATTTCTTTTTGACGTTAAAATATTGTTCAGGATATATGTTTTTATTAATTTTATTGTAAAGGTAGGCAGAAGGTGTTATATAATGATTGCTAGCAAAAGTAGTCTTAGCACCATAGGTTTCAGCGATTTTATGTTTAATTATTCTGTTGAATGAACTGGAGTTAATGAATTTTAATGATTTATGAGCTTTAAGTATGATACGTTGTATATACATTTGTCTGACAGTCAATACCTGGCTCATTGAATACAGCGTGTCCGTTGAGAAGCGATATAGCTTGAAGTGGATAACTTTTAGCAAAAGCATTTATATTTATATATTTTGTAAATTTTTTTCCATTCAAATTATCTATGATATTTTTCGAGTATATTTATTTGGAAGCTTAAATACTACTTTGGTTTTAACTTCCTACTTAGTTAAAAATTATACAAGCTTATTATAACACTGTACAATTCTTTAAAATTATTTTTCAGTTGAAATAATTAAATTAAAATATAATGCGTCATCTCAATAAAGACATTTCGTCAAGTAATAAGCTATACAAAATAGACCAGTTTATTCAAAATTGTATGTCATATTTTGAATCGGATACAAATATTAACCTTATCATAGCCCTTTATAATATAATCTATCTCAGCAAAAAATGCGAAAAACGCATTAACACTTTAAGAGCTGTATCTGGTGTATGGTGGTGACTCAAAAGCTTTTGTACGGTGCTCTTATCCGTAGTTATGTTGATTACTGCATTATTTTTTCTGGAGGCATTCAACAAAGTAGCCACAGAAAAACTTAATCGTATTCAGTACAAATGCCTACGCATTATCCTAGGAGCTATGAAGTCTACTCCTACCAATGCACTTCAAGTGGAATGTGTTGATCCCCCCTTGCCTATTCGTAGACAATTCCTTGCAGACCGATTTGTGGGTAAAATGCTGCAGCTTTCGTCCCATCCTCTGTGGTCTAAGCTAACTGAGCTAGCTGGCCTATTACCCCGTAATAAGCCTTTACCATACCTGCTTAATAGCTTCCTTAAGTTCACTAATCTTCTAAATCCTCTGTCACTGTCCCCTGTAATCCATTGTATTTTACACTGTACAATGCATTGGTTTATTTCCCACATATCATCACATATATTGGCTTGACCAAGAGTGATCCGGGCACTAACACAAAATTTCTAGAGGCAGTTAATGAAACATAGTTGAATTACTTACACATCTACTGATGCGTCAAAGCTTTCAAAAAAAGGCTGTGTTGGTGCAGATTGCTGGATTCCAAAGTTCAAAGTTATTTTACAATTCAAATGCCCCCTCCCCCCCGGATTCTCAGAGGCTGTTGCTTTATTAGAAACAATCCTGTTCTCACAGTCCCATAACGTTAAATAAACTGTTATTTTTACTGACTCACTAAGCTACTTAATGGGTATTAAGGGTAACCCGTTTCAAAGTAAATTTAGATCTTCAATTGTTTTAAGGATTCGTGAAGAATTATACTCATGTCACCTCAAGGGTTTGGATATTACTCTGGTTTGGATCCCAGGCCATTCTGGAATCAGTGGGAACGAATCTGCAGACTCTTGTGCTAAATTAGCTGTCCAGTGTGGTACTTTGGAACATTTTGTTAATTCGGCTCATGATCTGTTGCCTCTTGCAAGAACTCATTTGAATGAGTCCTGGTCTAAATACTGGGATTCGTCAAAATCCCAAAAATTTGCAAAACGGAAAGTTATTTCAACAATTTGTCGTTTACGCCTTGGACATGCATGTACACCTATTCATCTGACCAAGATCAGGGTCAGCGACCATTCACTGTGTGAATTTGGCCTAGACGACGGTTCTCCTGCCCATATCCTTTTCTCTTGCCCTAAATTAGCTCGCCCCATTTATGATGTCCTCCCTCTAAAAGTCCATCGCCCTTTAATGTTCAAGATTTGTTAATGTTTGTGTTTAGTCGTTTGTGTAAATATATTAAATATAATAATATTAAAGTATAAGCTAACATCCATGTAAATGTATTGTCTATTACTAATTCCTATTTATTATCTGTATATATTGTAGATATCTGTGATTTTGTTATAGGTGATGGATTTAAACTGGATCTCTTTTAAACATACATTCTCCTTTGTGTGTTCTTCATTCAACGTGACATTGGCGAAGTGAATTGTGCTCAACTAGCACGCTCAAAACGCCATAATTAAAGAGAAGAATAAGTACAATATAATCCAAGTTGACAAAAAATAGGCTAAATAATATATAAATGTGAGACAAATGCTACATTAGTCTATCTAAATGTTTAGTAGCAAATGTTTTATTACGAAACGAGATGAACCCCGCTAGTTAGTATGCAACATTCCTTAAAGTCTAAGAAGGAACGAACGAAAAATGTTATAAAATGGTTTTTTATCTTATAAGTAAAATGTGGCATTGGAAAATATATGAGAAAACCTAACTGAAATTTAAACTATAATTTTAGATAAGGTAATTATAAGTGTTTTTAATAATTAAAATACGACTAGTACTTTTACACTACTATTATTTGCTTATTAACTTTAGTAATAAAATTGTTGTATTATATAAAATTTTGTAGTTACTTGAACAAACATTCCATTACCTCATAAAGCGAGTCAATTTAAGCTTTATTGTAACAAATTTTCTTCAAAGAAATAGTTCTAGATTTTCATAGTTACGGTAGAAGTGCCTATAAAACTTTATATATATCATAATATTTGTATCATTTCGAAGGAAATATCTTTTGCATGAGAACGCTCATTTTATTATCATTGTATATTATGAATTAAATGGTCCAGATATGCTCTTTTACTCGTTTCTACAAATAATTTGTGAGGAGTTGAAATAAGTAAGAAAATTCTCACTTTTACCCAAAGCAAAAAAGATCTTTTATATTTATTATTTTTTCAAATACTCCATTTTTATTTTTAACATAAACATACAATAAAATTATATTTAAATAATATTGTTAATTAAAGAGAAATATTTATAAAACTTACAATGCAAATCAAGCTTCATTGAGGTTTCTAACACAGAATGTTCTAGTTTTTCATGAGTCGCCTTACAAGTGAGAACTCGACCGTTGTGCTCCATGCTGGGCGTCCACCGCAACATAGATACTGTTTCATTACGGTCTTCCGAGTTCTGAAACAAAATTATGCATTAGTATTTTAACCTTAACATTTTATACTGTGAAGCTCTCGGAATTCAATGAGATGCCATCAGACTCAGGTAAATGATTATTATAAATATTTTCTGGATCCTGCCGTTTCCTCTACCTATTATATGCAAAATAAAGCGTGAAGCTAAAAAAAAGTTTGTCTTAACACAAGACTCGCCCTACCTCGCTCTACCCAGGTATGTAGAAAGGAATGTAAAGTTTAGATTTAATATTTTTGTTTTTGTATGAGTACTCCTATAGCTGTTAAAGAAATATAAGTTCACGTATATATACATAAGTTATGTATATATACGTATTACTCCCGGATTACTCCCGGACTAATCCGTTGTATGCGGCACAGAGATCGTTTGCACATGCAATCACGGAAACACCCAAATGACATGCTCAAACGAATAATTTATACTCGTTATCGAAATTTTTGTAATAATCTATTACGCAAACTAAAAATAGAATATGATAATAATACCCTATCTAACAGTTTAAATAATACCAAAAGAATGTGGAGATCCATAAAGGCCATATGTCACTTTCCTACAAATGAAAAAGATCCTCATGAACTATTGAAGATCGAAGGATCGGTTGACGCTAAAAATTCATTAAACAAGTGCAATTTATATTTTTCAACTGTAGGTCATAATCTAGCTAGTGATATTTTAAATAATTTACAAACAGATGAGAAAAAGTTGGTGGCGAAAATTTATCCAAAAAAATTAGTGCTGAACTCTTTCTTTATGAAACCGATTGACGAATATGAACTGAAGTCTTTAATTACATCACTTCAAAATGATAAAGCTCCTGGTATCGATGGTCTAAGTAACGGTCTTCTAAAAGAAATAAAAGACGTTATTGTGCCGCCTCTTACATTTATATTTAATCAAAGTTTGGAGACCGGTATCTTTCCTGAAAGGTGGAAGATGGCGTGTATCAAACCAATTTATAAATCTGGTACAAGAGATTCCCCACAAAACTACTGTCCAATTTCCTTGCTGTCTGCTTTCTCAAAACTACTTGAGAAGGCGGTTAGTATAAGGTTGAACAATTTCATTGTGGCTAACAACTTGATCTCCCCAAGACAATTTGGTTTTATAAAAGGAAAATCTACAGAAGACGCGGTAAATTTGCTTACATCTACAGTAGCATCTTACATGGATGATAACAAGCCCAGTATTGCTGTATTCTTGGATCTGTCCAAGGCTTTTGACACCGTCTCGATACCAATACTTTTAGGGAAGCTGGAATCCCAATTTGGTATACGCGGTGTAGTACTTGATTGGTTTAGAAGTTACCTTACGGATAGGAAACACTGCACTAGAGTCGATTGTTACGACAGTGACCAGGTAACAGTCAATTTTGGCGTGCCTCAAGGTAGCGTTCTTGGACCTACGCTTTTTATCATGTACATAAATGACATACACGCTAATGTAGACGATGATATAATCTGTTATGCAGATGGCACAGTTATTATCTATAAAGGATCCACTTGGTCAGAGGTATATGAAAAAGCTGAGGTAGGTTTACGACACGTATCTACATGGTTGTCTCACAATCTCCTTACGCTTAATAAATCGAAAACAAATTATATCTGTTTCCATAAAACAGTGATTTCTGCACCTAATCCAACTTTAAAATTAAAACTTCACACCTGTGTACACAGTGACAAATGCACTTGTATTGCTCTGACCAAAATAGATGCAGCAAAATATCTCGGAGTTGTTATAGATCAAAATTTGAAGTTTACAGCTCACATCAAATCTCTTTCTGGTCGCGTCCGCAAAATCATAAATATTATGAAAATACTTCGACAGTCAGCATCTTTGAGCACTTTGCGGGCCGTATATTTTGCTCTCTGTCAGTCACTGATTGCCTATTGCATTGGTTCCTGGGGAAGCGCTTCCAAAACGCATTTAATTCATCTCGAACGAGCCCAAAGATCAGTGCTCAAAACGATGTTGAATAAACCCTTCGACTATTCAACAACTAAGCTTTATCAAGAAAGCGAAGTTCTATTTGTGCGACAACTATACGTATTAAAAATTGCACTTAAAGTTCATCACTCAACTATATCTTCTAAAAACTACAAAATTTTACTCAAACGTCGGGTCTATAGGCTCCCCTTGCCCAAAATTAAGACATTTTTTGCTAGACGCTTCAGTCCTTTCATTGAGTCGTTTATTTACAATAAAGTAGCCAACGCTTGTGATATTAAACATTGCTCCGTTAAACAAGCCAAAACAAAAATTTTTTCTTGGCTCTCCTCGTTGACCTATGATACCACCGAAAAACTTTTCTCGCACTTAGTATAGTACCTATTCATTATCATAAGACCATCTATAAGTTAGTTCAACATTAATACTAAAATTATGCAAAAAACTTTTTGTTTTATGCAAAAAAAATTGTTAAACTATTATGTAATATATATGCTAAACCGAGCGACAACAATAAACATGTACTGTAAAACTATCTATAGGTTCCCACGACACAGGAATACCTAGTGTGGGTACCACTGGACATTTCATTGTATAATGTTGTTTTTTGTTAATAAACATTTTTTCATTTTTTTTTTTTTTCATTTTTTTTTATATACATATATACATAAGTTAGTGCCCGCAACTTTATTAGCGAAAACTTTTTTATGTAGCATGTTAAAATATCACATGAAATGTTACGGACCTTTGATTTTAGTACCTATATCATTATAAAATTTTCTACATGCTAATATTTGTTATAGTATATTCAGTTGTCAAAGAAAACTTTAATAGTCGTCCCTAGCCTAAAAGCTATATATTAAAAGCTTTTTAAAAATTCATGTGGATTAGAGGACCGTTGTGGCGCAGAGGCGTAAGCGTCTGCCTGTAAACGCGACGGTTTGAGGGTTCGATTTCCACTCGGGGAAGATGGATTTTTCTATTTCCATTTTCTTCGCTCTGGCAACTAGACAAAGCGTGGCGTTGAATTCCGCCACTCAACACGCAATGCCTCGAAAAAAGGCGGTAAGCGGGGACGGAGAAAGCAGGGACTAAGCAATGGAGTGTCTTAACACTACGTTCATAAGGTCCCTGCGGTTCTCTCTGCCTACCCTGCAATATGCGGGATAAAGCGTGAAGCTATAAAATAAAATAAAAAAAATGTATAAGCTAATGACGTAGATGTACAAAAAAACAGTTTTTATTATTTTATTATGTTATTGATAGATCAATTCATTGTGTTGAGAATCTTATTTTGTTTTTCTTTATAACTTAAGTTTCATTCATAGTTAGTATCTCATTTCCATATGATAGCGGAGAGCTGTTTATAAAGTTTAAGATAAAGTAGTTTCAAGCGAAAGCATTTTGTTTATCATATTCATACCACGTATAAGGAATAATGCAAGAGAATCAAAAACTAACTTTATAAGCGTTCGTTGTAATTGTTTTATGCTCTAATAAATTTTACAAGCGATTTTCAATGTACGCTTTTTTAATACATACTTTAAAGCTTCAAATTGCCACCAACGCTCTAAATTCTACATTTTTTTATACAATTATAAATATGAGGAAGGTCACTCAGTCTTTGCCTCTATCTTGATATTTATTCATTTATGGGAAACCCATTGCTGCGTTTTGTCTCACTAAAGTGGATGAATTAAAGTAATCAATTCTCCTGAATGGGGAGCAAATTAACCTCTTTATTAAGATAATTTTCAGCCTCATAGCTTATCTTACATATGAATATAGCAAAGAATATAAATAAGTAAAGAGAACCTAGTGTCAAGATGCTTCATTCTCCGATTTTCACAAATATTTTACAGTAACAGAGCAGATAAATAAAATATAAATAATAATAATTATCCTACGTAAGTATCAAATCCTAACGTCGGACGTTTCAAACAATACTTTTTAAGAATTTTCTTAAACATTTTAAATATATAAAATATTTAGGCTTACCTTTTGCGGATCAGATACAATCATCTGCTTATCATTTAACCACCAAGTGATGATCGCAGGAGGTCTCGCGCCCACAGCTCTGCAAGCCAGTTCTGCCTCTTGACCTACGGACAGCGGCTGTTCTCGAGCCAGTATTTCTACTAGGAGAGGTCGCACTGTAACAAATGTATAAATAAATATAATGTAGACCTTTAAAGAATTATATTGTTTATATCGAGTTATTAAATTAATATTTGTGTTTCTTATTAAATACTAAAATATCACATAGCATCTAACCTTCGCCATCTTCGCTAGTAGGTCTCGAGCTGTGAATAACTTTATTGCAAATTTGATCTCCTTACTGATTTGTCAGTTACAAAAAACGTATTTTTACATCTTCATAGTTTGTTAAAATGCAGGTTACTTAATTAATTATTTTAATAATAGTAAAAGTTAATACGAATTCATTTATAAAACCTAGATATCTTAAAATAAAATGTCTAAGTTATATATATGAGTATATAAAGTTCAAATAATATTTTCAGCTCCAAAGTTATGATGGAATAAAATGTTTTTCGAATATTCCCTTGACTTCATAGTATTCTTATATAATATAATGGAAAAGAAAACCTAGCATATTATATTGAGTATAATAGTATGAGGATTTCTTCGAAACCAACTTGCAGATAAATCCATACTTAGCTTTTATCCATTTTAAATATATTACGACGTAAATGGAGATATTGTTGGCTTTGTGAAAAATTACATAACAAAAATACTACGCATTACTTAATACGTAACGAAAGTAAACACGTTATAAATATTACGTAAAAATAGTTATTACAAAAAAAGTTAAACTCAGTGCCGCACTTTTAATGGAGTTGAAAATTATTAATTTTAAGGAACGCTGTTATTTATTGTATATTAAAATAATTTGGACCCGTTTTAGACATTCTATACATAAGTGATATATTATACACCACTTATCATGAAGCTTTGCGCAATGAATCTGCGTCAGCTTGCCTTTAGAAATTGTAGCATTCTAGTAAATAACGGTAACTGTACGAGATGATATTCTCTTGCCAAGAACAGGTTTAATAGGCCTACGGCAAATACGTCGGCATCGCATGTTTCCGCTTCAATTGAAAGCTCAGATGTGTGCCAGTTAGTGGAAAGCCATATAGTGGAGTTAAAATTGTTTGGTTTAAATTATTAGGAATTTATGAAAATTGAAATTCTAACCGATTTATATAAAGATAGATATATAGAAACGTAAATATATAGATGATATATAGGTAAATTAAAACTGATTTATATGTTATTTTATTATAACTTTTTATTCTTCTGCCTTTTCGAGGCATTGCATGTTAAGTGGTGAAACTCAACGCCGCATTTAGCCTTGAAAATGATAAAACAAATCTTTCCCGAACATCGAACTCATTAACCGTAGTGCTTACAGACAGATGTTGCGCCACTGCGCCACAACGATCACCAAACGATTTATATATTCTTTATTTTAAATCTCTGAAAAGAAATATTTGAAACGTTTAAAACAAAAATCTGTTGGGAAGCACGATATTACTACTGTAAAAAAAAGTTATTTGTTTTCTATAAAATGTTTAATCGTCTAATCAATTTTCTAATCAAGCAAAAGGGCGAAAGAGCGTGGGTGATACTCTAGTTTATACTTGTATTTCTTCGAGAAAGAATTAAATTTACATCAATTTTTTACAATTTTTTATGATATTCAATTATGTTTTTATAAGGTATATGATCTTGTTTACAGCCATGAACTATGATACCTAACAGAAGAAATTAAATACAATAAAAACCATATGATTGTGGTATAAGTCTCAATCAAATACACGTGAAAACTTCTATCGAATAATCGTCGTTATAAAAACAGAAAACGTATAAGTGTGAGTTGGTCTAAAAGTCTTTTACTGTTTACTTACTAGAAAAATATTTATAAATATACATGTTTTTATTATATATGATGTTCTATAACAAGTACACAATTAATTAACGTAGATGTTTAAAATTGGGACAGCATGAAGTATATCTAGTCCATTAATATTTTCTAATATCAATATTTAATGATAATAATTAAATATATCTCCTGTAACGGAAGAAAGAGTGATTTTTCAGGATAGCCCTATTTTCATTAAACATTTGATGTTACAAAACATTTCTATTCATTCGAAACTGGCTGTAGATTGTTGAAAGGCCAGCAAGTTGTATATTGTTGATAGGTCGTTTAGATTCGATATCTTGTAGGTAACGTGTGCTTTTCAAACAACGTGACATTGACGTAGTTATGTGTTCTCATGCGGCGTATTTGTGGCGCCATAGTTGAAGAAAATACACAACTCTTAACAGATAACTTCATAATACGTCAGTCAAAATCAATATTTCAAATCACGTAGATGTATCTATTTGATTAATTTTTTGAAATTTATATAAAATTCGAGGCATAATGTAATTGATATTTTATAAACATCGCCGTTGACGTTAAAATAAAACAAAGAACAAAAACACAACCAAAAGCTGGTAACTTACAAGAATATCATAGATTTTTATATGTAATTAAATTCATATAAACGACTGAATATAACGATATACTTAAAACTGTCAAACCTTTAAGTTGATCTAAAATAGTAGCAGAACCTTTGCTACGTCGATAATCATGGTTATGACTTACATTTATTTATTGTTTTAATTTTTTATGTACCTTCACGCTTTATCCCACACATGACAGGGTAGGCAGAGGGAACCACAGGAACCGTGGGAACCTAGTGTTAAGACACTTCGTTGCTTAGTCCCTGCTTTTTCCGTCCCCGCTTTCCGCCTTTTTCGGGACATTGCCTGTTGAGTGGCGAAACTCAACGTCGCGCTTTGCCTAGTTTACGTAGAAAAGAGAAATAGAAAAATCCATCTTCTCCGATTGGGGATCGAACCCAGAAACCGTCGCGTTACAGGCAGACGTTGCGCCTCTGCGCTACGTCGGTCCTCGATTTGACAGGTACCTACCTAAAAAAAATATCTAGAGCAAATTTCAAATTACTCGATATAAAATTGTATAAATAGACATTCTATATGTTTATTATATGGAATGCAGCGTGGTTATTCAACATGTATTTTAATTTACATCATATTGGCCTTTTACTTTTTTCCAGTATGAGCGCAATGCTAATTTTAGCGAAATGTTTCATTAATATCTCGCTATAATGCACCCGATGAGAGATTTGTATTTTTTGTATCGTAAATATTGCTTGCACATACTATATATATACATAAATGACCTGCTTGTGGAAGATATGGAAATTATTATATCAATATTCTGTATTGAAATGTTATAAAGTATTCATTTCTATACAGTGTGCATACAACTATATTAATTAATATGTATATGATAAATTATTATTGTAATGATTCTATTACAGCTGATTTATTTTCTTCTTATGAAATATAGTTAAAAATATTTTACCGTCGTGGCGCAGAGGCGTAAGCGTCTGCCTGTAAACACGACGATTTGAGAGTTCGATTCCCACTCGGAGAAGATGCATTTTTCTATTTTCCATTTTCTTCGCTCTGGCAAACTAGGCAAAGTTCGGCGTTGAGTTTCGCCACTCAACACGCAATGCCTTGAGGCATTGCGTGTTGAGTGGCGGATAACGGGTACGGAGAAAGCAAGGACTAAGCAACGGAGTGTCTCTTAACACTAGGTTCATGTGTGGTTCCTGCAGTTTCCTCAGCCAACCCTGCAATATGCGGGATTATGCGTGAATGAAAAAAAAGTAAAAAAAAATAAAAAATAAAAAAGAAATGTTATTTCTTCTTCTTTTATTAAGGATAGTGCAAGGTGGAGAGAGAAACTCTTAAAAATCTTTTTAAACCGTCGTATTCTTTGATTTTCAATTTAAGTAAAAAATATTTTCACTTTCCCACTCGGACAAGATAAAACGGAATAAAGAATGCCTATTTCGTTATGATAATTAAAATTGTGTAAAAAATATATAGCCCTTTATACATGGCAAGGTAGACAGAGGTAACCGCAGAGCTGTTGGAAGTTAAGACAATCCGGTCCCTACTTTTCACTTTTTTCACCTTTTTTGAGGTGCATTTCAGTTTCATATCAAGTGGCATAGCATTTTGCCCAGTTGCCAGAGCGAAGAAAAGAGAAATTAAAAAAGCCATCTTCTCCGTGTGGGAATTGAATCCACATACCGCGTTTACAGGAAGACGCTACACCTTTGTGCCACGACGGTCCTCAGATCATATGAGTTGTAAATATAATATTTACCTACGTATTTTATGCGATCAAACATACATTACGAATTATATTCACGGCCATTATTTAAATTCGAAATAAACGAATATTTTATTTCAAAATAAGCAAAAATATACTGAAATATTTTTACACAGATTATAAAATATCAAAATAAAATTCTGAACACGTACGTACGTTCGTACAGTGTAAGCGCGGCATAATCTAGTCGAATTATAACGACGAAACGTAAAACAATGCCGTTACAACTCAGTCACGATTGTTAGACAAAGAGCCGCTAATGCCTTCCATTTTCATTAGTTCAAAAGTAAAATTAAAGTTGGTAACGCTTTAATGGGGGCTTTCGATAATAATGGTATACGTTACTTGATTTAAAAAATTTTTTGAATATAATTTTATATTTTTCTAGAAAATGTATCTAAATTTGAAACTCTACGTCCAAACGCTCTGACCTATAGCATAGTAATGTGTGAAAGTGAATAACACTTTAAAAAAACAAATAAGAATGTAGTACTAAAATCAATAGTACAGCAATAGTAAAGAGAACAAATATTCGCAGCCTGGCATGAAAAGTGTTTATTATACTGGAATAACTTGCAGATACTAAAAAATGACATTTTACTTATAATATAACACAATAAAGTGACGCATTCAATGCATATGTTAACTATAATACTTCAGGATTCAAAGTCCTCAGTATTCCATGTAAATAATATATTACATAAATATTTATTGTTATATCATTGACATAATTATTTTTTTTATTTTATTTGTTTTATTTCTCAAAATAATATATGATTTTTTTAGCTTTACGCTTTATCCCGCAATCGTAGGGTAGGCAGAGGGAACTGCAGGAACCATATGAACCTAGTTAAGTCACTCCGTTAGTCCCTGCTTTATCCGTCCCCACTTTCCGCCGTTTTCGAGGCATTGCGTGTTCAGTGGTGGAGCTCAACGCCACGCTTTGCCTAGTTTCCAGAGCGAAGAAAATGGAAATAGAAAAATCCATCTTCCCCGAGTGGGAATCGAATCCACAAACCATGGCGTTTACAGGCAGACGCTACGCCTTTGCGCCACGACGTTCCTCTATATGAATTTGTTTAAACTTAATATTATATATACACTTTTCCATATAGCATCGACATTATCCCTTTTATTTATTTACTTTGCTACTTCTTTTTCTTATCAGACTAGTTATCAGTTTGTTCATTAAATATTTTTTGTATTATTTCCAGTTTTCAATTTTTTTTATGTTTTATTATTGTTAATTGTGTAGTTGTTTATTATTAATTGTATGTATTTACGTATTTATTTAGGTATGAGTTTTTATATATCCATATATGTGTATTTGATTCAAGCAAGTACAACGCCTATTTTTTAGATAACACTTATACCTTGAGGTTGCCTTGCGGTGATCGCTTACAGCTATAAGGTCGCCGGCTGTACATTATTTTTTTTGTATTCTTCTTTTTTTTTTGGTGTACAATAAAGTAATATTATTATTATTAAAATACTACTATTGCAAATAAATATTACATATATAATAGCAAAATATTATCTTAACATAAAATCACCTTAGTAGCTTTTTATAATTACACTAGAAACCTTGAAGTGATTATATTTTTATTTAACAAAGTCTCAACATAGATACCATATATTTTGTGTTGTTACGTTATTCGGGATTTTTCGTAATGCAACGCATTAAATTACATGAATCACTTAAGAACAGTATTGTACAGTAGTTCTCTTTCCATATAGACTATTCCAATAGTAACGATTGACATAAAATTCCTAACTAATTTTATTAATACATTTAAATTAATTCTATTAATAAATAACTATCATGCAAAAATTGTGTGTAAGAAATACAAAACTCTTGCAAAAATCTTATATAAAATATAATGTTCAAACCTTTCATGATCAATCTTTTACACTCATGTATATTTCAATCTAAAGCAAAACTACTTTAAACACGAAATTGTAGTACAATAAAATGATTCATCTTTGCTAAAGTAGATTCCATATTGCATTCTTCTGCATGTTTAAAGGCGAAGGTACGGGACTACGGGACAACTCTAAAATGTTCCGACAGCGCTTTGTGCATTCATACGTACATTCTTTTGGAACTTGTAAATTGTTTATTTGAGCAAATATTTTCCTGGGATTTTATTTGTCAACTATGAAATTATTAGAGTTTGAAACAGTCACAATCAGTATTTTATTAATTTTGCTTCTTATTGCGTCTTTTGGAAAACAACTTCATCATATCCCTCAGTTATAAACTACTACTAAGTAAAATACAGTACAAGATCTTTATACACATTGTATATAAAATATACATTTGACGGAAAGTGTTGACTAAATTATTTATATTTTTTCCAGCCAAAAAAAATATATGCTTGCATATAGCCTAGTAATTTTCAATCGTTCTTAGAAGCTAACGTTAATATTATCCCTGAGGCGTAAGCAGAAGGTTAACATTCATTACACGTCAAAACTAAATAATATGAAATTTAGTTAGAGGTTGAACCAAAATATGTATTTAGGCTCAAAATCCCGATGAACTATAATTATACATAGTACCTCTGTATGCTATATATTATTGTATATATTATAGTTGCGCACTCTAGTGATTTAGAAATAAAAATAATCTATATCTTATTCCACAATAAATTGAGAAAGCTTGGACAAAGATAAAATTTTTCACAAAAACTTTCTACTGTAGAGAATTAACACTACAAAGCATTTATATTTCTAACACTGTTTAGTTCCACCTGAAAGAGATCCAAAGGCCAAAAGACTTTAGGCGAATAGTGGGACAGGAGTGATTTTGCATATACAGCAATTGGAACTAATAAAACTAATTCCATTGTGCCAAAATTAAACTTAAGACTATCTTAACTTATATAATATATAGCTACTATATTTTGTCGCTAGAAAAATAAAAAGTCTTAAGATTCTCTTAGGATCTAAAACGGTTAAAACTTTTATTTTTTTTATCCGAAAACTTACTGACTTACTAAATTACTGACGAAATACCATGACGCGTGATGCGATGACCTAAGGAAAGAAAAAAAGAATATCTCTACATTACCAAGCTATAACACTGAACTATTATAAGTAATAAATCCATTTTTCGCAAAGCAAGTGGAGCTAAAACTGCGTTAGATAACGTTACATAGATTACAGGTACAATAGTTTATATTTCCCACTGTCCGTCGTGCAGACCATTAGTTTTTATTTGTAAGGTCCTTTGTTCTGGTACAATATCACTGTCCTGATATAGCCGGAAATTATTCTCTATTATCACTATATGACTTGTTATGTGATCTTTTTGTCTACATTGCGTAAATGTGTGTAATTTGTTTGACTATTAAAGCCATATATATATATATATATATATATATATATATATATATATATATATATATATATATATATATATATATATATATATATATATATATATATATATATATATATATATATATATATATATATATATATATATATATATATATATATATATATATATATATATATATATATATATATATATATATATATATATATATATATTTGTATTTGTATTTGTTATACCACAACAACAATACTGCAAGACATTCATACATCACTGAATCCCTTTGAACTCGATGACCAGTAAGATCAATAATGTTGGATACATTTTGTTTTGTATATTTAATTCCGGATAAAAAACTATAAAATATCTATTTATTTTTCATTTTTTTTTGTCAAGCTATAAAGTATAGTTTACTTAAACATATTTTTATTTTTAGGAGAAATCATTGCAAAACAATGATATCTAAAACACTATTTTTTTTTGTTTGTTTATTTTTTACCACGTTTTAATCTGCATAGGGTAAGCAGACTCCCGCTCTCTGTCGTTTCGAGGCATCGCGTTATAAGTGGCGGAACTCCCACAGCGGCGATTGCCAAAGCGAAGAAAATGGAAATCATAAATCCTTCTTATCCAAGCGGAAATTGAACCCATAAACTGTCACGTTTACAAGTGAACACTACGCCTATGCACCATGACGGTCCTCCTAAAACACAATTCATTATAAAAACCTCACACTTTTCCCATATAGCAGGGTAGACACAGAGACTAAGAGACATTGAATGGAAAGTAGGGAAAGAAAGGTCGTAGCAAATAGAGCGTTAAATTATTAAACCCACTTCCTGTGCTGCAATATATCAAATAGTATAATATTCGATATATATCATATTTTACTTTAAAACTATCTTTTTTATTGTAGGGCTACAATATGTTGTCACTAGAAAAACGAAAAGTTATAAGAATCCCTAAGGAGTCCAAATGGAGTACAAAAGTTTTTATAGAAAAGCGTAGTCGTCTCTTGTCACGTTCAAAGTTGCTTATTCCTCATAAATATAATATATTCATATATATATATATATATATATATATATATATATATATATATATATATATATATATATATATATATATATATATATATATATATATATATATATATATATATATATATATATATATATATATATATATATATATATATATATATATATAAATATATATATATATATATATATATAAATATATATATATATATATATATATATATATATATATATATATATATATATATATATATATATATATATATATATATATATATATATATATATATATATATATATATATATATATATATATTTGTTATAATATATTGAAGCTGAATATTTTCGCAGAATTGAATATAATAATATTTTGGATACATTGTGATTTGAATCAGCGTCCCTAGAAATCTGACAAGGAGCGATACAATAGCTTCTGTATAAAACAAATTAGTGTCAATAATTACAATATTATAAAATATACTACAACTCCTTAACGCTGAAACAGAAGTATATGGCACTTTGGCAAAATTTAACTAGTTTTATCTCAAATTAGGATAATATGCTAATGTCATTATCAGAATTAGTAAGCGTATATGCTACATTGAATTTCGCATCTCAATACAAAATATCTCAAATTTGAAGGAAAGGCGTAGATAAATCACCCCAGATTATCTCTGCCTACATGCGGGGATTCTGCGTAAACTAAGAAGTATATACATTTTCACTATTTATAAATGGAGTACACGCCGGCTTATGACAGGTCATCACAACAAATTCTTATTTCACGTCCGAAAGTAGATCATATTTTCAGCACCAAATCTCTAAGGCTGTATTCTATTTCATACATCCAAATATACTCATTCTATTCTTTAGAGAATACGAGTGGTATAACAATGTAAGCGAGGTTAAGTCAAAGGTATTATGGAGTCTCACCTTCAACCCGCAATAACCGGATCCGGACTGTGAATTATTGTTTCGAAAATTAGACGAATATTCATTAATCATCTTTCGTTATTTTATATGCATTGATGCGTATTTTTGATTTAAAAATGTTTTTTATACAGCTGTTGGGGCCTCTAATAAAAGATAAAGATATTAAAAATTAAATTACAAATAGTATTCATTGTAAAATATCTAAACGTTTTGTTTGTTATAATTTCACTTTAACCATGGTTAAAGTGAATTTATATATTATATTATTTTTTACATATGACCAATACTACTCATGAGTAGTATTGGTCATATGTAAAAAATATATAAAAATATAGATGGTACAGCCAAACTTAGAAACATTCTATTAGTTTCAATTTCGTGAATAATTTATTCTTGTAGGTTATGGCTATGGTAGTCTTGCGGTGTTAAGTTCCAAAATGGTGAAAAAAGGGAAAAATCGCAAACGCAATTATGGTGAAAACCCGAAAAAAAATTATTTTAAAAATCGAAAAACCATAGAAAGATAAAAGAAACATGTTAAAAAAGTTAAAAAAATATTAAAAATTGATTTAGAATTTAGAATAAAAAGAAATCTTTACAAACATTAATACACAAACATACAATTGATATCATCCCATATATTATATTACTTACGTGAAAATCTTTTTTTTACGTAGGATTCAAATATTTCTTAGTAATATTCAGAGTGTAACTTTATTCAACCATGACCTTTTCCTTGTCTAACAATCATATGAAAAATTGAGACAGGTTTTAATAACTTTTACTAAATGCAAAAGTGAGTTTAAGATACACATATACTTATTTTTTTGTAAATAATGATAATTGCGTGTTGGGAAACTTATATTATAAACTAAAATTATAACATAAGTTTCGAGGCACGCAATATCTACAACAAGCTACACGATATTTTTATGAATTTTATAAATAGTGTTACATATCACTCAAAAGTAAAAAAAAAAACTTGAAAACGTGAAATATTTATAGTAAAAACTTACAGTATAACTGGATTTGAACGTTGACCCGCAAAGGTGGCACTAACGCCGTGTTATCCGCCGTACACGTATACACTGCTTCAAAGTAATCCCTTGAGAGCTTAGGTATTCTTAACTCAAGGAGGCTCAGTCGTGTTTCATCTTCAACAGGCTCCAATTTTGATATTACTTTGTCGTCACGCCACCAACGGAGCCGTGGCATCGGTTTACCTGTGAAAAAATATTTGGTTACTTTTATAGTAGCTTTATGCTATATTTCTAGCAGAGATAGATAATCTGTTGTTAGGACATTCAAACAGTAAATTTCCATACAAAATATTTAACCGGAAATTAATAATTGCTTCTATAAATTATAACATTTTCTTATTTTTTTAATCAACGCACGATGACTCTTAAATTACCTAAATGATGAGAACGTAGATAGTTAATATTAGATTCTGATACAGTAATAGACGTTTGCTTACGCGTACGTATACTTTATATAAACATTTAATTATTTATTTCATTTGAAAAAAAAAACGTTTTAATTTTGAAAATATTACTTGTTTTATAATTTTAACTCGTTTATAAATACTAGTAAAAACTATATTTCGATCTAAGGATCTAGGAATGATAAAGATAAACTTTATTACATACAAATGGCTTCAGGACACATGTAACGAATGTTCTGAAACTATGTATACACAAACATATATTCTCACATACAATATACATATCAAACAAACAATGCAACATAACAAGCTAAGCTTGACACGTTCGTGCCAAAAACGTAGCTAACTCGAGAGCCGCCACTCCGCGTTAATTGCTCTTCTGAGTGTTAATTCCTAATGACAATTGAAATTATTTATTTTGCCAACTCCTTCATGAATTATAATACATTTTCTTAATCAATTATATACTTAAAATATTACTTATTTGCTTTTAAAATCATATATTTAAATAGAAATTTATGCTTATATATACATATACATATACATATACATATACATATACATATACATATACATATACATATACATATACATATACATATACATATACATATACATATACATATACATATACATATACATATACATATACATATACATATACATATACATATACATATACATATACATATACATATACATATACATATACATATACATATACATATACATATACATATACATATACATATACATATACATATACATATACATATACATATACATATACATATACATATACATATACATATACATATACATATACATATACATATACATATACATATACATATACATACACATATAAATACATGTATAATATTCGAATACCATATTTGCATACGCTAACGTGCAAGCGAACAAAAAACGTTTACTTATAGTACTGTACATTAAGTCACATTCTATGGAATTTTTAAATTAATCACTTCGTTTAACGGGTCACGGTGGAGTAACAATAGACCAAAATCGCTGCTATTCTGACGCCATTGTGCTGTGACGTGAATAAAAGTTAAATTTTCTAGACAATTATTACGAATATATAGACAAAGGAAATAGTTAAAGCGGTTATTTCGAACGATGGAATTGGATAGGAACCTTTTGTTGGTAATATATAGTTTATTTACAGTTTAGATGATTGAACGTTTGATATAACTAAAATAACTATAAATAATAGTTGTGTTTTGTTTTTCTAATTCTAGTAAGTAATATAACTTTTTTATAATCCTATATCTTGTAAAAAAAGTTATTATAAATATGTTTAAACACATATAAATATGTTTAAACACATAGTTATCAATTATAAATAGAAGAATACAGTTGGTATAAAGCTAAATATTAACTCGCACTCGTATACCTCGTAAGGAAGGTTACAAAATAATTTATATTAATATTGCAGATTTTAAATAATTAACTAAATATACCATAATTATGACGGTAATTTTACCTCCACTTACAACACAGGTGAGCTTCAAGCTTGTATCTTCTATGTAGGGACCGGCGACGCCGACCACTTCTTTATCATCTTCATCGAAAATTCTTGGCTTTTCTGGCAACTCTGTAACAAAAATAAATCATATAATAATTATTTTTTTAGCTTAAAGCCTATGGTAAAGCCTATGGCATATATACATATGGCATTTTCACTTAACTACTCAACGACCTATCAAGGCTATCACAGAAGTTTTGTAAAAGCCAAGAAATTAAATAATCCAGTCTCCCCTAGTGGACATCGAATCAACAACTGCTGCGATTACTGTCAGGTGCAGCCACTGCGCTACAACAGCCCATTATATTAACTTTTATTTAATTGTATTAATATATAAATAAGCATGAATACATAATCTGAACAGAGCATTAGTTACACTACTAAAGCGGCTGACTGCAAACATAGTAATCGTAGATTAACCCTCATGAGGTGTTAAATTTCACCATTCAGTATCCCTTACCGTAATATATAGAAAGCGGAGAATAGAGTGTTTTAACGCTAGGTTCTCTACTCCTATCCATATGTGAGATAAAATGTGTGCATTTTTTATCTTTTCCAATCTTGTTATTGTCTTTGAATAAATTAAGATTAAGAATCTTTCTAATGATCTTAACTGTTTTAGTTTCCAGATACTCAATATTTAAGGCACAATATAATACATTCCCGTAATTAAACATAATTAAAACTATGAATAACAAAGGAATATCGAATAGATTGGTTTCCTGAACATTTATAAAGAAATAAGCACGCAAAAAAGCAATCTACGGTCGCTCACAATCCGGTGAATCCAATCAAATTACAATGATATTATCACATTGAGGAAATTTTCACATTGTATTCAACTTCATTTAGGTTAACAAGTTTTTTTGGATTGACCCAGATATGACTGCATTTAAATGTATTAAAATAGTAATTTAAGTCTACTAACGGTTATTTTCTATATATTGTATTATAAACTCTACAAAAAAATTTCCATAAGCTTTAAGCAACTTCGTCTGCTAAAATTTAAGAGATGACTTTAGTTTGACCCCGAGTGGGTTTCAAACTCCCTATACTACAATCAGTTTTAATCCTGTAGTCATAGATTTTGTCGACGTAGATGGACTTTTAATTGGACCATTTATAAAATACTCTATTTAAAACGTATATATATTCATATGAAAAAGGTTGGGCAAGAATTCGCTCATATTATGCAGCCAAAAATGTAATGAAATTTACATAATAATACAAAAGAGACATTGAAAAACCAACAAACGTTGACCTTCTTCTGCTCTAGTTAAAGCAAGCTTTTTATTGAAAGTGTGAAGTGAGGTCATGACACATTTATATTCCACCAACTGCTAACTTCTTATAAGCTTAAGATTTAAATAAGAATATTTTAGATGGAAAACATTTCTAAAAACAACCCAGTGGATGTATAAGGATTTTTAAAAATAGGATTTCTAAAAGTTCAATTGAATTTTTTCAATGGTTTGAACTTCGTTTTGTGGCTTAGTAAGTTTTACTTTATTTAATTCATTATACTTGTATAGTACTATAAATAGTATTTTAGATATATTATACTTATTTTAGAGTTTTCTATCTCTTTTTTTTTGGGTTTATGAGGAGAGGTTTTTCCACCATTTCATATTTTTACTTATCACATCATCACATATTCTAATTAAACACCAGAAAAAATGGGCTTGTCGGTTTAAGTTCAATAACAAGTACACGGAATCCATTCTTGCTTTTGCGGACGATCTCGCGATACTGACTAGGAACCCAAAGCAATGACAGCTGCTATTGGCTAAGGTGGACGAGTTTTGTGCGTGGACGATGGAAATGAGGGCCAAACCTAGTAAGTGTCACTGTGTATGCTGGGAAGACGAAACACAAAATATACCTCATAAGATCCAGGACATAAATTGGCGGTTGAAAGTATTACTGTACTTTCCGAGGCAGCACCTTTTAAATTTCTCGGTAAGAAAATAGATTTCAAAGGCCGAACTCCATCTTTAGATGTACTACTCGTCAGCTTTATTGAAAAGGTAGACCATCAACCTTTAAGTAATATCAAGCTTGGAATTACGACAATTTTCAAATATCACGTCTGAATTGGCCCTTCTTAGTAAATAATTTTAATAAAACCCACTTGGCAAAATTAGATGCAAGCGTCATAAAGATGCTGAATGTGCGTGAAGCCGTTAGTTTTTCAGTAGCAAGAGTACAGAGAAACATAACAGCCAGCAAACGCTCAATAGAGTTTGTGAAAGAAGGTTCTTATAAAAAACCTACACAAAAGCCTTTCTCCATATTAGATCCAGCTCCTGATTGGACACGTATGAGAAACCGTATAGAATCCCTGAGGATATTTGTGTTTCGTCAAGCAGGACCGGATATTTTTCCTATTTCTCGTAGCCTAACATGCGTAGTACTGGTAGAACTTACAGTTCTGTGGGAAACAAATATCTAAATATCCCGAAAAGTCATCACCTTAAACTCAATAAGTATTTTGATCTTACAAACTTTTATAGTTTATAAATTTCTATAGTTTACTAAAAGATCTTGGCCTGTCTAGAACTATCACAAATTCATTTTTAGAACGCACTTTGGTCGAAGGCTGCTTTGGTAGAATCATTCAAAATTTGGTTAGGTAGTGGGATGAGCTCGGACGGTGAAGGTGAGCGTTAATGCATTTTGAAGAGGCCCTTTAAACTTACACTTGGGTCGCAAGCCCCAAGCGCTGCTCGGAGCTCCTCTTCCTGCAATACGATGGGCCCATCGTGTTGCAGGCACCCGCACGCAGAATCCATGGAACGCTAAGTTTTTTTCTATAGCTTCACGCTTTATCCCGCACATGGCACGGTAGGCAGAGGGAACTGCAAGAACTATACAAACCTAGTGTTAAGACACTCCGTTGCTTAGTCCCTGCTTTCTTCGTCCCCGTAAGTTGTTTCTTTAATGACCAGAAAAATATTTTAATATACAAAAGCTCATTGAAATTTTTTTAATGAATTTGTGTTAGTTAAAAACAAAATTATAACATATAATTATATATATTTATATATTGATTATTTTTTGTGGCAGTAAATAAATCAAACTATCATAAGCTTTTGAATTATTTAAATAACCTAACTGAAATCTTACATATCTTGTTATATGATCGTACAACGTATAAGTATCTTTGTGCCATATATATGGCAATACATAAAAAATCATTATTCCTTTTAAACAGGTATTATCTTGATCCTAAAATTAAACAATTCATCCCTTAAAAAATGTAAAAAACCTTATATTCTAGTAATTACCACCTTACGCGTATAAAGGCCAAAATGCCTCATTGGATTTTTTAAGGCGTTTTTGGGCACCGATAAATGAGACAAAAAGTACCGTATAAGGGCCAATGTACAATAAAAATAAAAATAATATAAATATTTATAAAACACTACAGCAAAAATGAAGAGGATAGATGTCTAAGCAAATAACCAAAATTTCATAATCGTCGGTTCTACCAATATAAAATTATAAAAAATTTAAACTTTGACGGCCTCTCCTGTAAAGTAACTGCATTAATTTTGCATTTTGGCCAATATACGTAGGACCCATCGATATACATACACATATATATACATACATGTATAATATTCGAATACCACATTTGCATACGCTAACGTGCAAGCGAACAAAAAACGTTTACTTATAGTACTGTACATTAAGTCACATTCTATGGAATTTTTAAATTAATCACTTCGTTTAACGGGTCACGGTGGAGTAACAATAGACCAAAATCGCTGCTATTCTGACGCCATTGTGCTGTGACGTGAATAAAAGTTAAATTTTCTAGACAATTATTACGAATATATAGACAAAGGAAATAGTTAAAGCGGTTATTTCGAACGATGGAATTGGATAGGAACCTTTTGTTGGTAATATATAGTTTATTTACAGTTTAGATGATTGAACGTTTGATATAACTAAAATAACTATAAATAATAGTTGTGTTTTGTTTTTCTAATTCTAGTAAGTAATATAACTTTTTTATAATCCTATATCTTGTAAAAAAAGTTATTATAAATATGTTTAAACACATATAAATATGTTTAAACACATAGTTATCAATTATAAATAGAAGAATACAGTTGGTATAAAGCTAAATATTAACTCGCACTCGTATACCTCGTAAGGAAGGTTACAAAATAATTTATATTAATATTGCAGATTTTAAATAATTAACTAAATATACCATAATTATGACGGTAATTTTACCTCCACTTACAACACAGGTGAGCTTCAAGCTTGTATCTTCTATGTAGGGACCGGCGACGCCGACCACTTCTTTATCATCTTCATCGAAAATTCTTGGCTTTTCTGGCAACTCTGTAACAAAAATAAATCATATAATAATTATTTTTTTAGCTTAAAGCCTATGGTAAAGCCTATGGCATATATACATATGGCATTTTCACTTAACTACTCAACGACCTATCAAGGCTATCACAGAAGTTTTGTAAAAGCCAAGAAATTAAATAATCCAGTCTCCCCTAGTGGACATCGAATCAACAACTGCTGCGATTACTGTCAGGTGCAGCCACTGCGCTACAACAGCCCATTATATTAATTTTAATTTAATTGTATTAATATATAAATAAGCATTAATACATAATCTGAACAGCGCATTAGTTACACTACTAAAGCGGCTGACTGCAAGCATAGTAATCGTAGATTAACCCTCACGAGGTGTTAAATTTCACCATTCAGTATCCCTTACCGTAATATATAGAAAGCGGAGAATAGAGTGTTTTAACGCTAGGTTCTCTACTCCTATCCATATGTGAGATAAAATGTGTGCATTTTTTATCTTTTCCAATCTTGTTATTGTCTTTGAATAAATTAAGATTAAGAATCTTTCTAATGATCTTAACTGTTTTAGTTTCCAGATACTCAATATTTAAGGCACAATATAATACATTCCCGTAATTAAACATAATTAAAACTATGAATAACAAAGGAATATCGAATAGATTGGTTTCCTGAACATTTATAAAGAAATAAGCACGCAAAAAAGCAATCTACGGTCGCTCACAATCCGGTGAATCCAATCAAATTACAATGATATTATCACATTGAGGAAATTTTCACATTGTATTCAACTTCATTTAGGTTAACAAGTTTTTTTGGATTGACCCAGATATGACTGCATTTAAATGTATTAAAATAGTAATTTAAGTCTACTAACGGTTATTTTCTATATATTGTATTATAAACTCTACAAAAAAATTTCCATAAGCTTTAAGCAACTTCGTCTGCTAAAATTTAAGAGATGACTTTAGTTTGACCCCGAGTGGGTTTCAAACTCCCTATACTACAATCAGTTTTAATCCTGTAGTCATAGATTTTGTCGACGTAGATGGACTTTTAATTGGACCATTTATAAAATACTCTATTTAAAACGTATATATATTCATATGAAAAAGGTTGGGCAAGAATTCGCTCATATTATGCAGCCAAAAATGTAATGAAATTTACATAATAATACAAAAGAGACATTGAAAAACCAACAAACGTTGACCTTCTTCTGCTCTAGTTAAAGCAAGCTTTTTATTGAAAGTGTGAAGTGAGGTCATGACACATTTATATTCCACCAACTGCTAACTTCTTATAAGCTTAAGATTTAAATAAGAATATTTTAGATGGAAAACATTTCTAAAAACAACCCAGTGGATGTATAAGGATTTTTAAAAATAGGATTTCTAAAAGTTCAATTGAATTTTTCAATGGTTTGAACTTCGTTTTGTGGCTTAGTAAGTTTTACTTTATTTAATTCATTATACTTGTATAGTACTATAAATAGTATTTTAGATATATTATACTTATTTTAGAGTTTTCTATCTCTTTTTTTTTGGGTTTATGAGGAGAGGTTTTTCCACCATTTCATATTTTTACTTATCACATCATCACATATTCTAATTAAACACCAGAAAAAATGGGCTTGTCGGTTTAAGTTCAATAACAAGTACACGGAATCCATTCTTGCTTTTGCGGACGATCTCGCGATACTGACTAGGAACCCAAAGCAATGACAGCTGCTATTGGCTAAGGTGGACGAGTTTTGTGCGTGGACGATGGAAATGAGGGCCAAACCTAGTAAGTGTCACTGTGTATGCTGGGAAGACGAAACACAAAATATACCTCATAAGATCCAGGACATAAATTGGCGGTGAAAGTATTACTGTACTTTCCGAGGCAGCACCTTTTAAATTTCTCGGTAAGAAAATAGATTTCAAAGGCCGAACTCCATCTTTAGATGTACTACTCGTCAGCTTTATTGAAAAGGTAGACCATCAACCTTTAAGTAATATCAAGCTTGGAATTACGACAATTTTCAAATATCACGTCTGAATTGGCCCTTCTTAGTAAATAATTTTAATAAAACCCACTTGGCAAAATTAGATGCAAGCGTCATAAAGATGCTGAATGTGCGTGAAGCCGTTAGTTTTTCAGTAGCAAGAGTACAGAGAAACATAACAGCCAGCAAACGCTCAATAGAGTTTGTGAAAGAAGGTTCTTATAAAAAACCTACACAAAAGCCTTTCTCCATATTAGATCCAGCTCCTGATTGGACACGTATGAGAAACCGTATAGAATCCCTGAGGATATTTGTGTTTCGTCAAGCAGACCGGATATTTTTCCTATTTCTCGTAGCCTAACATGCGTAGTACTGGTAGAACTTACAGTTCTGTGGGAAACAAATATCTAAATATCCCGAAAAGTCATCACCTTAAACTCAATAAGTATTTTGATCTTACAAACTTTTATAGTTTATAAATTTCTATAGTTTACTAAAAGATCTTGGCCTGTCTAGAACTATCACAAATTCATTTTTAGAACGCACTTTGGTCGAAGGCTGCTTTGGTAGAATCATTCAAAATTTGGTTAGGTAGTGGGATGAGCTCGGACGGTGAAGGTGAGCGTTAATGCATTTTGAAGAGGCCCTTTAAACTTACACTTGGGTCGCAAGCCCCAAGCGCTGCTCGGAGCTCCTCTTCCTGCAATACGATGGGCCCATCGTGTTGCAGGCACCCGCACGCAGAATCCATGGAACGCTAAGTTTTTTTCTATAGCTTCACGCTTTATCCCGCACATGGCACGGTAGGCAGAGGGAACTGCAAGAACTATACAAACCTAGTGTTAAGACACTCCGTTGCTTAGTCCCTGCTTTCTTCGTCCCCGTAAGTTGTTTCTTTAATGACCAGAAAAATATTTTAATATACAAAAGCTCATTGAAATTTTTTTAATGAATTTGTGTTAGTTAAAAACAAAATTATAACATATAATTATATATATTTATATATTGATTGTTTTTTGTGAAAATGTCATAATCTTTATAAATGCCAGAAACAAAAATAAGAACGAAGGGTTTTCATAATATAACGGGTTACGTATTCCTTTGACTGTGCTATAAACGGGAAAAAATTTAAGTTACTTTTAATTAAGTTTATATATGCAATATTATGTAAGTCGAAATTTACTTAAAAAAATATTAGATGGTAAGATTAGATACCACAGTATATCCTCTCACTATAAAATGAAATTAAGGAATTGTGAATGCTTTGTATCAATTTCTACTCAATTATATAAAAACACGTTTTATTTAAAATACTATTTCTCTTCGTAATGTAACATTTAGAAATTATTTTTAATAAATAGGATTATTTCTTACTAATTAATTTGTAGATGAAAATTTAATATATCTTACACATGCTTGCAATATTTAGTTAGGTTTTATTTATGTCGATATAATTTAATATGATGTAGCATAGTGGTCAGTAGTGGCAGTGCTTGGAGGGTTTTGAAGAAGCGCAAGCCTAAACCTATACGTTTAATTTTGAAATTTATATTAAATTTTATGTCTCAAAATATTTCTTCTTTTACTTTTGTGTAAAACATTTTAAAATGATAAAAAATCTAAACAGATTAAGTTACTTCGAATATCAATAAGTAAGAACCCATACAAAATATAATTTAAAACGATGATTTAAAATAGTTAATAATACTAAACACATATGTATATACAATAAATTGATATTTACTAACAATTACTTTTATATTTAAATTCAGCTAAGCTATTTACAATATAGCATTCAAGTTGATTTTTAAAGCTTATCTAAGAAAATACTTTAGCCAAAGCTTCAGCTTATCGTGGTTTAATGTTTTAAGTGACTTCATCAAACTGAGTGCTACACTTAAGTATGTTAGTTACAAGAAATGGGAGATTCACGTTTTACTATCAGTACATACTCATGTTGCAAAGGACATACTCAGCTACAAAGTATTTCGCTGTTTCTAAAAAGATAAAATTTTAAAAAATATAACATGTGTTACATAAAACAAGATTAACTTTACAACGTAGCAGATACAAACTGTTCGTGGAAATGTTTATTACCAGTACCTATAGTTTCTTAAATATTGTAGTAATATCTAGTCTTTATATAGAAACAAAAAATAAGAGATTGATTAAATTTGTATGCAAAGTAGCTTGTTTTAATAAAAACGATTTGCACAACATCGTTACTCTATCAGATCGATTTCAGCGTAACAACAAGCTTAAAACTTTTCTAATCCCTATCGAAGTCGACTATCGACTATGAAAATTAATACTTCAGTTAAACACGTCCAACTTGGGCTTTCGGACTGAAAGCGAAGTATAAACCTGGAGCACACGAGGTGACTATAATTGAGTTACCCTATAATAAACTTTTTCCTGGCTTATATTGCTAAAATAAAGGCCTGGCGGATTCATCCCGGACAAATTACTTTAGACCCAAAGCAATCTCATCATCGTTATTGTGATTTTCGAGATAGCATTTTTCATTTGAAATATGAATTTTGTTTTAAACGTTTAGAACTCTGGGAACAAGCGCTATAAACGATTACTGTTTAACCTTTGACGTTGTTTCACGTTCAAATGAGAGACATGTGAATAAAACGCTAGAAGGTATTATGCAGTGCTGTAAAATTGTTTAGAATATTTTATTTTTCTTGTTTTTATTTAGTTGCTTTTATTTAACAATGCTATTTAAATTTACGTAAAATATTGCAGTAATCTTTTTTACGTGTTTTTGTTCATGTATTTAGTTTTATTAAAATTATTATGTCGCCCGTGCCTTTGACCTCTTGGTTATATCGTTAATTTGCATTACACTCGAAGATTTTCAAATGTATATACACAGGTATAAACATGACTTATATTTTGTCTATTGGAGTAGTGTACCGTTTACTAATTTGATAGATATACGTCGATATCAATAGATTTTTTTTATTTAAGGTAAAATGTCAGAGGAAATATCATCGTGCCATAGAGGTGCAGATGGTGCGACAGCTTTGTTGGTTCAATTCCCATTTGGAGAGGATGGATTATTTCATTTCCGTTTTCTTCGGTCTCGCAACTAGGCTAATCGCGCCGTTGAGTTCCGCTACTGAACGCGTAATACCTGGGAAGGTAGAAAGAGAGACACAAAGAGTCTTAACACTACTTAACTTCCACTTAATATAATCTGATATATCACTACTTTACTGCTAAACATTTTTACATAAACATGATATAAATATACATATTATTAATTACAACGTCAAACCATCCATACAAAATATATGAAAGTACTTGGAGAACAATATTTTTATAACAATTAACGCCCCACGCTATTTGCGATACTTCTTCAAAACGCTCTTTATATTCAAAATGTGAAGTGAGGTCATGACACATTTATATTCCACCAACTGCTAACTTCTTATAAGCTTAAGATTTAAATAAGAATATTTTAGATGGAAAACATTTCTAAAAACAACCCAGTGGATGTATAAGGATTTTTAAAAATAGGATTTCTAAAAGTTCAATTGAATTTTTCAATGGTTTGAACTTCGTTTTGTGGCTTAGTAAGTTTTACTTTATTTAATTCATTATACTTGTATAGTACTATAAATAGTATTTTAGATATATTATACTTATTTTAGAGTTTTCTATCTCTTTTTTTTTGGGTTTATGAGGAGAGGTTTTTCCACCATTTCATATTTTTACTTATCACATCATCACATATTCTAATTAAACACCAGAAAAAATGGGCTTGTCGGTTTAAGTTCAATAACAAGTACACGGAATCCATTCTTGCTTTTGCGGACGATCTCGCGATACTGACTAGGAACCCAAAGCAATGACAGCTGCTATTGGCTAAGGTGGACGAGTTTTGTGCGTGGACGATGGAAATGAGGGCCAAACCTAGTAAGTGTCACTGTGTATGCTGGGAAGACGAAACACAAAATATACCTCATAAGATCCAGGACATAAATTGGCGGTGAAAGTATTACTGTACTTTCCGAGGCAGCACCTTTTAAATTTCTCGGTAAGAAAATAGATTTCAAAGGCCGAACTCCATCTTTAGATGTACTACTCGTCAGCTTTATTGAAAAGGTAGACCATCAACCTTTAAGTAATATCAAGCTTGGAATTACGACAATTTTCAAATATCACGTCTGAATTGGCCCTTCTTAGTAAATAATTTTAATAAAACCCACTTGGCAAAATTAGATGCAAGCGTCATAAAGATGCTGAATGTGCGTGAAGCCGTTAGTTTTTCAGTAGCAAGAGTACAGAGAAACATAACAGCCAGCAAACGCTCAATAGAGTTTGTGAAAGAAGGTTCTTATAAAAAACCTACACAAAAGCCTTTCTCCATATTAGATCCAGCTCCTGATTGGACACGTATGAGAAACCGTATAGAATCCCTGAGGATATTTGTGTTTCGTCAAGCAGACCGGATATTTTTCCTATTTCTCGTAGCCTAACATGCGTAGTACTGGTAGAACTTACAGTTCTGTGGGAAACAAATATCTAAATATCCCGAAAAGTCATCACCTTAAACTCAATAAGTATTTTGATCTTACAAACTTTTATAGTTTATAAATTTCTATAGTTTACTAAAAGATCTTGGCCTGTCTAGAACTATCACAAATTCATTTTTAGAACGCACTTTGGTCGAAGGCTGCTTTGGTAGAATCATTCAAAATTTGGTTAGGTAGTGGGATGAGCTCGGACGGTGAAGGTGAGCGTTAATGCATTTTGAAGAGGCCCTTTAAACTTACACTTGGGTCGCAAGCCCCAAGCGCTGCTCGGAGCTCCTCTTCCTGCAATACGATGGGCCCATCGTGTTGCAGGCACCCGCACGCAGAATCCATGGAACGCTAAGTTTTTTTCTATAGCTTCACGCTTTATCCCGCACATGGCACGGTAGGCAGAGGGAACTGCAAGAACTATACAAACCTAGTGTTAAGACACTCCGTTGCTTAGTCCCTGCTTTCTTCGTCCCCGTAAGTTGTTTCTTTAATGACCAGAAAAATATTTTAATATACAAAAGCTCATTGAAATTTTTTTAATGAATTTGTGTTAGTTAAAAACAAAATTATAACATATAATTATATATATTTATATATTGATTGTTTTTTGTGAAAATGTCATAATCTTTATAAATGCCAGAAACAAAAATAAGAACGAAGGGTTTTCATAATATAACGGGTTACGTATTCCTTTGACTGTGCTATAAACGGGAAAAAATTTAAGTTACTTTTAATTAAGTTTATATATGCAATATTATGTAAGTCGAAATTTACTTAAAAAAATATTAGATGGTAAGATTAGATACCACAGTATATCCTCTCACTATAAAATGAAATTAAGGAATTGTGAATGCTTTGTATCAATTTCTACTCAATTATATAAAAACACGTTTTATTTAAAATACTATTTCTCTTCGTAATGTAACATTTAGAAATTATTTTTAATAAATAGGATTATTTCTTACTAATTAATTTGTAGATGAAAATTTAATATATCTTACACATGCTTGCAATATTTAGTTAGGTTTTATTTATGTCGATATAATTTAATATGATGTAGCATAGTGGTCAGTAGTGGCAGTGCTTGGAGGGTTTTGAAGAAGCGCAAGCCTAAACCTATACGTTTAATTTTGAAATTTATATTAAATTTTATGTCTCAAAATATTTCTTCTTTTACTTTTGTGTAAAACATTTTAAAATGATAAAAAATCTAAACAGATTAAGTTACTTCGAATATCAATAAGTAAGAACCCATACAAAATATAATTTAAAACGATGATTTAAAATAGTTAATAATACTAAACACATATGTATATACAATAAATTGATATTTACTAACAATTACTTTTATATTTAAATTCAGCTAAGCTATTTACAATATAGCATTCAAGTTGATTTTTAAAGCTTATCTAAGAAAATACTTTAGCCAAAGCTTCAGCTTATCGTGGTTTAATGTTTTAAGTGACTTCATCAAACTGAGTGCTACACTTAAGTATGTTAGTTACAAGAAATGGGAGATTCACGTTTTACTATCAGTACATACTCATGTTGCAAAGGACATACTCAGCTACAAAGTATTTCGCTGTTTCTAAAAAGATAAAATTTTAAAAAATATAACATGTGTTACATAAAACAAGATTAACTTTACAACGTAGCAGATACAAACTGTTCGTGGAAATGTTTATTACCAGTACCTATAGTTTCTTAAATATTGTAGTAATATCTAGTCTTTATATAGAAACAAAAAATAAGAGATTGATTAAATTTGTATGCAAAGTAGCTTGTTTTAATAAAAACGATTTGCACAACATCGTTACTCTATCAGATCGATTTCAGCGTAACAACAAGCTTAAAACTTTTCTAATCCCTATCGAAGTCGACTATCGACTATGAAAATTAATACTTCAGTTAAACACGTCCAACTTGGGCTTTCGGACTGAAAGCGAAGTATAAACCTGGAGCACACGAGGTGACTATAATTGAGTTACCCTATAATAAACTTTTTCCTGGCTTATATTGCTAAAATAAAGGCCTGGCGGATTCATCCCGGACAAATTACTTTAGACCCAAAGCAATCTCATCATCGTTATTGTGATTTTCGAGATAGCATTTTTCATTTGAAATATGAATTTTGTTTTAAACGTTTAGAACTCTGGGAACAAGCGCTATAAACGATTACTGTTTAACCTTTGACGTTGTTTCACGTTCAAATGAGAGACATGTGAATAAAACGCTAGAAGGTATTATGCAGTGCTGTAAAATTGTTTAGAATATTTTATTTTTCTTGTTTTTATTTAGTTGCTTTTATTTAACAATGCTATTTAAATTTACGTAAAATATTGCAGTAATCTTTTTTACGTGTTTTTGTTCATGTATTTAGTTTTATTAAAATTATTATGTCGCCCGTGCCTTTGACCTCTTGGTTATATCGTTAATTTGCATTACACTCGAAGATTTTCAAATGTATTATACACAGGTATAAACATGACTTATATTTTGTCTATTGGAGTAGTGTACCGTTTACTAATTTGATAGATATACGTCGATATCAATAGATTTTTTTTATTTAAGGTAAAATGTCAGAGGAAATATCATCGTGCCATAGAGGTGCAGATGGTGCGACAGCTTTGTTGGTTCAATTCCCATTTGGAGAGGATGGATTATTTCATTTCCGTTTTCTTCGGTCTCGCAACTAGGCTAATCGCGCCGTTGAGTTCCGCTACTGAACGCGTAATACCTGGGAAGGTAGAAAGAGAGACACAAAGAGTCTTAACACTACTTAACTTCCACTTATCTGATAACATATTCTGATATATCACTACTTTACTGCTAAACATTTTTACATAAACATGATATAAATATACATATTATTAATTACAACGTCAAACCATCCATACAAAATATATGAAAGTACTTGGAGAACAATATTTTTATAACAATTAACGCCCCACGCTATTTGCGATACTTCTTCAAAACGCTCTTTATATTCAAAATCACTGAACAGGGAAGTGGGGTCCTCATTAAAGTAAAAAGGGGTTCGCGAATTTCACACACTCAATGTAGGGTGGCATTGTTCGATCGTATTCAATGTACCTCTCAACAGTTTTTTTTTAATATCTTCCACACTTAAAAGTCTAGCTCATTGTCTAATCCCTTCCATTTTAGGTATCTTTGTAATGAGTTTTTTCAAGATATCTGTTTCATGTTGTGAAGAGATACTTTGCTTATTAATCATGCATGTTTTACAATATGCAGTATTGAAAAGGAAACTACGATTACATGCTTGATATATATATATATATATATATATATATATATATATATATATATATATATATATATATATATATATATATATATATATATATATATATATATATATATATATATATATATATATATATATATATATATATATATATATATATATATATATATATATATATATATATATATATATATATTGTGACGTTTCGGAAAATCTTTTAATATTGCCATGGATGGAGGTTAAGATTCAAGTTTCTGCGTCACCACATCAGTTGCATGTTGTCTATCAATCACTAAGTTCTACGAAAAGTTAATGTTATACTTCTTAATTTTGCTTCAATAATATTTTTTAATTCATTGAAATATTTCACTTTATTTGTTTATTTTATTAAATTTCATAAATATATACAGTATATACTTTCTACTATTAAATGAGAAACTGTAGTAAAAAAGAAAAAAATAATTATAAAAAAAACATTTCAAATCAATTTTAGTTTGTTTTAATTTAACTAAAAACTAACTAGAGCTTTTATTTCATTATACATATATAAAAAGTTTGATGGTTAATCCATCAAGCGCGAAAGTAGTGTCACTCAATTATATTGTACGTGTTGTGGTTTTTATATTCCCAAAGTGTAATTGTTAGTTTTACAGTGTACTCTGTTATTTATGTTACAAGAGCAAAAAGCTCAGCATTAAGTTTAGCTTTTATTTTGTTTAAAGCTGTACTTACATATAAACATTACTTTTATATAACAAACAAAGATAGAAGAAGATATAAAACTATACAGTTATTTTAAAACTTCTTAATTTATAAAAGTGCTTATTAATTTAATACATTACTTAGCTATATATAAATTAAATAAAGACATAATTAGTAAAATTAAAATAAATAAATAATATTTTGATGAAAACGAAATAACTGACACGATTTGAACGTATATATCAAATACGCCTAGATTTTTAAAAAAATTGTATACTAGGGTTACCTATAAGGCTTTTTTTCAATTCCAGTCTGTATAGTGACAGAACTGATTGCCACACCACTGCATCTATAGGGACACGCTTCCACAATACCATGATAGCTTTAACACATTGTTGTGTAACATGTATATACGTAACACGTACACATATTAGTATATAACATGTATGTATGTACATATATGTAAATAAAATGTAAGCCAACTAATATAACCGTAGCAGTGTTAACGGTTGGTTGCCTCTACTCCGTTTTAAATTAAAAAGCATTACGTAACACAATTGCAAATAATATATTGTGAAGTTAAAACATTTTTCATTTCGTTGTTTTAATTAAGGACAGTTTTAAACAGAATTGGCCAGACGCAGATATATAGACAAAACAATGTAATTACGTATAGTCATATCAGCGGTAATACTTTCCCTTCACGGATCAGAGCTTTTAATGATTTCAGTTACAATATAGTGGACGTGCTAATTACATGTGTTTCTTTAAATTGTAAATTTTAATTTTACACTCGCTAATTTACATACGTTTTAATATTTGCAGTGATTAAAAAATGAGAACTCATACTCTCGTGTGTAATCGACATTTACTATTAAAAATGTTGAAATAAACGTTTTCATTTAATGGACATAAGAAAGACAATAGATGAAAAAAATAATTCTGGTTAATATGTATTGTTTCATATTATATTGTATTTTTATATATATTTTGAGAACTGTAAGCTCTTTTGCGCTTATTGAAATACGAAGCTCTAGGAAACAAACAAATGATTTCAATATAATTCGATTTTAATAATTTCTTAATCATTATTTAAATATTTTAAAAATTAATCGATCATCCAGTAAATAAATTTTATATCAATTTTTATTTTTTTTATGGGAAGGACAAGGCAAACGAGCGGTCGGGTCACCTGATGGTAAGTGATCACCGACGCCCACGGCCCTGTGTAACAGCAGAGGTGTTACAAGAGCGTTGCCGGCCTTATATAAGTAGATATTAAAATTTTACATTAAAAAATCTCCATGCAAGTCGAACTAAGCCAATATTCCAGCAAACTAGGTCCTGAACGCAAAATATCCAATAAATAAAACTAAATCTCTAGATTTTTGACATTGTACCCATAAACAATTTAGTTATGCCGCATTGGCAAGGAGTTCGTTGTACAGACCGCCACACAGTTTGGCATCGTTCCGATATTCGAACACATAAATTTATAGGACATCCGGTCCAGGTGACTTGTACTGGCAACGCAGCTGATACAGAACATCAAGCTGAGTTTATTGATGTTTTTTATGAAATATTTATATTATACATTGTGTTGATAAGTCGTTTTATTATATGAAAGTTTATTAGCATTTTTTTGTGTATTGCAAAGAAATATAGGATATTTTAACTCCTTTCTCCATACTGCGTAAAATAAATTAGAATTTAACCTTTATAAAGAAATTTTTTTTCGTTTATCAGGGTAATAAGCAATTGAGGATGAATCCAAAATTGTAACATTTATAATTCGATACTATCACATTTCAAAACACAAACACAATAAAAACCGTTGTGGCGCAGGGGCGCAACATCTGCCTGGAACGCGACGGTTTCTGGTTTCAGTTGGAGAAAATGGATTTTTTTATATCCATTTTCTTTGCTTTGGCAAATTAGGCAAAGCGCGGCGTTGAGTTCTGCCACTCAACACGCAATGTCTCGAAAAAGGCGGAAAGCGGGGACGGAGATAGTAGGGACTAAGCAACGGAGTGTCTTAACACTAGGTTTCCACGGTCACTGCGGTTCCCTCTGTCTACCTTGCCTAGCTACAAAAAAAAACAAACAAAATTCACGTGTAAATACGTAAATTGACATTTATTCATAACCCTGTATATCTTTTTCGATAATTTGATTTCACGGAGATTTTAACTGGCACTGTGTAAAGTGCGTCAAAGGATGATATGAATGGAAACACACAATTTATTGATTGAACGTAATCTGTCAAAGCTCAACCGGTTGTATTGCCTGCGGTTTAATATTTAATTATGAAAGCGTAAAATTTATAATAAAATTATGTAATTTATATATATATATATATATATATATATATATATATATATATATATATATATATATATATATATATATATATATATATATATATATATATATATATATATATATATATATATATATATATATATATATATATATATATATATATATATATATATATATATATATATATATATATATATATATATATATATATATATATATATATATATATATATATATATATATATATATATATATATATATATATATATATATATATATATATATATATATTGATAAATACAAAATGTTAAAAAGCTACGTGTTTCAGTATCAAATTTTCAATATAGTTGAAATATTTAAGTCTAAATCCTTCTCTACCTCTGCTTTGAGCCACTCTTAAGAGTATTAAGTTAATTTGCGTTGAGTTGATTTAAGTAATGAGATTTTGAAAACAACGTTATACAAATATATTTACAAAATTTGAACGCGATTATATTTTAATTTACAAAAATAATTTGTATACTCAAGTTTATCTTGGCACGAGGTAATTATAAGCACGGTGGTCATAGGTTCGGTTATCTCTAGAGGCAATTACTTATTTTCATTTTATTCGTATCTAGCGCTGCTGGAATCTCCACTTGGAATATCAATGACCTACTGTTAAATAAGTAAGAACAACTAATACAAAGAACAAAAAATAAGTGGAACTACTACAAAAAAATAATAGAATTTATATTGCCCTAATATCTGAAAGTTATTTTAATGACCATAAAATATTTAAAATGGACAACTATTTCATATATTGCACCAATCCAACATCAGGATTTAGTTCAAAATACAGTGCTATTCAAAATTATGGTAAATATCTCAGATCTGATTGATTATCCTAGCTCGATCTGGATCTTAGCTCATACATGCTTTTAAGCCTCCTACCTAGACTGTCCAATGGCTTACAAAAAAAATCTTTTGCAAAGACTTAAACCAGTCCTAAACGAAAGCAAGACCATCACTGACAATTTTGATTCCACGAGGGACACTCTACGGTATAACAGGTACATTGCGTGGTTCAGAAAGTGAGACAGTCACTAGAGAAGAAGAAATATTGTTTAGCAATTATTGACTGATGTCAACAACAGGCATTTGACTGAGTCCGGCACAAAGTACTGTTATATAAACTAAAACCCATTCCACCGACCACCACCACTTTACGTAATCCTTAAATAATACTTGGATCGAAGGTGATTCCAAGTACAATAGTGTCAAAGGTACTACATTACCGCCTCAGTCCCTCAAGGATCGGTGCTTGGCTAGACCAGAGAAATACATAGACGTTTAATTGAATGACGCTTTTTACAAATAAAGCCCAGAAAATATCTGATTATGGCTGTAAGCCGATCACAAAAGAGAAAAGAAAAAAAGAAAATTATCGCAAACAAAACAAACAATATCTCAAATGTCCAAGACATTTTATGTTTCCTGTTGGCAAATTTCCTTAAGTTTTAACACTAACTTCCTTCTGCTACTGTATTTGTACTATATGCCTTTGTTGATTTTTATTTAGTTGATTATTCTTAAAATTAAGGACGTTGACCCATGAATTTATGACAATACTTAACTAAACATAATACGTAACGAGCTTATTTTTAAATAATTGCAATTTATTTTAACATTGAAATTCACGTCATTAATATCTATAAAACTATCAAAATTTAAAGTTTCCCTCGAGCCATAAAAGCTCTATTAAGCTTCGTTTTATCTTCCACAATAATAGAACATTTTACGCCTATCCCTTTTATTGCTGATGGCATATAAACACTTGACTACTGCCTGTATGGGATTCGTAAAGTAAATGGTGGCCTCACCATTAGAATTTTGTTGAAAGTACAAAAGATTTAAATGAGTTTGTTTTGGTTAAATAACTTTAGTTTCTTATGTTTTAAGGGTATAAAGTAATTTTTAGGTCTTTTTCAAGAATAAATATAACCAAAGTATATTTATATTATAGATAGTTATAGTGTTCATGTGATATTCTATGTGAGTTGTTAATAGCATTATGGCCTTCAACAACAATAATAAAATAAGAATATTTAATATATGTATAAATCTATGATTAAAATTCATGTACATCTAATAATAAGCTATTAAATTTAACATATTCCACTAATTATAGGATCCAATAGATAATCGGAATCATAACCATTAAAATAGAGCATAATTTATAATATAACAATATAATTGGATGATTCCTATAGATCTAACTACGAAAGTAATATTGTAGTAGTATGAATGTCATACATAATAAATAGAATTGAATTGACGTTTTTAACTATAATCATAAGGGCCGTAGGTTTGGTGTTTCAGCCCAAAATATGTTTGAATATGCTTAAATGGTGGACGGAAACTAGAAAATTTATTATAAGAAAAAATCTTGTAATGTAAGATATAAGAAGCAAAAACCTAATAACCTGTAATATATATATATATATATATATATATATATATATATATATATATATATATATATATATATATATATATATATATATATATATATATATATATATATATATATATATATATATATATATATATATATATATATATATATATATATATATATATATATATATATATATATATATATATATATATATATATATATATATATATATATATATATATATATATATATATATATATATATATATATATATATATATATATATAATATATATATATATATATATATATATATATAATATAATATAACAAAATATGTTTGAATATGCTTAAATGGTGGACGGAAACTAGAAAATTTATTATAAGAAAAAATCTTGTAATGTAAGATATAAGAAGCAAAAACCTAATAACCTGTAATATATATATATATATATATATATATATATATATATATATATATATATATATATATATATATATATATATATATATATATATATATATATATATATATATATATATATATATATATATATATATATATATATATATATATATATATATATATATATATATATATATATATATATATATATATATATATATATATATATATATATATATATATATATATTGTATGTGACGAAAGAATGGCAAATAAAATAAACGACGCGAAAGTGAGTGTAAGAGAAGTAAGGGAAGACCTCGGTTGACTTTCGAATACACAGTATCGAAGATACTGGAGGAATGTTACAAAAAAGCATGAGGACTCCCCGAAGAGCACGTACGAGTATAAAGAGGCGCTCCGTTCTCTCTGACTACCCCGCTAGAGAGTGAACACTATTATATGTATATATATTTTTAACAGCTCCCAAAAGTTGCCTGGAAAAGATCGCTAATTAAAGATAAGACGACCTTTTGTGCTGCTTGTAGGTATATTTATTTATTTTTTGTTTTTTAGCGTAATATTTTTTTAAACAATGTACAATATAGTGTAATAAAAATATTTTAAACAATAATTATGTTAACAATATGTTATATTTCATTTACAGGATTATCCAAATATTTCATTTACAGGATTATCCAAAAAAATGGGACGTTTATAGAGTAATTAAGTTGAAATGTACATCGGTCTGTCTCTCAAGAATAAGTGAACGAAACATAATTAAATTAGCATCAAATATTCAGACTAATTACAAAGTCTTGGAACAAAGAAAATATTATAAATTATAAGTTTGTCCAATGAAATATTTGGCAAAAAATTAAACTTATAGTACAAATAATCTCTGAATAATGATAATTTATAAGTCCTTTATAGTAAAAATCACAACAACACTAATTTATATCTGTAGTTCTATTCATAAAATTTTTGATAAGATTTTAATTCACGAAACTGGTGTTTTAATTTACGAGGCATTTTTTTACACTAAATGTTTTTTAAATAAAAAACAAACTCGTAATCTTCTATTATTCATAAATCATATTTACTAAACACAAGAAATAATACAACACCATTAAATATTTTTTTTAGTTAACTTAAGCTAAATTTAATAACCTAGTCGTTTAACATTTAGTACTTTACTAAATCAAGACTGTTTCGTTAAATGAGTCTGACATTTCCAATTTCATTTCTCTCATCTCACACAAGAGATTGGAATATGATATAAAATTGCTCTTTCGATATATATATTATGTAAGTTGTTCTAAAAATATGTCACTAATTTGTTTTTCATTTTCGTAGAGCCCGAAGCAATATAAGTATAACATTATTAAAACTAAAGTTATTGAACAAACCATGGAAGGAGTGGGCGTAGGCTTTATTTATATTAAATACTTGACATGATTCAGTTGTGTTTATCTTTAGGAATATTTTAGAATATATCTAAACTGTTTCGCCAAACTGTTAACATACTTAAAGTACACATGTATACAAATATTTCCGTTTACATTGTCGAACAAATAGAATTATCAAGTTTAGCGACTTGTTTCGGCTATAAAATATGTTAAGGAATACCTTTAGACCTATTTCAAGACATCTATGTATGTTTTTTTTTAATTTTTGTGGCTTCACTCTGTATCTCGCTTGTGTCAAATATATGCGTAAAGTGCGCGTAAACTTCGATTCAAATTGAATTTTAACGTCCTTAATATGAATTATTAGTCTTACCCGACTTTAAGCTATTTATATTTTGCTACGAAAGCAAAACTGTAAGATAGCAAGTAGCTGTAATAGCAATTTTTTACATGATTTTCGCACCAAAAGCTACGACATTTACAGTCATATACTGTCGTACTGCGCTACAATAGTGTCACTGATGTATATAATAAAAGCACATATATATACATGTGACACGGGTCTATTGAATGGAGTAAAGATCTCTTCACAAAAAACTAATGGTACACTGATTCACGAGTTCTGAGGAAAATCTTCCCTCTTTCGTCGTTCAACTCAACGACGAGTGATTGATACGTTTTTAACTAAAAGGCTATTTATCAAACTGAACATCTCGAATCCTTGTTCACGGAAGGACGATGTGGTGATAAGTCTAGATTACATTCCAACGAGTTACATTTAAATTATGGTGCTTGGAGATCTGTGTCGTACAATTGATCTGATAAATTAAAAGCAAACAAAATTTGTGTTAAAACTGGTTACCAGAGTCTTCCTTTTTAAGGTTTTGTACTCTCACTCATTTACAATCTCCTGTCGGTTAATTTGTATGTCTGTCAAGACCATTTACTTTAAATAACATTAAAGAATCAAGCTAAAATTAATATCAAATATCTAACTCATCAGACTTCTTGAGATTCAGTAATAATCAATTTTTTAAGTCATGCAAACAAAACATATAAGCGTTTATACTTCATTTTTTTACATTTTGTATGAAAATCGTAGAGTAATTAAAATCTACACAGTACTTGCCGTTCACTTATAGTTATTAAATTTGGAAATAACCTAGGATTTATAGTACAATCAATGGGAAAAATGTGAAAATTGAAAGCGTAGATATATCACAAAAAATATTACAAAATAATACCGTAGTCGATTACATAAGAAGGTAGTGGATACAACTATAAATATAATTTTGTCTTTTTTATACGTAATATTTACCTAAGAGTACCGTATCAATTACCTAAAATCAGAAAAAAGTACGGACCACTCGGTGCGCGAGTACTGATCGCAATTGACCGATATTATTTACGTTTATCTGCAGGATAACAGATAGTTAAATTCACGAAAATTAAATTCAATATATTTTTTATAGTTGTTTTTGGGTAAAATTCAATTTATAACCAATTACTCTGCTAGTTTCAGTTATATTAACTAATGGATATTTATTATTTACTATATTATAAGAAATCCATACAAAACGTTCTCACAGACTAATGGACGATATTTATATATAATGTATGTTATATAATAGTAAAATAAAATAAGAAGAATATTTAGAAAGGATATTGAAAATACTTGGAAATAAATAAGGCAAAAAGCAATTCTAGTACTGTACTGTATTTACTTTATATATGATGTATTCAAGGGATATATATATATATATATATATATATATATATATATATATATATATATATATATATATATATATATATATATATATATATATATATATATATATATATATATATATATATATATATATATATATATATAATATATATATATATATATATATATATATATATATATATATATATATATATATATATATATATATATATATATATATATATATATTTGTTTATGATCTTAAATTGTTGACATTTTATGTGTTCTTATCCTTTTCCTTTCATCTGGCTTCTCATGTTTTGTCACTTGGAAGTAACTAAATCGGTCTTCATACTCATGAAGAAATCAATATTCCTATGGTATATTTGATAATACTGTACTATTTACTGATGAGGTTAAAAAATCGTCTTTGTCTTGTATACAATCCCGAGAAAATTAGTTCAAAAATTTTCAATATAACTAATTTTTCCTGAGTTCATCTGGTTCAATCAAAGAAACACTACACCTTTTTTAATATGGATTAGTGCTTATAAGCATAAAAAACAATAATATTAAAATATTATTTATAAAAGTTGTTGGAATATTATTATAATATATTGAACACGTACAAGAGGTTTTATTAATCTTATTAGCGTCAGCATTTAAATCTTAAACAAGTTTGTATTTATTATCACAAACGGCACGAGATAAACTATTATGTAAACATTATAGTGTAATAACCAATTAAATTAAACATTATTTGCTAAGAATTGAGAAAACCAGGGAACCTATGATGAAGTATAAAATTATGAACCTATACCATACCTCCACTTTTTACTTTTTGGGCCATTACGGAAATTACGTTTTGAGAGGCAAAAGCCATCGTCGCGGTTGACAGAATGAAGGAAATAGAAAATATTTAATACATTATTCTCCTCAAACGGGAATTAAAATCAAAAAAAGTTTCAAGTTTACACGCAAACGCTGAGCCTCTGGATCACGACGCTATAAATTAATAACAATATGTTGAAATTATTGTCAATTTACAATTTTTGTTAAATAAATCGAATTTAAATTGTAGTATAACTATACTAGTAATCCGAAGAAAAGCTACATACACACCACACGCCATGTGAGTTCAAAAATTTCAAACACGAAAAACTTTACCTTGCTCCTCAAGTAGGAGCGGGCGAAGTTAATTTTCAATCTAACTCAATTTCGACATCGTATAGTGGACCTAATATATTTGAGCGAGATACGTGTTTTAGCTTCTTTGACTAACTTGCTCGAACTATAACGTTTTATATTGCAACAAGTAGAGCAAGGAGATTCGATGCACAAACTTTATGCTGATTACGTATTGCAGGAACTTGTACGGTGATACTTTGAAATTTATTACTTTGGTACTTAATGAAAGATGGTTATGCTATTTTAAAATTGTGTCAGGTTTCATATTACGAATCATATTTATGTTAGAATAATTTTACTTGTTTCTTAAAAAGCTGCATTTAATTATTCAATATATCATTAATGTTGATGATGATATTATAATGATGTTATCATTATTATTACCTTTTTAGTTACCTTAGTGTTATGAAGTTTGGTATGAACATATAACCTGTAGTACAAACAAAGGAAGAAATCTGGACATTGGTGTTTTGCAACTTTATTATAGAAAAAAAGCCATTATAAACAAGAATACGAAATAATTTCTTACGAAATGGATATATACATATCGAATGTTTTTTTTTTATTTAGTAACTTAACTACCCGTACCTACTGTTTTGCCTCAACTTTTTACCTACCTATTAAATTTTGTAATCTATAATTGTAGCACGTTGACCAACTACCACTTGAGCAATATTTTTGTGACTTAATAAATTAATTAATAATCAAAAAAAAAATTAAACTTACCAATAACATGCAAAACAAACTTCGAATTCCTTGTAGGTGATACTTTAAAATCCACTCTACATCTATACAGTGCTCTATCAGTAGGCACCACGTCGCGTATACGTAAGGCAGAATGCGGCGCGGCGTGCCATCTGGCTCGTCCAGCTAGCGACGCATCCGCCCAGTGCGCTGTCGGTCCTTTGACCCGGCCGTCGTAGCTGTAACAAAAATAACAAGTCATAAAAAATATGAGGAAAATAATAATATAAGATATAACATTGAAGTCATGAGGACCGTCGTGGTGCAAATAGGTAGCATCTATCTGTAGACGCGACGGTTTTTGGGTTCGATTCCCACTCGGGGAAGATGGATTTTTATTTCTATTTTCTTAGCTCTGGAAACTAGGCAAAAGCGCGCCGTTGAGTTCCGCCACTCAACACGTTATGCCTCGAATAAGGCGGAAAGCAGGGATGGAAAAAGCAGGGACTAAGCAATGGAGTGTCTAAATACTCAGTAGTATGAACAATTTTATTTCTTGCTTCCACCATTAACAGTTCGTAAGATGTTGTGTGATTAGGAATAGATTTACCCTTTATTTATCCTACTTTTGAGGTATAGTGTAAAACTAGTAATATACATATAATATTTTTAGTTAAGGGATATCTGTGGATATATTTTTGATAGATGCTATTTTAGCGATATTTTATAGCACACATTAGTTAATGGTTCGAGCCCCATGAATGAACGCCCCGAATAAGTACAGAAGATGCCTTAAGCTATAATACATATGATATGATATAGATGCTTAAACTAAAATGCTAAAATATATATTGACTTATGAACTTAGTATTAATTTTTCTTTCTTTATAATCATCAAAAATATCATAATACAAGTTGACTGGTAAAGATGGTTGACCAAGTCATTTTCATTGTCTCAGTAGTGTAGACTACGTATATAATTACATATTGCTTAAGTAAAGCTCTATAGAAAATACACAATTCACAGTGTTTATTATTATAAGATATAATGAGGACTTATTTAAAGTAACAAAAGATCATAAGAAATGGCAATTGCAAGGTAACCTATATTTTCTTTGAATGAGACTCAATACATTCTGAGATAAATTCGAATTGAACGAAAGTCTTGTTAGAAATCTCAACGGACAAAGCAACTCAGAAAATCTTTGAAAGCATTTTCCTCAGGTTAAAACAAACAATAGTTATTGTTCAACAATTCCTTCAACGAAATGGCATATGAAATAAGTTTTTACTTATTCATATGGTCTCTAGTATTTTATTGAAGCAACGGCACAGCGCTTGCCGGAAGTGCGACGATCGTAGGTTCGATATCCACTTGGAGAAAATTATTATGGAATTACTTTTATTTTTATTTTATACCGTTAAGTTGCGCTACTTAATAGGTGGAAAACAGCGTAAAAGCCATTATTTCATAAAAAAATATTATTTCTAAAATTTTATATGAAAACATAAACAGAATTTAGTTTTATTACATTATTTTTCTTTGCATGATACAAATTGGAACGCTATGCTTTATCAGAATAAACTATAATTATTCCAATTTATAACCAAAGATTGACATATTGATAGTGACGTTGAAACAAGAATGGATCGATCGATATAATTCTATAAATATATAAGAGTTGTAAACACGTCGATTATTGGCTGATTCCGAATTTAATTGGTGAATTATTTATTTTTATTATCTCTTTCTAATAAGTAATCGAACCGTCATGGCGCAGAAGTGCAGGGTTTGCCTGTAAATGCGATGGCTTGTGGATTCGATTCCCACTAGGGTAGAATAGATTATTTAGTTTTCATTCTGGCAACTTGGAAAAGCGCGGTATTGAATTCCAGCACTCAACACGCAATGTCTCGAAAAAAGGAATGGAGTGGCTAGGTTCTCTTTATAGATTCTCAAGATCCTGTGGTTCCCTCTGACTACCGGATACGAGCGGGATCAAGAGTCAAGCTTATTAATGTTTAATTTGACAGACAAGTTGAGTACAAATAATGTTTCGAAAATTTTGCGAAATATATGAAAAGAATTATTTTAAAAGTAGATCCCTCTGCCCCTATCCGACTATAGTCATAAAAAACGATTTTTATATTCATTAAAAAAGGTTGGGTTTCAATAACATTTCTGTATTGCTTTAGTACGACTTTGGTCCTAATGGCCTAAAGAGCAATGTCAAGAAGAAGCGATCCTAGAAATTTGATATTATCTAAGTAAACTTCCTATGTTACTTAGAAAAGGAAAAAATATATTTAGGTGAAATTACAAATGCTTCATATAGAAAGTAAAGTAAAAAAGAATAACATATAAAACTATTAAAAAACCAACAACAGTATATTATTTGATAGTACACAATACTAAATGATGACGGCTAAACACGAGTACAAAATATAGTAAACTCATCGTTCATCTACAAATGATTGATGATAATGACTCAATATCAATCATAAAACGATACAAAGATTGGTTTAAATAATATTAGTTCATTGAAAAATGTAATTCTATAGATTTTTTTGTTGCAACAGCTGTTATTTTTCCCGGACGTTAATTTTCAAATGTATACTTTTGTCAATTTTATAATTATTAATTATTAATGAGATCGTGGCATAGTGTCTTTTAGTCGGTGAAGGTAATTTTTTTTAGCTTCACGCTTTATCCCGCATACGGCAGGGTAGGCAGAGGGAACTGCAGGGACTCTGGGAACCTAGTGTTAAGACACTACGTACCTTAGTCCCTAGTTTCTCCGTCCTCGCTTTCCGCCTTTTTTGAGGCATTGCGTGTTGAGTGGCGAAACTCAACGCCGCGCTTTGCCTAGTTTTGCCAGAGCGAAGAAAATGGAAACAGAAAAATTCATCTTCCCCGACTGGGCATCGAATCCAAAAACCGTCGCGTTACAGGCAGACATTGCGCCTCTGCGCCACGACGGTCTAGTCTTAGTCGGTTATTCTAACTGAAGAATTCTTTTTATCAAAAACATTCGGTGGATAGTGGAAGATAGAGTGTTTTACCACTACGCCAAAGTTCCAAAATAAATTCCCAAAAATATTAATCAAACAAAAATATTTGATATTTTCGTAACATCAACAGCTCAAACATTAATCAAATATAAAAATATTTATTTATATTATATAATTTAAAATTATTAAAGCACAGCACGCGAACTAAACTTTAAAAGCTATTCAGACATTCGTCTTATATTCGTTTTAAACATAATTATAGAGAACCATTTATATCCCTCAAAAGTTACCTTGGAAATTCACGTGAAGGCATAGAGCATCGAAATGAAAACGTTTTTACTCATAAATATTTCATAACTAAGCGGACTGAAGGCGCCGTACTAACTTCCACGACGTTCTTTGTATAGCATTATGTAATGCGGTCTTATTGAGATAAACTGGCGAATGGTAAATGATAGTGCGAAAACCTAATTTGTATTTGGAACAAAATATATTATGTTATATTCTACGCATTTACGTACATACAGAGTGTGAGTAGAATTAAATGAAGCTTATTCATTTTCTTAGGTACAATATATTTTTTATTATAAGATATACTTATTTTTATTTTTCCCATTATGGTAGCAAGTAACAAGTAGTTTCTCGAATTTAAACAATAACAGGTTTGACACGTGAAGATGGAAAATAAAATATTAAATTGATAATATTCTATTTTTGTTTAAAATTTTACTTCAAAGTGGAAGTCTGGGTTGAAATCCTAATATTCTATATAGCCTTTTAAGCTAAAATTTGATATCAACTCGTCCAAAACTATAGTCAATCGGTCGATCGATAATTAATAGCTGTACATATAATTTCCCTCATTCAAACATATAATATCCAAACCAAAATGTAACACGCAAAATATAATTACAATATTATGAACCTACAATTTTCAATGAAAACCGTCGTGACGAATCGGGATAGCGTAAGATTGTAAACGCTTTGATATCAGTCTGGTAGAATAAATTATATTCATTTCTCTTCGTTAAGGTAACTAGAAAATATCGTGACGTTGAGTGCCGTCCCTTACACATAATGTCTTTTAAAAGGCGGAAAACGACGAATGTAGTGTTTTAATATTAATTTTTCTTTGCTTACACTGTGATATGCGTTATATATCACTCTTGGCGATAGAAAGTATAAAAAAATATCTCAAATCAACATTTATATAGCACATTATGTATGTGGACACGACCCTTATTTCGATAAATAAGGCTTCACATTAAGCTGTAACTAGTTATTTACTAAACCGTCATCAATCAAAATCAATGGAGCCACAGAAATATCCAATATATAAATTCATCATAATCCGTCACTGCTACGAGTACGTGGCTTGTTAGGAGTGTATGAAAAAGATTTTTGAGATAGATCGAATTTTAATTTACTAACAATATTAGAACGATTAGCTTACTTTTAATATATATAGGCTTGTGCGATTCTTTATAGAAAAACGCTTAAAAACATTTAAGTTTTGACTTTTAATTAAAAACACATGTGACACATTAGAGCGATTATTGACTTAAAACGATACTTTGGATCGAAGAAGAACGAATAATTTCATTTCTCTGTTTCGAGAAGAAAGCAAGACTGACAACACCGATAAGTTCCACCACTCAACACATAATGACAGAAAATGCGTAATAATAATCGTGTCATGCGCGGGATATACCTAGCCTACATTTAGAAAAAGATATACTAAATGTAAATTAAACGGAAAAAAAAAATTTTGTTACATTATGTAGTATATTTATAGTTTTCTGCATACCGATACTAGATTCGAATTTCTATATACGAGTTTACGAATGTAATGTAATATTTTATGATATTTTAGTACTATATACTATTGATTTCTTTATTACGAGGGTGTCATGGCACATTGTGTCTGTAAGCGTGATGGGGTTGTGGGATTCTGGATTCGATTCCCATCCGGTCAAATCAATTATTTAGATTTTTAAGTTTTTAACATGATATTATGCGGCGTTGAGTTACATAATTCTTCAAACCATATATCTGATATTGAGTTAAAATTGAAGAGCGGAAAATCTTAACACTAGTTTTCCTCTGCTCACTCTGATATATGCGTTATTTGTTTGGTAGCTTTTACTTAAATTCTCTGCAAATATTTATGAATATTTAATCTTATTCGAAGGCAACCAGGGCCATTGAAATTATTCTTCAAATTGGTTTTTGCTTTGTGCTCATGCAAATCAAAATTGACGTTTGTACACCTTATATAAATTAACTTGTTTATTTTATACAAACTGGGAGAATTTTGCATAGAAGATTATTACTATGTAATAAATATAATAAAATATTATATACATATTTTTATGATTTTTAAAGTGTTAATCCACACTGAGGATAGAAAAAATACTTAGAGAAAACGTATAAAAATTTGAACGCAGCGGGACTAGCGGAACCCAGCGTCCCTATTGCGCTGAATCCGCATGCGTTCAATTTTTATATGTTTTCGTTAAATATTATTATTATATACACATATATATATATATATATATATATATATATATATATATATATATATATATATATATATATATATATATATATATATATATATATATATATATATATATATATATATATATATATATATATATATATATATATATATATATATATATATATATATATATATATATATATATATATATATATATATATATATATATATATATAATGAGACCTAGTAGCCAGCAAACAGAGCTGTCACCATCATGCTCTCCGAGGAGAACTCATATTTTTTACGTGACCTTCCAGTATCTTTGATACTGTGTTTTCAAATATCAACCAAGGTCTCCGCTTACTTCTCTTACCAGTCAATTTTGTATTCAGTAGTACAAGATTCATTTACAATGTGATCAATTAATAATATAGATACATTTAACTTTTATATTGCTTCGTATTACAATGACACTTAATAGCTAACACACTTTGAAGACTTACTTTGCACTTTAACTTTATACTAAGCATATTTATATTTGATCATCTCGGCAGTAACTCCATCCGCTCCCGCTGACTTACCACATTTCAAGCTTCTTATTGCACTCTCAACTTCTTTTATACTGATTTCGCCATCGGCTACTTTCATGAAGGGGAACGTGCTCAGATGGTTTGGGCACGTCGAAAGAATGAGTGACGAAAGAATGGTAAAAAAGATATATGATGGAAAAGTGAGTGGTAAGAGACGTAAGGGGAGACCTGGGTTGACTTTCGAAAACACAGTATCGAAGATACTGGAGGAAGGTCACGTAAAAAGCTTGAGGACTCCCCGGAGGGCATGCATGAAGAGGTTAATGACAGTGGACGAGGCGAAAGAAGTATGCAGGGACCGCAGCGTTTGGCGCTCCGTTCTCTCTGACTACCCCGCTAGGGATAGAGCGTGAAGCTATGTATGTATGTATGTATGTATATTTATATTTGACTATACTGGGCAATCTGACTTTCACTTCGACCGAGAGGTGATCCGTCAGTTCCCTTATAAACAACTTGATACTCGATAATACTGCTTAGTTTAAATTTTAACACCGATAATTTAAACACCATCTTGGCATAGAGGCACAAGCGTCTGTATGTAAGCGTAATGATTTATGGATACACGTTCGTGAAGAATATAATATTTTCATTCTAGAAAAACTGGCTGGCTTCATTATTAGAAGTGCTAACAAACATAACAAGATGTTCTCTAAATTGGATTTGTTTCATCTCTCTCTCCGTCAATTCAAATCTGCTGTAAAATATTTATTGAATGAATCTAAATGATATTTAACATAACTATATATTGTAATAATTTTTAATTTAAAGTTTTAATTTTAATATCTATAATGATAATGTTTAATTTATAATAGTAATATTTAATATGCTTTCTACACTCTAAAAGTTATTTATGTATTAATTGTCATAGGAAACTGTTTTGGTTTAAGGATTAATTATGTACAACATTTATAATTATTAATGGCACTGTTTGTTTCCAAAATATAAATAAATAAATAAATAAATAAATAAATAAATAAATAAATAAATAAATAAATAAATAAATAAATAAATAAATAAATAAATAAATAAATAAATAAATAAATAAATAAATAAATAAATAAATAAATAAATAAATAAATAAATAAATAAATAAATAAATAAATAAATAAATAAATAAATAAATAAATAAATAAATAAATAAATAAATAAATAAATAAATAAATAAATAAATAAATAAATAAATAAATAAATAAATAAATAAATAAATAAATAAATAAATAAATAAATAAATAAATAAATAAATAAATAAATAATAAATAAATAAATAAATAAATAAATAAATAAATAAATAAATAAATAAATAAATAAATAAATAAATAAATAAATAAATAAATAAATAAATAAATAAATAAATAAATAAATAAATAAATAAATAAATAAATAAATAAATAAATAAATAAATAAATAAATAAATAAATAAATAAATAAATAAATAAATAAATAAATAAATAAATAAATAAATAATAAATAAATAAATAAATAAATAAATAAATAAATAAATAAATAAATAAATAAATAAATAAATAAATAAATAAATAAATAAATAAATAAATAAATAAATAAATACATAAATAATAAATAAATAAATAAATAAATAAATAAATAAATCCCATTCTCTAGATATAAAGCAAAAGTGCAGTGCAGCGTTAAGTTCAACACGCAACACTTCGCAAGGTGTAACGCGGAGAACGGAGTGTCTTAACACTGGGTTCATTGAGTTATGTGAGATACGGCTTAAAAACAAAAAAAATAAGCAATTATTCAACTTTTGAAAATTAATAAAAAAAAAATAATTGGCGAGCTTATTCATTTTTATTTCACATTGCGCTGACTTTAATACTTTTTATATGTGAAAACTGCAACGGACGTAGCACAATCCATTTTTAATTCTTTGTTTACATTTATTGTATACTAGCTACTGGGATAAAACAGTTCTTCCATTACGAACAAATGTACCAAAATTAAAATCTTTTCTCTTTAAAAAGTTATGATTATACACTATAGTTGCCTATATACATTCTAATCGAGCATAAACAATTTGTAAGACAAATACATACGCAAAAATTAAATATTTTGAGGCATTCAACTGATTTTTAAAGTAAGATGTTATTTATTATTAAATCAAATTATACTAATATTATGACTCAATTTGAAATATTTCCTATAATAATAGCTATATATATCTTTATTTTATAGATAATGCCTTAATTATTTTTGAATTTTGCTTCCGGTATAAATAATTCCGGTATAATAAGTATTATTGACGTACACTCGGTAATTTCTAGTTACAAGCATGTTAAAGTGACTTGTGATATCACTGTAAAATGGTATTTTTATTTCTCAACATTCGGTATTAAAAGTAAGAAAAATTATGCAGGAACTATACATTATGAATATTACATTACCTCGGGAGTAATTTTGGCCAAATTGTGCCGAAAATGAAGGCCCATATTTTTGGAAGTTAAATTAGATTCACCGTAACACCAAGTCGTGTATCGTGTAAAAAATTCAAACTCAACCTACATGACGTATAATTTTCGCGACGAATCGAGACCCGTACGTGAATTTCTTCTAAAAACCTATACGTATATTTTATGAAGTTATAACATTATTTGAATATCTATTATTAAAACAGAAAAATACGCTTCAGAATATGATTTTTATTTTGATGTGGATCTATAAACGGCTGGGCTGAGCTGAGCTTTAACGGGACTTTCATAAAGAATTCGGAGTATTTTCGAGAACTTTAACTTTTAATTCCAAAACATATAAAATTCAGACTTTAAATTATGAAGAAATAAAATTTCTAAAACATTCTATATTAGCGTCCTCTTTATAACCAGAGTATAATATAAACCTTTGTTCACTATAACGTGTGCTGATGAAACTAATTTGACATCACGAAATGGTCATGCATAACATATAAGGGCTTGAGCGATTTATAAAATATGCACGCACAGTCAGATTGTGATTTAGCGATGAATCCTGGGCGACATACGTATACGTTGGCAGGTGGAGACGTACTAGGAGGATATTTGATAATATTACAGTTATTGCATTCAAGCTTATAAGATGAAAAATAATAAAATAGCATTTTATATGTAATTTTTATAATTTCTATAGTGTTAATTCACATATCTACAACAGTAAATATACTTAAAGAAAATTTGAACGCAGCAGAATGTGAGCCCACGCCTTTAAACCGTCTAAACCATCTTGGACGGTTTTAGAGAAGCGAAGGTATTACTTGTATATATATTGTGAATGAATTACTATATGTAATCAATATAAAATTTATTTACGAGTAATGTAATTAAATTGATCTGTATGTTTTGTTGGGTTCCTCTAGCCTAAAATCAACACAACTACAAAATTTTCTATAATAATGTAGTCGTGGCAACGAACCTTTCATTTGTTAAAACTTGAATTTATTGTAGGAGTAATGAACGATAGATATAAATTTTCTTGAAATATGCGGAACCAGACTATCTAAGAAATGCATAAAAATGAGGTATCGAATCTCCATATCTAAGAAAAATACTTAAATTATTTTATAGAATGATACAAGAAAAAAAGACATGTATAAATAGCTTCATCAATATAAAACGAGAACTCGTTATTAAAATGTCTATTTTAATTAATGTTTACCCAAAATAGATTAAAGAATACGTCATACATTCTAAGTGAGTAATAATGTTGATTGACCAATCTCCATTCAAAGTTCCTTATAAAAATCATGTTTCCATCTGACAAACCTAATTACAGTCTTGTAAGACTGAAAATCTGAAAATGGCTACAACCTTGATTGTATTCAAGCTTGTAGCTACTATCAGATGCATATTATCAATATTTTTATAATTTTTAAAGTATACATATATCTATACTAATAATAAAAAAAAATATTTAAAAAAAAAAAACAAAATTGAACATGTTATATCAATTTTCAAATAATACAATATTTACGTTACTATTTAAAACTTTACAAATCTACCTAACATAAGTAAACCTGAAATATAGCACTATCTAAAATTTAGAATTCTAGGCCTTTTGTTTTCAAGTAATAGTTATTTAGATTCACCGTTGTATTCGAGAAAAATATTGCAAGGCATCTCAGGCTTCACAGAAGAAGAAAACTTCTAAGAACGAGCATTATTCAGAAAATCTTACATATATGACAACATATTGAACGAGCTCTTTTAGAAGTAGTTTACATATTTTACGATTTAAAAAAACAAAACACAATAAAAGTTAATATGCGAAAAAAAATATAAACACAAATATACTGAAGTAAAAATATAATAAGGAAACAAATATATGCATATTATTATTTTCTTGGTCAAATTGCTCCTAAGCGTAGTAGCTGTGGAGAGAATCCATTAAATTTTCAAAGTCACGTTTGAGATATAAGTGGATGGTACATTTTTGATGTGTCGACAGGGTCACATTGTGTGGCTCAGTGTTCCCGACACGACGCCTATTACGATAAGTATTGACTGAATAGTGAATACACTGGGGTTGGTAATACAAAGTCAACATTTGCTAGAAAACTAGGACCGAGGCTTTAATAAAGACCGCTTTAAGGACAGCTACAAATTTGACGATTGGCCTACTTAGTTGAGTAATCTTGTCTCCCAAACCCAAGCTGTGTCGAGGGAAATTGAGATTTATTGCAATCGAGTAAAATTAGTTTTTGTTTGACGAAGATTATTTAACAAGAATATATCAGGTGAGAGGGTATCTTTGTCTTAATTAAGAAAGTATGGTCTCGTTTTTTTCTCTTTGATTCGATTTGTGTTCTGTTATGAGAAGAAACACTATAAAGAATATATTAATGTCATACAATATTGTATTAAGTTAATTGGCCTATTTTTTTAATACTAGTTTAATTAATTAGTTATCATTCTATCTTTATTCTTTATCTATATATAACACTTTAAGTTCTGTCTATATAATTTTTTCCTTATTAGCACTTATGTATATAGGGGTACCAGCACTCTATTTTGTGCATAAAGAAACCCACAATTACATTCATTTTATCATCTCCCCTGTTATTTAACAGTTTAAAAATTAAAATAATTGCAAATAAGTATATAAAAAAGTAATAATAATAAGTAATTAATATATTTAGTGTAGTTTCTTACTCCCTCGTGTAGCAAATTGACCGGAGGAAAACTAGTGTAAAGTCCCTTCCACACTCTCAAGACATTGCGAGTTGCGTGGCGGAACCCAACGCTTCAGTTAGTCTTATTACCAGAGCGAATAAAACGAAAACAAAACGTATACGCATTTACTATTGGATTCATCAAATTCTGTTCCACTATTGTGAATTACTAATCATTGAAGCGTTATTCGAGACCACAAATAACACCTTTGATTGAAAATATCTTTGCGCATTTCATGACAGTGTCGGCTCATTCCCCTGTTTGAGTCACTTTACTCCACTTAAAGCTAACTAGTTGGATTTATTTGTCGCTTAAAAACTATTTCAAGCGGTTTTAGCTATTTGTATTGTATGGTTAGTTAGAATCTGTTGTATGTATAGTCTGTATGGAGCGTTTTGTAATTATTGTATAAATTTGTATTATATACAATAATAATAATATAATATATAATTTTATACATTATGTATATATTTTTTATAGCTTCACGCTTTATCCCGCACATGGTAGGGTAGGCAGAGGGAATTGCAGGAACCATATGAACCTAGTGTTAAGACACTCCTTTGCTTAGTCCCTGCTTTTGTCCCTGCTGTCCCCGCTTTCCGCCTTTTTCGAGGCATTGCGTGTTGAGTGGCGGAACTCAACGCCACGCTTTGTCTAGTTGCCAGAGGGAAGAAAATGGAAATTGAAAAATCCATCTTCCTCGAGTGGGAATCGAACCCAAAAATCGTCGCGTTTATAGGCAGACGCTTACGCCTCTGCGCCACGACATATGTATATTAACGTCACATAATATTTATATTATAGAGACATTAAAGATGACTGACTGACTGTGAACGCGACGGTTGTGTGTTGGATTCCTAGTTGATGCAAATATTTTTCGAAATCAAATTGCTGCATCTACATCAGCCAATCAAAATACAATTTCTAAGAACCAGGCAGAAAATAGAAAACAGAATGCCTTAAAAATATAAAAGATAAAACATGAAACTGAAAAATAATAATAACTACAATTTTTATTTTTTGCTAAGAAAAATACTCATCATATTAATATTAATACTTTTTCTTGAACTTTATTTAATTTCTATATCAGTGTAATCCCATAATAATTATTTTATGTCCCACACTAAAAAGTATTCATTATAAAAATGTAAGAAAATGATACCTTAAAACATAAAATATTCTAAAAATTTAACAACAATATATCGCTTTCGCTTTGCTGTCAAAATAAAAACAATAAAAATCAACTCACCTATATATAGGTAGATCGTTTTTGTACCACACAACAAGTAATAAGGAATCAGGTGGCTGTGGTGAATGCGTGTCGCAAGGCAACGTAGCATCTCCGCCCGACACGGCGGATAGATTGACCGCGTCGAGCGACTCCGCCCATACAGTTTGACCTGGACGTAGACCTGTGAAAGATAAATTATGTTAGATTTTTACGAGTATATGACCTATATAGTATGTTATTTTATAATACTTTCTTATTTTCTAAGACAATTTGGGTTAATTTTAAGTGAAATTTGTAATAAGAACCATTGTATTGACAATTCTACGTGAAATTTATAAAAAATCCATTGTCATAGTAATAATAATTATTAAATTACACAAAGTTATAAAAACTTCACATGAAACAGAAAACACACCTTCAATATCTACAACTAATTAAAACAATTTACTGAAGTTCATACTTCATATACGTTTGATATTGCTACGGTACCTACAGAGAGTAGGTTAATAAAAATGTATTGGCATTTACAAAAGTCACATGTTGACAAATTAATTGGAATCACATTCTGCTGCTGCTTTGAAAAGTAATCCCTTCGTTAAAATTTGGATTTAGTTCAAAAGGAAATTTTTGTTCAATGAAACACGGCTCATATACGGAGCTTATAATATTATAGACTTATGAAACTTAGGGGATCTTATAATCATTCATTTTAAATTAGCTGTATAATATTTTATATAATAGCTGAAAAGCATTGATTCTATTGGAAAAATTAATTTGATTTATTGTAATTATGATACTTAAAGTCCTTCAGAGGCTCTTTAACTCCGTCATACACAAAGGCAAAACGCCAGAAATATGGAACAGGAGCGTGGTGGTCTTGTCCTTCAAAAAGGGCGATAAAACTCTATTGAAGAACTATCGACCCATCTCGCTGCTGAGCCATGTTTACAAGTTGTTTTCGAGAGTCATCACGAATCGTCTCAAAAGTAGGTTTGATGACTTCCAGCCTCCCGAACAAGCCGGTTTCCGGAAAGGCTTTAGTAATAATAATCTGCCATTATGCTTAGCGTTTGTGGACTATGAGAAGGCCTTTGATTCGATCGAAACTTGGGCGGTGCTTCAATCTCTGCAACGATGCCATATTGATTATCGGTATATCGAGGTGCTGAAGTGTTTGTACAAGAACGCCACTATGTCGGTTCGAGTACAGGAGCAATGTACCAAAGCGATTCCATTGCAACGAGGTGTGAGACAAGGAGACGTCATCTCTCCGAAATTGTTTACCACCGCAATGGAAGACGCTTTCAAACTCCTGGAATGGCAAGGACGCGGCATCAATATTAACGGCGAGTACATCACTCACCTTCGGTTTGCCGACGATATCGTGGTTATGGCGGAATCGTTGGACGATCTAAGCACTATGCTCGAGGACCTCAGCCGAGTATCTCAACAGGTTGGGCTTAAGATAAACATGGACAAGACGAAAATCATGTCAAACATCCATGTTGTGCCCACCCCGCTTGCAGTTGGGAACACGCAGCTCGAAGTTGTTGACGAGTACGTCTACCTGGGTCATACGATCCAGTTAGGTCGGTCCAACTTTGAGAAGGAGGTCAATCGTCGAATCCAACTCGGCTGGGCAGCGTTCGGTAAACTACGAAATATCTTCTCGTCCAAAATACCTCAGTGCCTCAAGACGAAAGTCTATAACCAATGTGTGTTACCAGTGATGACTTACGGCACAGAAACGTGGTCTCTTACTATGGGCCTCATAAAGAAGCTCAAGGTCGCTCAACGAGCTATGGAGAGAACTATGCTCGGAATTTCTTTGCGAGATCGTGTGCGCAACGAGGACATCCGCAAACGAACAAAAGTAATCGACATAGCCCAACGAATTAGTAAGTTGAAGTGGCAATGGGCAGGGCACATAGTACGGAGAACTGACGGCCGCTGGGGCAGAAAGGTTCTCGAGTGGAGACCACGTACCGGCAAGCGCAGCGTGGGACGGCCTCCTACCAGGTGGACGGACGACTTGGTCCGGGTTGCAGGCAGCCACTGGATGCATGATAGCATTAGACAGGGCGCACTGGAGGTCCCTGGGGGAGGCCTATGTTCAGCAGTGGACGTCCTACGGCTGACATGATGATGATGATGATGATTGTAATTATGAGTTTTCAAGAACATTTATTTTTTGTTGATTTCCAAATGACCACAGTTTGTTTAAATACATTAAAAAATTACTTGTAGCTAATCCTGCAGATAGCATAAAAATAAACTAAAACACTTTTTTCATATTACCCACCTAATTATTGAGGAAATTACTTTTAAATGACCGAAATCATCGCCGCGTTTAAAATGGAATATATACAATCTGTGAAATCCTTTTTAAATTTCAATAATTTATAGTATTGTTTGTTTCTTTTGAAAAAGTAATCTAATTTATTTTACTTTTAATAATGAATAAAAAAATTAAAACACAAAGTATTCTTCTTTATAGTTATTTCTTTAAACAAGTACACTTTAGTTTAGCTAAAGCAAACGATAGATGAACTAGACTGTTTTTGCACTTACTTCATAAGAAAACAAAAACATGGTTTATTACGTAACAAGAATAGCCGCAATAAATTCTGAAAGTAAAGACAAGCTGATTATACGATAGTTTTAGTACTGATCATAAATTAAACTAAAGTAACAGAGCTTATGCGATTGTAGTAAATTTAACGTCGCCAAGCACGCTTGGTGAAGCAGAGTAAGGTATTACAAACTATAGCTCCAGTGAACCTTATCTGTATGAATTGCTTTTGGTAAATTATATTTTTTGCTAACTTAGATTTGTTAAGTAGTCGATTTAAATTTGATATTTTTATAGTAATGAAAGAAATACAATAATTAAAAGGTTTTTACTTAATGACTTTGTTTCGTAAAATTTCACTAATAAAATTAGGATTGTCTCAGCATGCCAAACGTACATACATTTTGTAAACATATACGCCACTTTGCACATAAATATTTTCTTTAAGATTCGCATTTTATATCAGCTACAGCAGAGTGAAAGAGAACTTAGTGTTGACACACTCTATTTTGCGATTTCTCCCCACTCTAACCCAAACGGAGTGCTTTAACATAATATTCTCTCTCTATTCGGTTAAATACCGGAATAAGTCTCTATTCATAGTAAAAAAACATTTTTCTAATCTACCACAGTAATAATGATGTCATAACACGTTAACCAACAAAATGTAATTAAAATAGGTCTATTGGGAAAACAAAAACTAGAACACAATATACAAATACGAAATTTAATTAGAATGACCAAATAGATGTAGGTTATGAAATCACAAATGGAAATTTTACTTCCATAGTATATTTACTTATACCTACTTACATTCTTAATATAGTAAAATTATAATCAATAATAAGGCCTTGAAATAATATCATATAGAACTATTTGCGTATATTAAATATTTCTTTGCGTAGAGTCATAACCTATCTGTCAGTAATACTTACAGTCATTATATAATTTTGTATCGCTCAATCTTTCTCACATTCTCTCTTTTACAATGTGATATCTGTGATGTGAATCATGCTCAATACGCCACAACTAGAGCCAAAACCGAACTAATTGCACCATGAAGAATAAACGGAGAGATCGGAGAAAGTAAACACGTTGTATATTGTTTCACAGAATCGAAGCTTCTCTACTGAATTCCAAATATTGCCAATATCAAAATGAAAACTCCAAATACAAAATAATACTGACTCATCCCCGATTTGTATTTAGAGGTAAGCCAGATCGAGCGTGAGCAATATCAGTTTGAGAACGGATTGGCTGAATTAACATTAGCCGTTATTACTCCGTCGAAGGAACCGGCGAACCGCGTCTAGCGAAATTGTTCGCAAAATTTGAATCGTTCGTTTGCAGTGAATACCAAGCGCCAAGCGTGATCGTAACAAATGACCCGATTAACAATCCCAGTACCGACGAAGGAGATGGCGGCCATAACGAGCCAATATATCAAAGGATTTTTCCACTCTGACGAGACTTTGAAGTAATTTTCTGTTTATTAATGAATGTACTGTGAAAGTATGAGTTGTAGATTTGTTTTGCATTATCTATTGCGATTTATTTATGATGAAAAACGATAATTACTGCTTGTATAATACGCAATTACTAAAAGAAAAAAATTAAAATACTTAAATTTTTGTAACAATAATGTCATAATGTAATTTAACAAATATTTTTTAGTAGACAGTGTAAGGCTAATACATAGATACTATTAGTCTATGGTTTGTTACACTGAATATTTTAGATGCTGTTAGTAATTTGCATACAAACAAAATACTATTAATAATGTCTATCGATAGACCAAAGTATATTTATAATCACTTTGAAGGCATTCTTAGTTAATTTGAGTAAAGTGGTTTTATCAGTGACATTCAATCATTTAACATAGCGCATCTAATAATTTCTGGTTACCTGCTTGCTTAAATGAAAGGAGCTTAGAGTTCTATAGCACATGCTTAGTGTCTAAGGTAACTCAATTTACAGGTAGACTTGGTTTCGTTGGAAAGACGTTGTGTATTATAGAATATAAGCTTTTTTTTCTTACCTGACCATGTTCCGAAATAAAATATTCAATATAAGTCTCAATCCACATAAAGAATAGAAAAATACTTAAAGAAAATTTAATATTTTATAAAAAGACAACGTCCCAGCTACTAAGTTACCCGTTCTCATCAAGCTGTGTTGAATTTCGAATATACACAATATTTCCATGAGGCGTGGGATCAAAACTCGCTGTATTCAAATATTTATGTGTTAATTATAATATAGTTTACGTTCATATAGTACTTAGCATTTTTGATTAACTGTAGCAGATACGTGACTAAACTCAAAGCTTCATTATGTCCAATTTCCAACTCATGTTAGATAACGGAGAACCCGCCGTCAAATGATGCTGTAGCTCTTCTTCAATTATATTCGCTTTTGCAATGTCGCTTTCCTTCTAGTATATTTGTCATCATTAGTCTTAAAGAAATATATATACTGTACCCATAACTATTGCCAAAAGCAATTTCTAAAACTAAAAGAATTTATAATGTGAGTTATTATGTTATTTTATTTTCTCAAACCATTATATAATTTTATTTCAAAGCCGTACAAAACATATAACCAAGAACTAAATTTCAGGCGTTAGTGTTGCGAAGAAGTTTTACGATCGCGCATTGAAAACAACTGTTCCCCTCCCTACGTGACGAGCGACGAATAGATACGATTGTTTTAAGATGGCGATAGATGGCCATTTTGAACCAAGCTAGTGATTTATAGTTTAGATATATTGAAATGAAACTATTTGAGACAAAGCATATTTTGTTTTTTATTTTATTTTGTCAAATTTTAAACAAGGCAAAGTGCGGCGTTGAGTTCCGCCACTCAACATGCAATGCCTCGAAAAAGGCAGAAAGTGGGGACGAAGATTCTTTCTCCGGAACTAAGCAACGGAGTGTCTTAACACTAGGTTCACATGGTACCTGCAGTTCCCTCTGCTTACCCTGCAATATGCGGGATAAAGCATGAAGCTAAAAAAAATCTTTGATATATAAGTTTTATAGTTTTCCGAATGAGCACTGTATTTGTGAAGGCGATCTGTTTCAAGTGATTTAATATTAAAATCAAGATAATCTGGATTATAAATGGGCTATAGGGTTAAATTACAGAATTATTTATATTGTAAAGTTAACTTCACTAAATACTGCAACTTTGAAAGAGAACGCTGGTAATTTTTGCCAATCTACGTCTTTAATCTACGTCTAGCATTATGGGATATAAGATGAAGCTAAAAACCCGTGTCATTTTTAAGTTGTACGTTGTGAAACGTTACTTAATGACATTATCTACCAATTTTCCCAATTATATTAGTTTCCAATCATAAGGATTAATATTAGGACTTAATCCATGATTTTGTTCAACAACATCAGAATATCTTCATTTTACGATTTTAAGCGATCATACAAATACATATTCCTATTTTAGCTCAAATGACTGCTCAATTTCTCTCAAGCTATAGTTTCTTCCTTCTATCTTGTGACAGCGACATTTTATAAATTGACGTCTTGAAAGTATTCTCGGAAAGAACTTTAATTGAATAAGAATATTTTAAAATCTAAGTTATCTAATCTATATTTACGTATTATTTAATTGAGGACCGTCGTGGCGAAGAGGCGTAAGGGTCTGCCTGTAAACGCGACGGTTTAAGGGTTCGATTCCTACACGGGGAGGATGGATTTTTCTATTTCCGTTTTCTTCGCTCTGGAAACTAGGCAAAGCGCGGCGTTGAGTTTCGCCACTCACCCCGCAATGCCTCGAAAAAGGTGGAAATCGGGGACGGAGAAAGCAGGGACTAAGCAACGGAGTGTCTCAACACTGGGTTCCCACGGTCCCTCTGCCTACCCTGCCATGTGCGGGATAAAGCATAAAGCTAAAAAAAAAACATGTAAAAAAAATACGAATTGATATAGATTCGTCATCATTCATTCATCAGATCATTCGTATATATTCTTTATTTCAAATAAAAAATTAGAAACAAAATATATAAATAAAGAAAACTTTGTTGACAATAGTTATTGGTTATGGCTTATTTCTAAAAGAAATCTATTCCAGCCAGTCCTTGGAAGTGGATAAATTTCAAAAAGCGGGAATGAGTGCAATTAAAAAAAAAATATGTAAAATAAAAAAGAAATATAAACTATTTGTATGGTGTAGATGGTACAGGATATTTTTTTAAAATGAAACAATTTTCATTCCATAATTATTATAATGTTTATTATATGTAATATGTTTCTCATTGACATATCATATGGGTATACAATAAAGAGTATATCTATCTATGTAATGAACGATGTTGGTCTCTTTGAAATATATATACTAGAAATATCAGAATAACGTTTATTTCAGAATCAAATTGAAATGGGTCCCATGCACAGAAAATATAAATAAATAAAAAATAAAACAATTCGAAAAATTCAATACTTAGCACTATTTGCCCAATCCCCTTACAAAAGCAAAGCCAACATAACTCACTGTTATAAAGTGCGATATCGTCCCAAGATCGTGTTTTTTCTTCCCCCCTCATACGTGACGGGAGCTCAAGGAAAATTTGCGAGGAGCACGTAACGCCTGAATTGTTCCCTATCGATGACATAAGGGTATTTGAAATGGCTTTATTGCGTGAGTGACGCGTTTGACATTTTCCTATGACATTGATATTTTCTTGTTGAACGGGATGACGTGTGTTATAAATTGGGAATGTTGATTTAATTTTACATATATTAAAAAATATATAAATTTGTTTATTATTCTAATATAATATTATAGCTTCACGCTTTATCCCGCACATGGCAGGATAGGCAGAGGGAACTGCAGGAACCATACGAACCTAGTGTTAAGACACTCCGTTGCTTAGTCCCTGCTTTTTTTTTCGTCCCCGCTTTCCGCATTTTTCGAGGCATTGCGTGATGAGTGGCGGAACTCAATGCCGCGCTTTGCCTAGTTGCCAGAGCGAAGAAAATGGAAATAGAAAAATCCATCTTCCTCGAGTGGGAATCGAACCCAGAAACCGTCGCGTTTACAGGCAGACGCTTACGCCTCTGCGCCACGACGGGCCTCATATTAAATATAGAATATTAAATACATAGAATATTAAATAAATATGTTTTTTTTATATTTTGAATGTGATTACATGATTTAGGAGCGTTCTGTCGAAAATTTTAATATTATGGACTTCATTTATTCTCAAACATGAAATAAATAAAAAAGCTAGTAAAGCTAACGTCTTCTGTACTCTGAAGATGTTAAAAGTCAGATTGACAATATACTTGGATATTAGATATAAAGCGCGATACATTCTTCTTTGTGTGTTCTCCATTCAACGTGACATTGGCGAAGTGAATTGTGTTCAACTGGCACACTCGAAACGCCATTAATAAAGAGAAGAAGAAGAAGAAGAAGTATAAAGCGCGATACCTCTACGCCATTGTGGGGAAAATTATCTTGACAAGCATACAGAGAGACCGAAAAATAGAATATGTACAAAATCATAATATATTTGGTTATTTGTGGAACCCTAAAAATATATTTTTAATATTACCAACTAATGAAAAACAAAGCATTTCATTACTAGTGAAACAAATAATTTAAAATAATAAAATACAAATAGGCAAAAAATAATTGCTATGAAACGTATAGTGGAAAAAACAATAGCATGTTATCGAATTGTGTGATGCCAATGCTGGACGTATTCATACAAAAAAGAAATTATATAAGTATTGCTTTTTGGCTCTTAAACAATGTTGTCGAATTTACTTTAGTAAAATATTTATTCATTGTACACTTAGCTCTATTTTCCATTGGAAAGTAATGAAAACTGTATGAGTATAATTGAAAGTAGTCATTTATATGTGATTTCTCTCATGTAAACTCGAATTTTGAGGAGTAAAACAAAGCCTATATGCTGCTTCATAATCTCTTCTATCCTTCAATGAAAGTCTCATAAAAATCGGTTTAGCTTTTCCGGAGATTCTTTCCGGCAATTAAGGGCAGACTAAAAATTTTAAATATTTATTTGTGTTTCAGTAACGTACAATTTCTTATATGCATTAGAAAAAACATAGTTGTTTTGAAATAAAACATATACTCTTTATTATTAAGATTTACTAGGCTACCAATGTTCAATGTGACAAAATACTCAAAAGTGATGAGAAAATAATATTTCACTAATTTGGTAAGTTTACTGAATAATTAAGTTTACTAAATTTTGAAGTTGATGGTGATACTATTTCCAAATATTTGATTGTTTACAATATATTATTCTAAAGTTTAAAATTAAAAAATATTTTAGAAAATCATAAAAAATCCATCTTAATCATAAAAATCGTTTCTCATATAAGCCAAGAATAGCATTCTCGCTTGTCAAAATGATTATTCGTAGCAATAATCTTTGAACAGAGAAAATTTGCCTAGAATAATACTATTAATGTAAATGTTGTAACAAGCACAAAAGAATTTCAACGGGCCTGTTTTTAAGTCAAAACTTAACAAACATATTCTTACAAATTATGGAAAATATTTATACTATTACAATATTGAAAGACTTACTGTAACTACTGGCATTCTTTATATACAAATTCCTACTTTTTTCGTGTTTAGTCAAACCGTTTACATTTGAATTTTCAATGTGGTTATTTTGTTTTTTGTTATGGATAAAAATATTGTGCGAGTATAACGTCTGACTGTTAAATTATAATTTGTGACTATATAGTCTTTTTGAGAAAATAAATATCTTTAAACATATAAATGTATAGCATGGTAGTCACAGCACTAGGCCATAATACTTGCCTTATAAAGCAAGGAAATTAAACAATTACTGTCGTAGCATCTTCATTTTGAGATGCTGTGCCAAATATACATAACAAATAATATCAAATATTAATATACACACATACAAATTTGTGCACACATATTTTGTACTATAAAAACCTTAACATTACTAACGAATGTCATCGTATCTTTACTAGTTTATCTTTTCTAGGATCATATTTTCCTTAGACCCTTACGGTTGGACTAGAATAACTAAGCTTACGAATTAAGCGCGTCTTAAGAAAGATTAGAGCATTAAACCTGTTTGATGGTTGGCCATTTCATACTCTGAGATGTCACGAGATGTCACTTATATATATATATATATATATAATATATATATATATATATATATATATATATATATATATATATATATATATATATATATATATATATATATATATATATATATATATATATATATATATATATATATATATATATATATATATATATATATATATATATATATATATATAAATCTTGTTTCTCAGCATACTTTTTCCAATTACAATATATAACAATAATAAATTTTTAAAAAGTTTCCATAAACAAATACATTTCAACGTGAATACCGCATGCAACAATCGATAGCTATCAATTTTTCATAAAAATAAAAGAAATGACAATGATATAACACAAGTTACTTTATAATGTCGAACAGTAAATTCTTAATATATTAATAAAAAAAAAACAATCAAGCATAATAAAGACAATATCATAATGATGATACACTATGTAATGCTGATATCCTAGACGTTCGGTTTTGCGATATTTACGTAATGACGTTTTTACATACAAATTCAGTAAAAATAAATAAACTAAGCTTCTAAATTGTTACTTATATTATAAAAATACCTAACCTTTTCATTATTTTCAGTATCCAAGGTCTAATTCTATCAGATGCTATTCTTACACGTCTGTTAGTGCAATATAAAAAACAATTAAATCAACATTTGAATTAACTAACCATTTAGCAGCATAATAATTTGTTTTTGATACTTCTCCACTAGATATCTTGAATAAAGGATTGCAAGAGATATTTTGAATTGTTATATTCTTTTGCCGCGTTTGAGGCGCATAAAGTAATGTTGATTATATTTTATAATTCTGTATTAATCATTTTGACATTCAAAATCTGAAATAAATTAATAGAGAAATAAATTTAAACATTTTAAAATAAATTGCAATGTTAAGAAACCTTAATGACACAAATCCTAACAACACGAGGAATAAATCTTTGTTCCAATGTTTATTAAACATATTTAATTAACAATAAAAAAAATAATATCAATATATCTTAAGAAATACATAAGTCAATCAATTTTAAATAGATATACTAGCCACAGCAACTTGCCGTTACAAAAATAGCAAATAACAATGTGTTATTTTAACTTCAGAATTCGTATTTTAGCACGATTTTAATTTACTAAATTTCCTTAATTATGCAAATTATTATAAATATATATTTCAAAAAAGAATAATATAATTTCCACTTAAATCATCATATAACAACATATGATATGAATCATACGGCCGTAGCGTTAGGTACATTAATAGAACGCTTCGCTGGGATATCTTAACCAAAGATATCAATTAGGTATGCGTTTGGCTAAGCTATCGTTACTATACTTTTGTATTGTAATGGAGGTCGCAGAAAATTAAAGTTGTAGGAAATCTCTGGTATATACTTTAGTTTAACTTTTAACATGTTATTGAGACCGGCCGTTAAGAAACCTTTTACTAATATTACTATAGGGTCATGCGAAAAAAAAATCTTTAAAATAAACCTTTAGAATATTCATATTAATAATAGTAGTGTAAACTAATAGTATAGGAATCACTCTTCTCACTACAAATGGTAAGGTTAATAATATTTCAGTAGTTTTCAAAATTATCACCCGGTAAAAATGAATTTAGTACTTTATTAAATTAGCAAAAATAAAATTAGCTCATTGTGACCAAAACTTTCAATTTCTACAGATATCCTAACTACAGATATTTTTAGAACACTTCATTAGATTACAATCGCTGCCAAAGTGTATGAATTCAAATTTGAAATATTTATTACCAGCATCAAATAATTCAAATTACGTATTTGAACACACAATTAACGAACGGTTTAGTTAGTTAAAGTTAACTACTTGATATATGTACATACGTGGTGTGATACAAGGGGTTTTAGTTTAAAATAATTATCAAGATGACGATCTTACCCGACGATTGACGATTTAGTGCACTTTACAATAATTAGAGTTCAGTTAAAAGTTTAATGAGAATTTGTTATAAATTATAGGTCCATTCTACTGTCGGGTCTTTTAAAATCTGGAATAACACTAAAGTATTTTTAATATTTATCACTGATTACATTGTTTATTACACTTTAGAGCTTGTATCTTATTACGTATGGAGTTATCGGCATTTACGTTATTTCACATCTGCTGCGAGTATGAAAACTTATAATAAAAATAATTTCTTCATTTATCCACGATCTACTAAGAATATCTTCAAAGAACAGACAGTTTATCATCTTGACAGCAAATTTAAAAAAATATATATTTATACTCTTACTTGAATTTTATCGGCCATTAGTTGGTTCAGCTGTCGTCACATAACACAACAATTGTTTCAATTGGTTGGTATTTCAACTTCTTTCACGACTGGAAGACCTATATCTTGTCAATTCTGCCTTACTGGAATGAAAACATTTCTCGTCCCCTGAAAAACTATTTTACGAAGCTTCACATTCTTTTATAAATTTTAAACTTGTCTTGCCTTTTTTTTACTTTGGGGCCAACATTAAAGATACAGATGTAGCACAAGCTCAAAAAGATTTGAATACCTTAACCGAGTGGTTTAAATTGTACTTTCTGACAATTAATACCGTAAAAACGTTATGTAATATTTAAACAAATGAAAATAAAAATATTTCATCTCATAACCCACTAGTAGTTAATAATGTGATTATCTAACAAACGTCTGAAATGAAAAAATGAAAAATACCTGGGTCAGACACTCATCTCTCGTGGACATATCAAATTGAACACATCAAAACACACTTTCATCCATTTTGGGTTCGCTAGGTAATATCTCCCAGTGTATCCTCAAGAAATTAAAATACAATATCTATAATTTGCTAGTGGAATCACACCTAAACTACCTAATCGAGATTTGGGGAAATGTGCCTAAAACAAAACTGCGTGACTTACAAGTTAAACAGAATAAATTAGTAAATTATTATTTCATTATCACCACCTTACTTCAACAAAACTATATTTACTGAACTAGGGATAATGAATATAAAACAACTCCACTCTTACAATACTTATAACTTTTACACAAATGCTACTTTTAGCAAAACTCACAAATATACAAACGAAGTACACGCCGGGGAAGCTTGTTTTTCTTATCGAGAGTTCGAACAAAATTTACTATGAAAAATGTAACATACGACGGAGCACAATGTATAATAAATTACCCATCGACATAAAAACATTGTACGAGCTTACATGTCTTAAGTCAAAATTAAAAAAACATATTTTTAAAAATTATTCCAAATATTTATAATACTATTAAAATATTTAAATAAATATCTCATTGTGACTACAACTTTACTGGCAAAATGTTCATCCTACCCGCCTATGTTTTTATTTTATAAAAATTTGTACTTTTTTTCAAATCAAACTTGAATTATTGTATTATTAATGTTATTTTCTTTTTTTTTGTTTATTCTAGTAGGTAAAAAACGAATATTATGCGAATATAACGAGTGATTGTAAAATTATAGTTATTAACAAACTAGATTATGTTCTCATGTAAATTACCATATTGTCTTTTTGAGAAATAAATATCTTTAAACAAGTCTTTAAACCATATGTATACTAGTATTAAGCTTAGCTTAAGCTATTTCACATCAACGTATCAAGCATCTATTACCGTTTCATTTCAAAATATCGCACGTAATTTGATTATAAATACTAAAACGGCTTTAGAAAAATCTTAGTTAACATGAAATTATTCGTAATTCCAAAGTTACTGTTTGACTAACTGCGTTACAGCTGTATAGCTGAATTATCTTACTGCAATTGATAACTTGAGTTCAGCTATATAACCAACATAACAAATCTATAAGCTTAGCTCATTAATATAGGTCTAGCACAGCAATATTTCTTCTACGTTCTTCAATATTCTTACTAAGAGACTATGTAATACGCAACCTCATGTCTGTTATCTCAAACCACTTTCATGGTTGTATCTCACACTACATGGTTGTAACAATTACCAATATGGCTGTTCCTCACGCAAGTCTGTATCTCAAGTAGTGATGTAACCAATATTTCCATTCGTGCATTTTTACATATTGGTATTCTCTCACATTCTCAAAATTTTCTGCGAGTTATTGTCAGAAAAATTAAAATTTGACGACAATACGCTATTAAATCGAAATCTATTTACTTTTTGTGTTTCTTTTTAAAACAAAAAAAAAAATAACTTAACCTCGAAATCACATTATCAGCCTTCATTGTTTCTTATGAAACCATTTCTATTTTGCACTATAAACAAACAAACAAATTCTCTCTTCTAAAAAAAAAGGTCTTATCAGTTATTACTTAGGTTTTCAATATTATATAATCATTTACAAAACTGAATATTCGTATTGTAGCATTTGCGAATATCGATAGCATATATTCGCATTCGTATTCATGAATGTTTAAAAAATTACATTCGTTACATCACTAATCTCAAGCCACCTACATGTTTTTCAAGTCAAGTCAATTACGTCACATTCAAACACACAATTACATAATTCAAGCCACCTACATGGTGGTAGATCATTTCAAACATCTATTATTCAAGCCACCTTCCTGGTGGTAGATCACAATTCTACAATTCAAGCCACCTTCCTGGTGGTAGATCACAATTCTACAATTCAAGCCACCTTCCTGGTGGTAGATCACAATTCTACAATTCAAGCCACCTTCCTGGTGGTAGATCACAATTCTACAATTCAAGCCACCTTCCTGGTGGTAGATCACAATTCTACAATTCAAGCCACCTTCCTGGTGGTAGATCACAATTCTACAATTCAAGCCACCTTCCTGGTGGTAGATCACAATTCTACAATTCAAGCCACCTTCCTGGTGGTAGATCACAATTCTACAATTCAAGCCACCTTCCTGGTGGTAGATCACAATTCTACAATTCAAGCCACCTTCCTGGTGGTAGACCACAATTCTACAATTCAAGCCACCTTCCTGGTGGTATCACAATTCTATAATACAAGTCACCTTCCCGGTGGTACATCACAATTCTATAATTCAAACTACCTTCCTGGTAGTAGATCATATTTCTTCAAGTCAAACCACCTGCCTGGTAGTAGATCAACAGTTCTATACGTCAAACCACCTACCTGGTGGTAAATCATATTCATAAAGCTATAATTCAAGCCACCTACACGGTGGTATATCGCATTCATAAATCTATAATTTAATACACCTACTTGGGGGTAGATCGCATTCACAAATCTATAATTCAATACACCTGCATGGTACTAGATCGCATTAATAAATCTATAATTCGAGCTACATATACAAAATTCACAACACTTAAATGAACTCGCATATTCATCATAAATAACTATTATTATAGGACTAAATTCCTGTTTCATATAGTTCCAACGTTTCATATAGTAGTAACGTACATGCGTATCAGAAATATTTTTCTACCGTCATACAACAAAACTTGCATGGAGGGTACTTATTCACTATACGAAAAATAAACTCACGATGTTAAACCACATTGTCAGGTTGATAATTCTTTCATACGACAATTAGTCTTCGAAAATAAAGAGCCAAAATAAAATATTTTCATTTCTGTTACTTACATAAATTTCTCCTCTCCAGGGCGCGTGAACTTTACACTTCTGATATGTAATGAAACAAACCAGGTTCCTTCTTCAATTACATTTATTAATACTGAGTACAATTCAGATATCAAAAGGTACAGCATGACTGCTTAATGTTCTCTTCAGAATGTTCTTCCCAAGAATGGTCAATCAAATATTTATACTAGTTTATTTATACCCCCACACAGTTGACCATTTCCGATACAATTTAATGTTGCCAACTAAACTATTATAATTAATATTTTTGAAATACAATTCCATAATAAAATATATAATCAAGTATAACCATTAATAAATTATTATAACATCGGATATTACAATGTTAAAATTAATTGATAGACAAATAACGAGTGACGTTCAAGACAATATCTTATTTCTGTATACAAATAATAATAAAATATCGATAAATTACAGTACAATTAAGTGATAAAATAACAAATCACAACACTATATACTACTATATACATATATATATATATATATATATATATATATATATATATATATATATATATATATATATATATATATATATATATATATATATATATATATATATATATATATATATATATATATATATATATATATATATATATATATATATATATATATATACTTAGTCTGGCCATAAATACTGTTACTATTCAAAAAAGAAAATATTACGTTTGAATTTGGAATCTGTCATTTTTATATGATTGCTTGATGTGTTTCTTATTTTCGCGCCATTATATTGTTAAATATTTTGCTATATTAAAATGAAGTGGGGTGATAAAGAGAACCGAATCGCTGTGATTGCCTTACATAAAGTAGGTATGGAGAAAAGTGCAATTTTTAAAACCCTCCACCCGCTTGGTATTAGTCAAATGTTTGTTTACCGGGCTATTGATAGGTACAATGATATCTCCTCTGTTTGTGACAGAAAAAGATCTGGCCGTCCACGTACCGTTCGTGTGAAAAAGGTGATTAAAGCAGTTAGGGAAAGAATTCGAAGAAATCCTGTCCGTAAGCAAAAGATTTTATCTCGGGAGATGAAGATAGCTCCTAGAACCATGTCGCGTATATTAAAAGATGACTTAGGACTTGCAGCCTATAAGAGACGTACTGGTCACTTCTTAACTGATAATTTAAAGAAGAATAGGGTGGTAAAATCCAAACAACTACTTAAGCGGTACGCAAAGGGAGGTCACAAAAAAATTTTGTTTACGGATGAGAAAATTTTTACAATTGAGCAGTATTTTAATAAACAAAATGACCGTATTTATGCTGGAAGCTCTAAAGAAGCTTCGCAATTAGTAAACAGAGTACAACGTGGGCATTATCCCACTTCAGTGATGGTTTGGTGGGGTGTTAGCTATGAAGGGGTGACTGAGCAATATTTTTGTGAAAAAGGTATTAAAACGTCGGCACAAGTTTATCAAAATACCATTCTTGAGACGGTAGTTAAGTCTTTAACTAACACCATGTTCAATAACAAAGAATGGTGCTTTCAACAAGACTCGGCACCGGGTCGTAGAGCTCGATCCACCCAATCTTGGTTGAAAACTAACGTTCCGGACTTTATCAGCACTGAAAACTGGCCGTCGTCAAGTCCTGACCTAAATCCATTGGATTATGATTTATGGTCAGTTTTAGAGAGTAAGGCTTGCTCTAAACGCCATGATAATTTGGAGTCCCTAAAACGATCCATTCGGTTGGCAGTGAAGAATTTTCCTCTAGAAAGAGTTCGTGCTGCTATTGATAACTGGCCTCAACGTTTAAAAGACTGTATTGCAACCAATGGGGACCACTTCGAATAAACATTGTATATTTTTAATAGTTATATATTGATGTATTAAACTAACTCACTATGAAAGGAATAAATGTTACGTATAAAAAAAAAATCGTGCTTTTCTTTATAACAATATTTATGGCAAGACGATATATATATATATATATATATATATATATATATATATATATATATATATATATATATATATATATATATATATATATATATATATATATATATATATATATATATATATATATATATATATATATATATATATATATATATATATATATATATATATATATATATATATATATATATATATATATATATATATATATATATATATATATATATATATATATATATATATATATATATATATATATAAAATATATAACATACCAATTATTATGTTATTACTTTATTTGCTTTTTGCGTTGTGATTTCAACTAACATTTTGACATTTTGATTGACGGTCACAGCGGTATTATAGCGCGCCTAATGGAACATGAGAGTTTTTGGTTTAAATCTATCAATTATCTCGTTCCTAGTATTTTACACAAAACGTTAGTAAACGTTTATAGAAAATGGAGAAAAAATTAATACTTTTTCATTTTTAAAACATATGAACTTTATTATGTTCATAATCCTTGGAAAAATGCCATGAATGTAGTAAACCATTTTTTTTAAGATGTTGTGTCAAGATATCAATTACACTTTCTGCCTTTCAAGTCATTTCAAGTAGATTTACATTAGTACAATGAAAATACTATTTTTCATTTTGATCGGAATTTGGTATCAAACTTGCGCAATGTCTTGCCAGAGAAATAAAAATATATTCGTATAATCATCATTTTGTTCGAAAGGAAATCAAACGTGCACCCTTCGCGCTAAAAGTCAGACGCTTTGTCACTGTAATATGAATTAAAGCTGTAATAAATATATCACAAATATCCCACAGAAGAATAAGGGAGTACTATTTTACATTTAATCTTTATAGAATTTCATTTCTTTAGATCTTGATGAGTTTTACATCAACCATGATAGTTTTAATATCTTCCCAGATTTCCCGAAGACAATGAAAAGCAAATGAAATGAAAGAAACCGAAGTTTAATTTCATAGTGCAAACATAAAAGTAAATGACTTTCTTATTTTTATTAAAATTCACATTATATTTTGTATGCTTGTGTACAAATTGGTCGTACTGTATTCAATTTTTTTTCTACGTATCCCCATGTTATATTATTTTCATATTTGCTTTGTAGACGGGTCTTATCGCGATAATCTTTACGTATTACAATACCTTTATTGCCCGACGTTTCGGTGAAGTTGCATTCACCGTGGTCACGAGCTGACTGGAGTACCGCGCGCCCTCCGGCCGCGAGCTCGCGAGTTTCCTTCGCATACCCTCACATTATTGACAATGTCTGTACCGTTATTATAATGCTGGGCACACACTACACTAACACAATCGGTTCGCGCGAACATTGTTCGAGGCACTTCACTTTTATTAAATTTATTTAACACAGGATTCCATTCTACGGGAAGCAAGCTTCCGGTTGCTGAGACAGTTGATTCGCAATACAAGACAAAAATTAAATGCTGTGGAAAGTGAACTGTACGATTTGCATTGTGAGTGTAGTGGTGTATTGTCGTGTAGTGACTTTGACCTATGTGATCGAGTAACATACCAACAAGCGGTTCGAACTTATGAACAGTGTTTTAATAGTCACGAACGTAAGTTTGAAAAATTACTAGCGCGATCTAATAAGTCACGGAAAACAAAGTCGAGAGAACCGTTAAATAATAACGAAAATTTAAAATTAACGGACGCCATTGTCAACCTGTCATCTGTCACGATCGACACACCTACAAGATCCATTTTAGCTAAAGGGATGAATTTCGCTTTAACACCTAAACGTGTTCCGTATGAGAATATAATAAGTAACATCGAGGAAACAATAGTAAAAAACAATATACCCGCAAAAGATGCCGAAACGATAAGACAAGATGTCGCTGTTGTTTTACGCAAGTCACGGTTACCGAAAAGTAACGTTAGCAATGAAGAACGCTTAGCACTAAGTAAGATTAGGAATAATAAAGATATATTAGTGCTAAAAGCAGATAAAGGTAATGCTACGGTCATACTTGATACTGATGACTACGATAAAAAGATACGGAACATGCTCGCGGATAAAGAAACTTACAAATTAGTGAAATACGACCCAACGGCTAGAGAAACTCGTCGCGTACGAACACTTATTCGGGATCATCAGAATTATTTTACGGAGGAGGAGTACAGGTATTTATACAAACCGATAGTTGTACAACCACCGAAGCTATATGGTCTGCCAAAAGTACACAAGCCCAATGTGCCATTGCGACCAATAGTAAGTCAAATTAATGCTCCAACTTACAATCTAGCTAAACATCTCTGTTCGGTACTGAAGGTTTTAGTAGGGGGGACTCCTTCTTTCGTGAAAGACTCCAGGCATTTTATCGACATAGTGGGAAATCTCAGATTGGAACCCGGTGACATAATGGTAAGTTTTGATGTAGAATCTTTATTTACCAGTGTTCCTATAAAAGATTGCTTAGATGTCGTTAAGAGTAAGTTAGTAATGCACGGTCTTTCCGACACTATTATTGTTCTACTTGAAAATTGTCTGAGCGGTAACTATTTCTTGTACAGTGGTGAGTATTACATTCAAATTGATGGAGTAGCCATGGGTAGTCCTATAGCACCGATTTTGGCCAACATTTGGATGGAGTATTTTGAAGAAAAAGCGTTATCTTCTGGACCACCAATAATTAAACTGTGGAAGAGGTACGTAGATGACATATTCTGTATTATAAAGGGAAATAAACTAGAAGTGGAACAATATTTAAATCACCTTAATTCTATACACCCGAAAATTAAATTTACTTATGAATTGGAGTCGGAAAGATCGTTAGCATTCCTGGATACTAAGATCATGGTTGGGCCTGATGGTTCCGTAGCACACAAAGTATACAGAAAATCAACACACACGGATAGGTATCTCCACGCCACTTCCCATCACCACCCACGGCATCTTGACTCGGTAAGGAACTCCCTTACAAATCGAGCTTTAGATCTATGCGACCCTGATCATCTCGAGCAAGAGTTGACACACATTCAGGAGGTACTGAGAAAAAACGGATATAGGGTAAGTGATAATGTAAGATCTCGAACGAGGAAGGAAAAACATCCGGAAGTCAGCCGTCAACCAGCGTTCCTGCCATACGTCAAAGGAATAACGGACAAAGTTGGAACTATACTCAAAGATTACTCCATCAAGACTATATTTACCCCTTTGACAAAAGTCTGTAAACGCTTACGCACACCGAAGGATGTTATTCCATTCCAAACACCGGGTGTATATAAAATCAACTGCAGCTGTGGTAGTGCCTATATTGGACAAACCAAACGCACCATAGCGGATAGGGTCAAAGAACACATAGCGGCAGTGAAAAATGCACAGACAGATAAATCTGCAGTGGCTGAACATCTCCTGAACTCGGGAACAAACCATTGGATTGAACTTCATGACCCAAAGGTTCTCTCGACGGATAAAAATTATTATTGCCGCTTAGTACGAGAAGCAATTGAAATTAAAAAACATAAAACTTTCAATCGCGATGACGGGTTTAAATTGTCGACCGCATGGAATCCTGTGTTAAATAAATTTAATAAAAGTGAAGTGCCTCGAACAATGTTCGCGCGAACCGATTGTGTTAGTGTAGTGTGTGCCCAGCATTATAATAACGGTACAGACATTGTCAATAATGTGAGGGTATGCGAAGGAAACTCGCGAGCTCGCGGCCGGAGGGCGCGCGGTACTCCAGTCAGCTCGTGACCACGGTGAATGCAACTTCACCGAAACGTCGGGCAATAAAGGTATTGTAATACGTAAAGATTATCGCGATAAGACCCGTCTACAAAGCAAATATGAATAAATTACATCGCAAAAGTTTAAAATATAAAATTATATTATTTTATTAATAAGTACAGTAAGTACAGTAGATATTTAATTTTTATATTGCCAATACAACTATTAGCTTTGGTCAAGATGACATTTTAACAATAGCTTAACCGATCTAATACTGCTATGATGCCAGAATAATGCGGTTAAAATGGGACCTGCAGAGATCAGGTGCCTGACCAGGTGCAATGTATGCAGTGGTTTCAATTTTATACCTGTACAAAAAAACAAATACAAACATTTTAATATCTATACAATTTTTAACTTCCTTAAGCTAAGGGTTTCATCTCTAATGGGCTAGTCAGAGTCCTCATGCTTTTTACCTATATATAATCAAAAATACTGTTTATCTGTTAATGGAGTTCTCCTCTTATTTCTATGAGAAATATCACTCACTATTAAGTCTTTCTACTATAACTTTCAACCTTTATTTTCGACCTTTTTACTGTAGTATATAGGTAAAATGTTAATAAATTAATAATTCAACAAGGATATTAACATTGACAATAACAATTTATTATTATTAATATGGTCTTGTAAAGCGTTAATCCACACTCTGGGTTGAAATATACTAAAAGAAGTCATATAAAGTTACATAAGAATTTCGACGCATCGTGATGAAAAACGCATGGCTTAATGGTCACAGCGCTCGGACGTTTTCCAAAGGTCGTCGGTTCAAATCCAGCTGTGTTCAAATTCCTATATGTACTTTATCTCAAAAAATCTAGATCTGTAAATTCAAAAATACACACCATATATTATGAACATTTTTGGTCAATTTCCATTAAAGTTGATTAAAACGTTCTTAAATACTTATTATATAAAATCTATTTTCAATAACAATTGCGAGTCAATATTGAATTATAAATAGAAGCCAGACACTGAATGAAGCTTACACTCTCGTCCCAGGTAAAAGGCAATATTTAACGTACGGTCAAGCACATACGAATAAAGAGTGTTTATTTTAGCTATTTTAGTACTTATTCTGTCACACGTTAAGTCCATTTTGGCTTAAGCACATATTCCATATTACCTTTAGTGGTTTTCTTTATGGCCATTCGCTTAGTTCTATAAACGGGCAGTATAAAAAATAAGCATCCATTCTCATAGCGGCTTGTGGCTTCGTGTATAGCTTAAATTAAAATTAAACTTCTCTTTCAACAACATTACTAAATAAAAATTGAATTTGATGCGTTTAAAATTTAATTACAATTAATATTAAAGTTGTCCTTAACGTTCATAATGTAACAATTAAAATTAATTAATATTCGATCCGATATTTTAATAAAATAAGATTAAAAGCAGAAGCTTTGCTATCGAAGTATAATTATAAAACTAGTCACTAATCTGATCTACAAAATTTGAGATTTGCTTAATTTGAGATAGCAAATATTTAAAGAAATATGGCGAAAAATGTCTAAAATTATTGGCATCTATCGTGTAAAACGCAGATGATACATGGTTGTAGAAGGTCTAGTTAAGTTATGAACTACTATTCAAAAAATATTTTAATCCAAGATTGCTATAAGCTGCTATAAAAGCTTCGGACGGTATACAATATTTTAGTTTATCTTTCCATACTCAATTTATCTTTTATTCAGTTAAATATACGTTATACCTATAACTGAATAAAAGATAAATTTCTAAATACTGTTAAGTCACATTGATTTTCTTACTACAAATATCTAGATCTCTATCTAGATCTTTATATACTATATAAGCCATAAGTAATTATTTTTATTAAGATTTTTATGATGATGAGATTTTGGTGATGCATTGAATTGTATCTAATATTAATTTGAGTATCATAAAACAATCATTTATCTCTATTATACGATACCGTACAATATATAATAGATAAAATTTAAAATTTTCAGAAAGTTATAATGAAAACTTTTAAATCTAATAAAGTGTCAAATTTCAGCTAAGAGCGTGAATTAAGCTGACTTTTTCCACATATATCTTATCAACACAAAATAAATTTGAAAAAAATAAACATATTTTTTCTCTACATTCATTAATCTTATCATCCACTTTCATAACACAAAGATATACGGCTGCTTTTTGTTTCACATAATACAAACGTAAAAGGTTTAAACAAAAATATGAATAAAAATAAGCGGCTTACTCATGTCGCGTCGCATGTGGATACGTAAAAAAGGTGTACGCCACCGAAATCCCTGGCTAGGAATTGTCACTTTTTATCTTGGCAGAGTTGCAATCATTTGGTTCAGTGAACGGGTTAATTAATGAAATCTATTAGCTCCATTCTCTTTCGGGAGTGGATTGTAACTTTTTCCTGTGTCATCTATTCGAGCGTATTCTAACTACTATGTAGTAGTTTCAATGTGCTAGTTCGAAGTTTCGTGGAAATGTAAATGGAGTGACATATATACATAACAAAAAAATATAAATATTTGCTATATAATTTGTTAATTTATAATTTTCGTTACTTTCTATATTATATATTATGGTTCAATAGTTTGTATTTAGCTTCACGCTTTGTTCCTAGGTGGTCAGAGAGAACGCTGAGTTCTCGGCGGCTCATTAACACTTATACTCTATTACACAGTATCTTCGACATTGTGTTAAATGTCAATCTAAATCTTCAAAAAATAAGTTTCTTTAATATTAACAGAAAAAGCTATCGAAAAAAAAACACTTAATAAAATTAGAATTATATAACCAATTAACGCAATTTGTTAAGTAAAGCTGGACTCTATAAATTTATCCTAAAATATTCATATATATAAAATACGCCATAAACATAACAAAGGAGATTTTAAAATATAATTCACATGCAAATGATGTGTGAACCTCATTTAAACTAGATCTAGTTAGATAGCGCTATCTAGATTGATCTCGCCTGACATACGATATTACGTGATTAAATATATTATTTATTGAGCTTGTAAAAACGATATTAGATAACGATAGTAAAACATAAACTATTTTGAGTCACGGTACGCGCGTTAAATATCACAGAACATTGATGTGATATAAATATTCATGATAGCAGAACGCGGCATGTTAATGTTCCAGCTTAAATGTTTTGGCTTGGTATAAGCGGTGGGATATTTTTTTGCTTTTACTCTTGTAACTTTCATGATATAGATTTAACAATATACCTTATAATATATTAAATAGCTAAGCAAATCATCGCATCACAGTTATTTAAAGATATCGACAGTTATTTAAAGAACCTTGTTAGAAAGAACGTTTCAATGAAATTCTTTTAATACCTTTCAATTTGCAATATTTGAAATATTATATAATCTAATAGTTTAATATCTTAAAAATTATTGAAACTGCCATATGCTTGTCACTTGGACCGTACAAATTTAAAGGTGGAGTAATACGCCGTGTATTCTAGTAAGTGCCACCGGCTGCTCCTACAGAGGAATACGTTCAGTAGTTTCATTTGTAAATAGCAACCTTCATGTTATATGGAAAATCTATGTTATTAATGCAAATATATACTGTTGTAATAGTATATTAAAATTTTTATTCGTTATTTCATGTTTTAAAATGTTATTTCACACTAAAGATGGAATTTAGAACGTATTGCAAATTGAACCCGCACGTATTAGATACCATTCAAGTATGCTAGATACTGTGCCATACACTTTAATCTAGCTACATTGAACTTTTCATTTGCTTATTATATTTTTTAGATTGAGGCTTTATCTGGCATTGCATTATAGGCAGAGATAATCGCGGGAACTATTAAAAACTAGTGTTAAGACATTCCATTACCTGCTTTTCACCTTTTCGAGGCATTGCGTGTAAAGTGGCGGATCTCAACGTCGCACTTGCCTTATTGCCAGAGCAAACAAAATGGAAATCAAGTGCAAAATGAAACCCACAAACTGTTGTTGCTGCACCGCGATGGTTCTCAATAGTTTACTTACCTACAATTTATTCTGTTATGAAATAAATTTGTCATATATATATATATATATATATATATATATATATATATATATATATATATATATATATATATATATATATATATATATATATATATATATATATATATATATATATATATATATATATATATATATATATATATATATATATATATATATATATATATATATATATATATATATATAAATATATATATATATATATATATATATATATATATATATATATATATATATATATATATATATATATATATATATATATATATATATATATATATATATATATATATATATATATATATATATATATATATATATATATATATATATATATATATATATATATATATATATATATATATATATATATATATATATATATATATATAAATATATTAGTACGTTGTTCAGTTATTAGTTAGTATCTAATTAGTTCGTCCTCATACACAGTAAGTTCGTATATTTATTTATGGATAAATATTTTATATATCGCAAGTACAATCTCTATAAATTAAATTTTTTCGCTTCAACTCTGCTAAATAATTAACACGTTCATGTCTTAATTTTCTATTTTTATTAAAAGAAACATTGAACATATAATAAATAATAACAATAAGGGTATATTGAATATCTACTGAAATGTTTGTAACTTCATGCATTTAAACAGGTCTGATTCGATTTTAACGACTTTTATTAGGTCTATAAAAGTCTATATACTCCACTTTGAGTATATAGTAGAATATTACAATGATATTTTTTGTGACTTTGTTGCATTTACATTTCATTCTGAGCTATAAAATAAGTAATATCTTTATATATTTTTACGTCCACCGCTAGAAATAGGCCCCTTTCCAGGATATGCCTGTCTGGAGTTGTTTGTGTAGACACAAAACATTCGTCCATTTGGTGCCCAATAAACGTCGCGTCGTTTGGATTATTGTCACACTATATGCCGTGTAAATAAAAAGTACTATTCAAAATTAATTACTATTAGATATTTAAAAATGATTTTAAATAGAGTATGTTAAATGCTTGTTTATCATCAAATTTTAAGTTACTTATAAGTAAATCTTGTATTTTTATTAATTTACTTATAACTTAAAAACTCAAATAACCCTTGAATAACTTAAACTAAGGTTTACATCTATATGCTTACATGTTTATGTATTATATAGGTGTATGTACTAAAACTTTTGAGCAGGAAAAGTTTCACTACGGTCGTTAGTGTTTCATATTTGTTATGTTCTGTGAAACATTCTAGTGAAGAAAACTGCATATATTATCATTAATTAGTTTTATTATGCTGTTTTGAATTTAAAGTAGGTTATATACATACATATTTTAGAATTGACAAAATATATATTTTCCTATAATATTTTATATATATATATATATATATATATATATATATATATATATATATATATATATATATATATATATATATATATATATATATATATATATATATATATATATATATATATATATATATATATATATATATATATATATATATATATATATATATATATATATATATATATATATATATATATATATATATATATATATATATATATATATATATATATATATATATATATATATATATATATATATATATATATATATATATATTAAATAAATTAAAAATAGGCTAATCATTTAGATTAAACAATGATTTTTTAAAAATGTAGCCGCTTTATAAAAGAAAATAAAGTAACATTGAATTGACAATAGTATTTTACAAAAAACCTTTTTAAGTCAATTTAATAGAAATAATTAATTTTAAAAAATGTAGACCAGTTCTCGCATACCGAGGCTTCCTTATTAAATATATTTTTTAAGGCAGTATAACAATATTAATACATGATAATTATATTATAAAAATACAATAACAATAAAACAATACTTTTAGGAAATAATTGACACATTGAAATCTGCTTCTTATTCTTCTCTTAATTTGTGGCCAGTTCAGCACAATTCATTTCGCCAATGTCACGTTGAATGGAGAACATTGTGTGTTCTCCATTTTTCAAGAGAATGTACATTGAAATTTAAATAAAATTACATACATATTGGTATACGCCAACGACGATCAAAAGTAACCTTAGTACTTATTCGAAGGTTATTCGAGTTCTCGAGTTATAGATAATTTAGTAATTTTTTTAAGTTATTTGAAATTAAATGAAATTAACATAACTTCTAGCGGGATGGACAGTGCTAAACTTCTGTGAAATATAATCTGCTTTATATTTTTTTAAGAAAAAAAAACTTTGTAAGCGATAGCTGAAATTATAACAATATGGACGATAATAATTCTCATCACATCTAGATTTCATGACTTCTGTGCATACGATTTTTTTAAATAGTGTCTATCATATCAGTAGTAACCACCATCATATAAAACATGTAAATGCGCGGGATATTTAGCTGCAAATATTTCTTAATATGTAAATCAAATATTTAGAAAGAAATTGGATTAATGTACATTATTAAAAATTGTTTTCTTTTGTTTATTTTTTTTAGCTTCACGCTTAACCTAGCGTTAAGACACTCCATTGCTTAGTCTCTGCTTTCTCCGTCCCCAGAATGCCAGTTTAATCAGATAGAAAGAAATACTTCGTATGACATAGGGTAACTCCTTGAAATTTTAATTGAAGTTTTAATTAAAAGTTCAAGGAGTTACACTAGTTAGTTAGTTATTGCCAACCGAGCGAAAAGAAAAAAGGTAAATCTATTATCATCATGGTCATACTCTATATATGCTTTATAATTTCAAAGTGTTAATCCACACTTAAGATATTAATAAATACTTAAAAAAGACATATAAAAATTTGGATTTGAACCCGCGACCTCTAGTGAAATGTGCAAGCGCTCTGTGTTAAAATTTTTGGGTTTTTTACATATATATGTTTTCTACATTTATGTTGATCTTATATATTTTATATATAATTGGGATTTGATTTTTTTATGATACATTGACTATATATGTAGCCATTTAAAATTATTTTATGAAGCCTGAATGTCATTAAAATTGGCTGAAATTGCCAATTCTATAATAAAAAAAATAACCTCGCTATAGAGCGTATGAAGGCATAAACTTTCAAAACACTGTTTTACGTGACAATGCACTGCTGTTGCGTGTCTTGCTTACAAATTATAGGCTTGGTGATACGTTGATATTAACGCTAATCCCTTGTATTTTCCACACGAATGTACTTTAAGATAATATTTAATGCCTTAGGTAAATTACTGAAAAGTAAATATAGCATTAGGAAATTTTGCCTTAACTTTATATATATTTTGTATATAATGGGTTAAATTTTTTGATAAAATATTTAAATATTTGTATTTATAAACATTTAACATATTAGAAATTTTATTTTTTATGTTATTATTAAGAATGTACAAATGAACTCTATTTAGGAAAAATATTGGGAATTTATTATATCACTGACCTGTTCGTTGCAACATTCATTTAGCAAATTGAATTTAATTTCTTTATTTGTAGTACTTTTAATCACTGCTGGCATGAACATTTTATTCATTATGAAACATTATCGTCATTTGATTACGATGATACTTGATTCCAACGTCAGTACCTTACTTCAAGCTTAGTTACTTGTTACTGAGCGTATGGCTATTGAAGTTTTTTTCTTGTCGTTATTTGATCATTATAGTTTCAGTTAATTTAATTGAACAGTTATATTGTTAAAAATTGGTGGAATTAAACATTTTAAACATATTCTATGCACAGAAAGTGACCAGAATTACATTTATATAAGAAAAATACTTAAGTAATAAAGCTATCACTAGATGTAAATAAATGTCAATATATTATTGTATATACGGAACAATTCTACAAATAAAGCTTATTTATAAAAAGCTAGTCTAAAATTTCTATAAACAGAATTATTTCACTTAAATCGGGAAAAAACAATTTATAAACGAGGTTGTATGTTTAAGCTTTTTTGACATATCTCTATACATACATATGTATATATCCTAAATTGTAATGAACACGTAATTTGGGAGCTAAACTAATACATATGCACATAGATATCCATTTTAGCATTTACAGGTTCGCCTCCACCAGTACTCCATTTTACATCGTAAATAAAACATACGGGCACTTCTATTTTACGAGTTACGGCTAAGTGTTTTCTTAATTACTAAAACCATTTTCTTTCATTACTAAAGTAGTTCAAGTAGTTGACTGAATGTAACATCCCTCTAATTTAGTTCGTCTAGCCTTTTTTTACATACATACGTTGTTGCTATTACGATGAGACCTATTGATTAATATATATAAACTTCCAGCTTTTACCGAGAAAAAGACGGAGTTTTACCCACGACGTCACATAGGTTAGAGATTTAATTTTATTCACACAATTGGATAAGACTCAAAGAATTTCAAATTGAACTATGTTCTTGATACTACAACCTCTATTCCCTGTGATTAAAAAGGCGCAGTTAAAATAAAATTACTTCCATTAAATAGCGGGAGCCATTTTCAATATTTATAAACATATCGCGTTGCAATTTATCAAATGAAATATGGCAAGCCAAAATATTTATATTATAAATTTCATATATTCCCCCATGTGAGATTAGAACTGGCAATCATCCAATCATCGTGTGCACTCAGGCGCGTCCTAATTACACCACGAGGGCGTCATTATTCAATGTGGTTAATATTATATACATAAATACAATATAAAAAAATATAATCTATAATTATGTAAAATGTCTAAAACGTATAATAATGAAAAATACACACCTCAATTTTATTTATATATATTAGAGTTACCATGTGATAAGAGTATCAACGTATGATACCATTTTCGGGAAAATTACATATTTTCAGTCCAAATTTGGGCTAAAATTAAGAACGCGATATGTCGATATAATATCGACTTTAACGGTCGACTACCCTTTCTGCAAGCAGTAATATTTAATAAGTAATGTGAGGGTTAGTTTGTTTCCAGTATCGTCAGAGTCATTTTCCTACTCTATAAAACATTGAGCTTTGAATTGAAAGTGACAGAAAGCTAAATTCGCAAAAACGCATTTCACAATATCTTGTACAAAATGTATGGAAAACATGGGAATTCGTCATTATAGTCACAGGCACCGTTCTAGGTTCCTAATTCAACGCCTGTAGCCCAGCCTGTGTAGAGTACTTTCTTCTCTTGTAAAGACCAGTGGAATTTTAAATGTAATGAGACTATAACTATAATAATAGTAATAATTATGCTTATATTTAGTATTAAAACGTATATTTTTATACGAGGTTATTCATGTCAATTATATTTTAATTTAAGTGTCCACTCAGAGTCCACGCTTTTTATATATTAACTTTTTCACATTGGCATTTCATATCACTTATTTTATAAAAACAACAACACCTAAATATAAAATGTATGAATAAACACACTGGCTATATAAACTGTCAGAAAACAGCCTAAGCTTCTAGTTTTCGGAATTGGACGCGAGTAAGCTTTTAAAATAAACACTCCAGGAATAGAATATTTTTCGATGTAATCTTTTTATTTACAATAAAAGTTGCAGCTTGCATTCGTTATCGTAGTATTGTCACTCCGGTGGATATTTATCACTTGTTATGTTACAAAGATAAAAAAATCTTTAGTTGATAGTTTAAATATAGCTAATTACTAATTTAAATGAATAATTATTTTTGTCACAGTTTATTTACTACATCATGTTACAGATTATTAATATTGATTTCTTTCAGAACCAGAAATTTGTTATTAAGTTAAGTTAAACACAACTCTTATACTTGGGTGAAATAGTACAAATGTTCAAATATTCGTCTGCAAAAATTGCTAAATTTAAAATATATAATATTATTGAGCCTATCTATGAACAAAGTCTACAATATGAATTAAGATAAGTTAAAATATACTAATATAATTTAGGTACATAAACTGACATACAACGCAAACGTATTATTAGCTCAATAATATTTCTTGAAAATTCTCAAAATGGCTACCAGCTAAGATTCCAATTAGGAATGGTAAAATAAATAAAATTATTTATTTAAAATGCAATCGTAAAAGATTATATATTTCGATTAAAACATTTTTTTTTTCTTTTAGCTTCACGCTTTATCCCGCACATGGCAGGGTAGGCAGAGGGAACTGCAGGAACCATAAGAACCTAGTGTTAAGACACTCCGTTACTTAGTCCCTGCTTACTCCGTCCCCACTTTCCGCCGTTTTCGAGGCATTGCGTGTTGAGTGGCGGAACTCAACGCCGCGCTTTGCCTTAGATGCCAGAGCGACGAAAATGGAAATAGAAAAATCCATCTTCTCCGACTGGGGATCGAACCCAGTAACCGTCGCGTTACAGGCAGACGTTGCGCCTCTGCGCCACGACGGTCCTCAATATAACAAAAACAAAATAAAAACAAATTGACTTATAATATACATATATTACTTAATATACGCATATACTGGAGTCACAGCTTATAAATTATTGTTCCTAAAAATCAAGCCGTTGTATATAACTATTAAAACTTATATGTACGTGAACACAAAACAAAACAAAACACAAATCACGTAAACAAAGAAAGATAACGTCAAACTGAATAAGGCTAGGGCAGATTAGAATTCATAGGGCCTACAATTTAATATGTAACATTGTGCATAGATAAACGGTGACTTTAAGACGGGAGATTATGCGAATGAGGGACTTACACTGTCATTATTATACCCGCGATATACTCTCAAATGTTAACGCAATTATTTAATTCTGACGTCAATTTTCTGAATCTCCCTCACTTTTGAGGAAGCTGAGTATGAAAATATTTTCTAATTATTTTTTATACCATATATGTTGTTTTATTTATTAGGTTTGTAATAGAAAAGTTTAGACAGAAGAAACACTCGATTTCCTAATTTCCACCTTTCGAGGCATTTTGAGTTGAGTTATGGAACTCAACTCAGCACTTTTGCTTCCTTAACAAATGCAAATGATCAAATATGTATTATACACAAAAATATAAATCTCGTAACGATTTAAAAGATTTTACATTACATTTCAGTTATTTAAGCCTCGGGGCTATCGAGAGTACGGCAGTGTCTGGCACAAAACACATTTTGTTGTACCTTCGATCCCCACTTGTAAAAAACTTTGTGAATTTGTATATATATGTACTTAATTATATTATAATTAAATAGTTTTAATAAACATACATTATTAAATTAATTTAACCAAAAAATATCTTATTATTTAAACATATTTAACTTCAATCTACTTACTCACCTGCTACTACTACCTACCTACTACCTACTACCTTAGCAATACCTCCACATAAACCTACACACACAGATATTTTCAAACTAAAATTATTCATAGGACCGGTATATTAGCATTTGAAACGATGGCGTCTCATAATTGGTATACTGTTTATACTTCGAAATTCTCTTAGCGCTGTTGGTCCTGAATAATGGATCTTGTAACATTTGACAAATAGTCGACTCTATTTAAGATTGTGGCTTGTTAACTGAAGACTGCGGTCGGAGCGAGGAGTGGAGCAGTCAGCTTGGATGTGTGGCGGTGGATATACTAGCGTTTCAGCTTTAGTCACTTTGCTATGTTAATTTGTTATATATATGTATATGTCAATTTTGTATATATTGCAAACATTGTAGTATATCATAATTTATTATTTATTTTAAACTTTTTATTGTAAGTTGTGTATAGGAACATAAGGAGCTTACTATTAAGAGGATTTTTTGAGATATTGTTGCGTGTTCAATGGTGGAATTTAAAGTAACACTTTGTCTATATACCAGAGTCAATGTGAATGGTTATTTTATCCTATACGAAATCTTATTGACTGGCAGTTTTATTTTCAGTATACATCGAGTTCAAAAAATGTTCCATGAAAGTCATGGCCGAACTTATACTAATATATTGACATTGTTTTAGTTTATTTAAGTTGTCTAACTTTGTCGTTTCATCTATTGTTAGATGTAAAAAAAAAAGATTTTTAATAGAAATGCCATAAATTAAGAGAAGAAGAAGAAGATTTTTAATAAAATTTGACTTTCAAAATACAATTGCAAAAATATAAATATTGGATTATAATTGTATTATCAATTTCTCAGGATTGTTTAACAAGTTTCGCTTATTTTGGGATATTTTATACTTTATTATTACAGGGCTAATTATAGGTTATTATTCAACTTAACAAATATTTCTGCTAAAATTAACATTTAATAATAATATAGTTTCATAACATGATAAATTTAAAATAACATTTATAATTAAACGTACTTAAAGGAAGATTATTTGATTTATAGCAATCAAAAAAATTTTATTTTAAAAATACCATACAAAAAGATCTATTCAGAGAAAATTTTGTTGAACTTTTTCCTGAACATTTCACATGTTACTAAGGGAAAAGGGTATTGTAATAGGGATGTTTGTCGATTTATAAATAGGTCCAATTAAAAAAGGTTTTAATTAATCTGTAAAAAATAATTACAGATCCTTATCAATATGACCTACTTGACCTCATAAGTGTTCGTTAGTTTATAGCGTGTAATTACATGAGTATATTATATAAAATGGAAGCTTAATTAGAAATAGCTTGGATTATGGTTTCTTTGTAGTCATAGTTTGATAAGTAAATAATTTTAGCTCATATTATATTAGAATAAGGCTTCCAATAACTTTATTCTTCTTTAAGAATCCAGCTTTATGCTGCATTTTGAATATGATAGAGTAGAAATTTTCACCTTAGTATTTTTTTTTTTTTTTTATTTCTCGTCCCTCTGACATGATCAGAGATCTTGTGCATCTTTGTGGTATTTTTTACTGTTATTAGTAGAATGTTAAATTTGACTAGATTTACAATATACATGTTTCGCAACTGTAAACGACTATCATTAATGGGGTAGCTCTATCAAAAACTATATTTAATACAATGTAGCAATAGCTTAATAACTTTAACTAATTTTGGTAAAATAAAAATTCCTATAAAATCGTTTAAATTCAATAAATATAATACATTTTCTTTATTTCAAACATTTTAGTTTTCAAATACAGTAACAATTTAGATTCAATTTAGCAATGTCAATTCTATCAGTTTCGTGCCATTCCAACCATTTTGTCGTTTTCTTGGCTCTCCAGTTTTCTCTAGGCACTCCATGTGCCGGACAAATTCTATCTAAAAATTTTCTCAACAATGGAGTGGTTTCCTAATTGACTCGTTTGACACTGAGTTTCGTTTCCGGCTTGGCCATCCGTTTCCCGCGCTTCTTCCCTGCCCCACTTGTGCATCTGCCACCCATAACCCATATTTTTACGTATTCTGGGTGCGGCAAGAACTTATTTTGCCACTTGTTGCGGCTGACAGTGAGTGCAGGGTTCTTTGCGTCCACGGGTTTGCTTCGATCAGGCCTATTAGTCCTATCAGCGCTCCCTTCGCCCTCCTGCCAGGGTGTTTTGGCTGTTCCGTTTCGTTTCTTGTACATCATGAGCTTAGTTACCACCATGGCCTGAGCCATGATGCACACGAAAACGGTTAAAACGCCTGATACACCTTTAGCAGTACGCGATGCTCGCTCTAGCCAGTGCATCCCATTTGATTCTGACTGTGCAGTCTACGCTGAACGCGTTACCTTAGTATTGTATGTAGTGAGTTAAGTGTTACATAAAAAAACATTGATTAGTAAAAGTGCAATGGCTTGTGGGTTCGATTCCCATTCGGGGAGAATAGATCATTACATTTTATTTTTTCGCTCTGGCAATTAGACAAGCGTTGAAATAAGCAATGTCTCAAAAAGCGAAAATTGAGGGACGGAGTGTCTTAATAATAGGTTCCCAAGGTCTCTACGGTTCCCTCTACTTACACTACAGCGCCGTATAAGCGTGAAGATGGTATTACTTATAACAATATTCTTATTTAAGACGAATGGCTTATTTTTCTGATTTTGAATGCCACCAAGATAACTTAATTATTTACTTTTTGAAGTTAACAGAGCTACAAGATACTGCAGATTTAATTTTAGTCACTCAATATACAACGCCAAATTTGAGAAACTGGCAAACGAAGTATCTTTATAATAAGTTTTTTCTGTACAACTCGCTATATGCGATGTACAGTGTAAAGCAAAAAATGGCGTAATCATAATCTTTAATAGCATAATCTTTGGTTTTATAATAGGTCTTTGATTTATTATTGTTTTCTAACAGAAGAATTAATTAAAATAATAAAACACCATTTGCTTTCAATAACTAGTAATATATTGAAAATGTATTTTGCTTCATAAAAATGCTATAATTTTATGAAGACATCTTTTAAAAAGCACATACACGTATGAGGAAAAGTTAAACATAGTCACTATATTATGTATATCTTTAAGAATCATGGAAATAGAAGAACCATGCACTATGATATATGGTATTTACTTATTAAGTACTAGATGGTAATTATATAAGAGATGATTATCTAGTATATACATTTGTTTTCATGTTACTCGACGAATTCTTAATATGAAGCAGGCATATGCAGGACTTTTTTTCTTTTGTTTTGTTACCTTTTCGTTAACATTGTCGTTGATAAAGCCTTTTAATGTATACTGTAGTTCCGGGTACCTTATTGGTACTTAATCACGTCTCCACCTCTATATGAGATAGTTGTTTTATATAAATTTTCAAGATAGAATTCAGTTGCAATAGATTAGATACTGGGCTATTAAATGAGTCTAATAGACATCTGACGTTTTGATAGTTTAATAAAGACGATGACACGCCTCACAGAAATGACGGTAAATAAAAATATAAAAATTTATTAGCAAATAGTCAGTTATAGAAAAGATTTATTGACAATGTTTAGTGGCACTTATAGAATGCAATATATCAATTGAATCCATATAATTCGGTGTACTTAATATATATATTCATTCATATTCTAAAAAAATTATAATAACAAGTAAATAAATAATTATAAAATTCAAAGTAACCCACTTTTGAATCTAACAGTATTACATCCCATCCCAGGTGAAAGCTTAAAAGGCTTAGGATACGGAACACGAAACGCTGATTGTAAGACGACTCAATCTGGGAATGTAAATTTTAGGGATTTCGTGACTTTGGTAAACAAGTACATTGTATTTGTATAGATCGTATTGGAGCATGAATTTTGATTTTCTCCAAGAAATTAAATGAAAAGACCAAATCTTCTTAGAATGGCTACAAAGAAAAGGTATTAATGTAATTTAAACATCCATTCAAAGATATTTTTAAGCTTCTTCTGTTTAAGCAATAGACTTTTTATAAATTACGATTTCAATAATATTATACTTTTAATACTTTCGTTACCATATTCGTTTTGATGAAACTGTGACTTTTTTAAATAAATATTTTGAGTAACAAAAGTAAGTGGTAAATTATAATCAACTAAACACACAACTGTCTTTACCCAAGCACTCAATGTATTTAAAAGTGGATTAAAAGCAATGGCAAATATTGCAAGGGCGATATAGAAAGAGTTATTTAATAATAATATGTAAGAATCATTTTTGCCTGAGTCCGTCATGCTGTAGAAGGACAGCAGCATAGCATGGTAGGCAAAATAAAAAGCGAGAAGCTGCTTTTTATTATTTTTATTGTATATATTTTCTTCACTGACGTCACAAATAAAAAAAACATTTTAACAAATACATTTTAGGTGACAGTAGTATACAGTATGTCCCAGTAACTCATACTATAACCAACAATAGACAATAAGCCTTTAAATGTATAATGTAGTTCCGGGCCTTAATAGTGACTTAATTGCGTCTTCACCTCTATATGACATTATTGTTTTATATAAATATTCAAGATCGAATGCAATTGTAACGGATTATATACTTGGATATTAAATGAGACTTGTAGACATCTAACAATTCGACAGTTTAATATTGACGGTGACAGCCTCACAGAAATGATAATAAATAAAAATATAAATATTTATAATACCGGACCGTGGGAACCTAGTGTTAAGACAATCCGTTGCTTAGTCCCTGCTTTCTCCGTCTCCGCTTTTCGCCTTTTTCGAGGAATTGCGTGTTGAGTGGCGGAACTCATCGCCGCGCTTTGCCTAGTTTGCCAGAGCAAAGAAAATGGAAATAGAAAAATCCATCTTCTTCGACTGGGTATCGAACCCAAAAACCGTCGCGTTACAGGCAGACGTTGCGCCTCTGCGCCATGACGGTCCTATAAATATTCTATTAGTAAATTGTTGATTATAGAAAATATTTATTGACAATTATTAGTGGTACTTAAGGAATGCAATATATCCTTCATATCAAAACCTTATAACAAATACATTTTAGGTGACAGTAGTAAACAGTGTATCTCAGTAACTCATACTATAACCAACAATAGATAATTCAATGCAATTACTCAAATTGTTAGTGCACGCCGCAACTCTAAGGCAAGTTTGATCGCATTTGACATTCTACACCGTAGCTGGATTCTTGTCTCTATTCCAAAACTTCCCCCGAAATTCCATAATAAATTTTGTCAGTTGAAACGACTATGTTACACTTAAACCGTTTTCTGGTGGTTTAAGCGACTATTATATGGATTTATACTAGATATATTATATATTAGAGATTTATCTGCCTTACATTAATGTGAGAAACTAATGAATAAAATAAATATCCCTCCATGTTTATTTGTAATGTTCCATTATTGTAAAATTATTCTTTATGGGTTCAATCATATCATAAAGGGCTGTGGGAATTCCTCTTCTGTAAGAACATGTCAATAATGAATATAGAACATCTAAAGCTGAAAGCAAGAAACGAAGTGTCTTAACACTAAGCCCCTTTGCTCTGTTCGGGATATATCGTGAAGCTAAAAAAAATAACAACGTAATTTAACCAACCGCAGTGCATTTTGAGCGGTATGACTGAGGGTTCAATTCCATCTTAGGGTTATTATATATTTTTTTTAGCTTCACGCTTTCCCCACACAAGGCATGGTAGGCAGAGGAAACTGCAGGAACCGTATGAACCTAGTGTTAAGACACTCCGTTGCTTAGTCTCTGCTTTCGCCATCAAGGCATTGCGTGTTGAGTGGCAATTCAACGACACGCTTTGCCTAGTTGCCAGAGGGAAGAAAATGGAGATCCATCTTCCACTTGGGAATCGAACACAGAGATCGTCGCGTTACAGGCAGACGTTGCGCCTCTGCGCCACGAAGGTCCACGGTTATATCTTTTAACTTAAATAAATTTAAAAAACCACATCATAGGGAATTTCTAGCGTTATATTATAAGATTACAATTGTAATTTAAATATCTATTTATATTGTGGTGTAAATTCGAAAATAAATTCATCTATCGCACGTTTCTGTAAAAGGAACAACGACTAAATAAAATTGCTGGGTACTTCTAAAAATCACACCATAAAAATTGTTCATACAACTTTATTTTTGTGCTAACAACAAATACTTGCAGAATTTTATATAGAAACTCAGAGATGGGTTATTTTTGATATTACTTACTTGATTTAACTGATTGGTTGTCGTTATCGAACGTTACGAATATAAAAAACTTTAATATATTACAAAGGAAAAACAAAAATAAAATTAAACAAAAGCAAAAAATCCTCAAATTTTACCTATATTAAATAAAAAATATATAATTTAAACTATATATATGTACTATTATATAGCCTATATTTTCAATATAATTTTCAGTATCTGGAAAGGCAAACGGCAATTTTGCAATAAACAACAAAATTAATTCTTGATATTACGCTCGAAATAGGCAACGTGGACCTAAATAAGTTTAGCTATCATGTTGGGAAGTACTGAGTCAGCTTTAGGCGGCATTTTGCACCCAATGCTTATAGCCTCATTGAATCTGTCCTGCTTGTATTAGGTGAGTGTGAAGGGGATAGAGTAAATCAGATATTTTATAAGGAAAATACGTATCTTAAAAAACTGAGATGGTCTTTATATATAGGTAGTTCTTATATATCTTTACTTTTTTTAGCTTCACGCTTTATCCCGTATATTGCAGGGTAGGCAGAGGGAACTGCAGGAACCATATGAACTTAGTGTTAAGACACTCCGTTGCTTAGTCCCTGCTTTTTCCGTCCCCGATTTACGCTTTTTTTCGAGGTATTGCGTTGATTGCATTGCATTGAGTGGCGTAACTCAACGCCGCGCTTTGCCTATTTATCTTAATAATTTAAAAATATTATTGTTTTATGTTAAATATTAAATAATATAATATAAAGTACCTATCACAACATTTTTTCCGTCGTGGCGTAGATGCGCAGCAACTGAAAGTTTCTCGGGTTCGATTTCCACTCAGGGAGAATGGATTTATTCTTTGCGTATTGAGTACCATTGAGCTCCGCCATTTAACACACAGTATCGAAAGAAGACAGAGAGCAGGAAGCAGGGAACACTAAATTCTCACGGTTCCTGCGGCTCCTATTTTATACGGGATAAAGTATGAAGCTGAAAAAATACTAGGAATGTCCAGAGAACTTACTGTAAAAAAACTCTTCTTTTGCTTTATACCAGATTACATGTCAGACAATTAAATATAATAAAGTTCATTCAACTCGTATTAAATAATATGACTTAACAGCAACGGCTACTGCACCATACTTTGTTTTTCATAATACAACATGAAAATAATTAATTCCCCTGAGATTGCATCGAATTTACAAAGCCTATTAAATTGGAGCACGATTTGCTTTCACGTTTTTTTTTGTTTTACATATTTTTTCAGCCTGAAATGAATATAAAGAATTACTTATCCGTCTTGATATCTTATATATAAAGGATCGTGTTAGATTTTTTTGCTAAAGGAAACAAAAATCTACTTAAAGTATTAGAAAATTGTCCATTAAAAACAAAATTACAGCAAATTGACTTCTCTAAATTGATTTCTCATTAAAATAAATTATAAACCTGGCAACAAGCTCATAGTTCAGATGATATTAACATTCATCATATCGTTCAGTATCTCAAATATATCATATATTCAAGTACAATTTGGTGAGGTTCAAAGGTAATGCATACATAATTTATATACTACCAGATTTAAGCTGCTTACAGCTCTGATACTAGAGCGTAGTTGACATTATCTATCACAACGTATGTAACTGATATTTTGTTTTCAACAGTTTTTCAATTAAATTTGTGATTTCTTAAGCTAACATATATATTTATAATAAAATAATATACAATTCACAATATCGAAGATCACAATATCGTAGAATCTGTTTTTATAGGCATATGTAAATGTTGCAAAAAACAACTGAAAACTTAATACCTTCTCATGAAATTAAATATTTTTACTATGGAAGGAAAAAAGTGGATAATAGAATATTTCTTTCAGCAGATTATTTTATAATACAGTAACAAATTCGTCATGAGTATTTCTCAAATAACACTAATTTAATATTAAATTTTTAAACATGGCAACTATATAGCTTCTATTTGTACCAAAGTATATTTTTTTCACTAAACTCTATGTCTTATTTTATTCTGCTTAAAGAAAAGTTAAAGGAAAACAATTGATTTTTCCATTGAGGACCAAATCCATCATTGAGTTTAGTCATACGCTATACTCATACTGCGCCACGATGACCTCCTAATAGAGCTGTTTTATACGAATAATTCAATCTTTTGTAAATTCCTAAGTAAATAGTAAATATTATTACTAAGTAATAATGAAGAGGACCGTCGTGGCGCAGAGGCGCAACGTATGCCTGTAACGCGACGGTTTCTGGGTTCGATCCTCAGTCAGAGAAAATGGATTTTTCTATTTCCATTTTCTTCGCTCTGGCAAACTAAGCAAAGCGCGGCGTCGAGTTCCCCCACTCAACACGCAATGCCTCGAAAACGGCGGAAAGCGGGGACGGAAAAAGCAGAGGACTAAGCAACGGAGTGTACTTAACACTAGGTTCCCACAGTTCCTGCAGTTCCCTCTGCCTACCCTGCCATGTGCGGGATAAGCGTGAAGCTAAAAAAAAGTAATAATGCTTGTGAGCAGTATCTTTCCTTTACTCGCGTACATAAAATATTCACATTCATTATCTGGTTATAATTGGACTTCTAATTAATTATTACTTTTAAATTTCTCTTCGCTAATGTTCTAAATGGTATATAATAATTAGTTATCATTTTTAACAAACACTAACCCGCTTATAACACTATAGGTAGATCAGAACATAGAAATGAGGACTGTCGTGGCGCAGAGGCGTAGCGTCTGCCTGTAAACGCGATGGTTTGTGGGTTCGATTCCCACTCGGAGAAGATGGACTTTTTATTTCCATTTTCTTCGATCTGGGATAAAGGCAAAAGTGCGGCGTTGAGTTCCGCGACTCAAAACGCAATGCCTCGAAAAACGGCGGAAAGCAGGGACTAAATCAATAGAATGTCTTAACACAAGGTTTGTATGGTTCCTGCGCTTTTCTCTGCCTACCCTGCCCTGCCATGTGCGGGATAAAGCGTGAAGCTAAAAAAAGCTTAGAAATACAACTCTCTGTTCGCTTACGCGTATTAAGGGAAGAATGGTTCATTCTGTATGTTTAAACAAGGAAATTATTTACTCCTTCGATTCATCATTTATTATAATCTGTATATAATATAAAGAAGCTGTAATATACATAATATATACATATATACATATAGTTTGAATATGCTTTAAATTGATAAATTGGGTCCTTAATAGAGGTTGGCTGTACTAAATTTAATTGACGAATTGTTTTGAAGTTGCGGTTGCTTCTATGTTTACAGTGGCTTTGACACAATATTATATTTGTGGTATCAATTACAAAAGCCAAAATACAAATTAATATGAAGCATAATTGATGACTTTTGATGAAACTAAATTTTATTTACATAAACAATTACATAATGTTATATATTATTGTATAGTAGTTACGTCAATTGTTATTTTTGATGAATATATATGAATAAATGAAATAAAGTATTCACGCAATTACTTTAAATTAAGGAAAATTGTAAAACAAAATGACTTCTGAAATGTAGTTATAGTTGCCTTAATATAATAATAAATTATAAATTATAAATATCAGTCGAATGCAAGCGCGTAACTCATAGAAACTGACAAATTTAAATTTACGGGCGTATATACCCATTTTATATAAGGAACTTGTACAATGCTAGTGATGTATCACTATACACACACTACTCGTATTCTTTACTTCACTAACTTTTAAACATAATGAAAATTGCATAGCATTTTACCTTATGCAATTCTTTTAATGAAGTTATAACAAGACTTGCCTAAGCGAGGCGTTCACTATTAAAACATTGATTGTAGCTTGACGTGGATGACAGGCGGTTCGCCGAGGTCGTGGCGTGACGTGTAAATGGTCTATCACTTTGTAAATTACACTTATATACTATACACTTAAGACAAATGGGATAAGGTTTGAAATGCAATAGCACGGAAAATTGATATAAAAGAAAATCATGCCGTGATATCTTGATTGTTATCATTAAGTAGATACTGATGTGAATTATTTTTTAGGAATTCTTTTTCACGGTTACTTTGAAAAAGTTATTTGAATGTTTCTATGTTTTCGTTACGGCTTTGCTAATTTTACTAATAATGATATACTTTACTACTAAACTTAATGGATCTTAATAAAATAACAAAATATATATATATATATATATATATATATATATATATATATATATATATATATATATATATATATATATATATATATATATATATATATATATATATATATATATATATATATATATATATATATATATATATATATATATATATATATATATATATATATATATATATATATATATATATTGTTAGTTACAGAATGCGTCGTGGCGCAGAGGCGTAAGTCTGCCAGTAAACGCGACGGTTTGAGGGTGCGATTCCCACTAGGAGAAGATGAATTTTTCTAATTCCATTTTCTTCGCTCTGGAAACAAGCAAAGCCCGGCGTTAAGTTCCGCCACTCAACACGCAATGCTTCGAAAAAGGCGGAAAGCGGGGACGGGACACAAATGAAATAATATTTATCTTTT